>SKCR01030239.1:0-547563 GCA_019454045.1 Zanthoxylum bungeanum
ATAAGCGACATACAGAATTTAAGTAATAATAAATAGATAAACCAAAGCAACACAAAACAAGAGAAGGTGCCGTTTACTCAAGTGGTACGTGGAGTTGTTCCCAAGTACATACCGCACTACCGTCCATTCGGATTCGGCTACGGAATTTACGTCTGGGTTTCCATCCTATATACCACAAAAGAAGACACTCTTTCATTTCATTCAAGCCACAACATGCGTCCCTAAACGAATCTTATGCGAATAAAATTCAATAATAAAAGGAACGAATATAAACTAATGAAAAAGTGCCCTCAGGTCTAACCTTTTAAGTCGTCTCTAGGACTCGCGTTTCACGAAGATCGGAAGGGGTAAAGCTCCATAACTCTTCCGGTTCACTGGTTCACTGCTCTCGTTCGTTGTCTTACTGCTTTGGGTCATCGTCCTCCGTCTTTTGCTATTGTTTTGACTCCGATTCGCTGCCGCTGCTACTGTTCTGCTGCTGTATTTTAGTTACTGGTTTTGGGATGTTTTGGCTACTGTTTTGGGTGTGATTTTCGGTGATGTTATGGTGTGGTTCGGGGGCTGTTTTATGTGTGTGTTTATGGCTGCTGTATGGGCTGTTTTAGGAGGTGTAGGGGCTGCTGTTTTCGGTTGTGGAATGGGGGAGATGAAGGGGATTATTTCTGTTTTTCTTCTTGTTATTGCCGTGAGTTGTGTGTATCTTATCTGTATGAGCTAGCTAGTGTTGAGAAGGTTGGTGAATGGTTCTTTTTATAGGCAAAGGGTTAGGCTTGACAAGGAAAGGGATTTGATTTGGTGTTGGATAAGAGAAGTCAAAGATTGAGGGGGGACAAATCTTGGCTAGATAGGGAAGGTTGAATATTTAGTTTATGTTGATTAGGCATACAATATTTTAAGTTTGGGAATAATATATTGGTTGATTGATTTTAACTTGGTATGATTATATTTGATTGGTTTAGATTAGTTATGATATCTTTTTAATTTGGTATGTGATTTTTAGATTTGTTTTGATTTCACCATGTGTTAAATATGTGTTTTAAGTGGCCTTGGGCGTGTGGGCCAAGGCTTGGGTGAATTGGGCTTGATGTGAGGCTAGCAGCAAAACCAGAATTACCGACACCGTTCGAACGCCTCCTCGAACGTGGCACGAACGTCCGCAATCTGCCTGACGTTTGAACGAAGTAACGAACGCAGCACCAACGAAGACAGTGAACTTTTTTATTCTGAATTCCCCCTTCCGATGTCCGTTTTCCGTGACCTCCGTGACTTAAAAGGTAGTGTCTCCATAATGAGACTCATCATAGGGACTTATGTGTAAAAATGCAGTGCCTACAGGTTGCCTCCCTGCGAGCGCTAAGTTTAAAGTCGTCAGCTAGACGTGACTTCTCGAACGTTAGGCTAGATCTGAAAGTGTGACACTTTCTTTTTTTCGCTCAAATGATTCTCCCCAGTAGTGCTTAACACGCTTGTTTTTAACCTTGAAAGTTTTGTTGGAGTCAGGATCATGTATCTCAACGGCTCTGTCTGGTAAAACCTTGGTGATCACAAATGGATCTGACCACCGTGATTTTGGCTTCCATGGGAAGAATTTCCCCATTGATTTGTTTAACAGTACCTTCTGCCCTGGTTCCAGTTGTATGCGCACTATCTTCTCATCTTGTCTCTTCTTGGCCTTTTCTTTGTACAATTTGGCATCCTCAAAAGGCTGATTGTGAAATTCCTCAAATTCGTTGAGCTGGTGGAACTTTTTCTCTTTTGTTGCTTGTAGTGCAATAATTGGCTTTTTCAGTCACAAGACGCTTTATCATCAGGCTCCACAGGCGATTGACATGTTTTAAGTTTGTCAATAGAAATTTTCCTTTCATCAGAGTTCTGAACGGTACTCTGTATCACATCAAGTTTGAAACATTCCTCATTTTTTTCATCATCTGAGAAATTCATGGCCTTGAAAACATTGAATGTTACTTCTTGGTCATGTACCCTCATGGTTAATTCTCCTTTTTGTACATCAATAATGGTTCGACCTGTAGCCAAGAATGGTCTCCCGAGGATGATTGGCACGTCTGCGTCTTCCTCTATATCAAGGACAATAAAATCTGCTGGGAAAATGAATTTGTCAACCTTGACCAGCATATCCTCAACTACGCCTCTTGGAAATACGAGCGTTCTATCAACAAGTTGTAGTGAGACTTAAGTTGGCATTGTTTCTCCAATATGTAATTTCCTGAAAATAGAAAAAAAGGCATCAAGTTAACACTAGCACCTAAATCACACAGAGCCTTACCGAAGTCATGTTTTCCTATGGTGCAGGGAACATTGAAACTGCCAGGATCTTTCAAATTTGGAGGAAGTTTTCTCTGAATGATGGCGCTGCATTCTTTTGATAATGCTACTGTCTCATAATCTCCCAATCTCCACTTTCGTGAAAGAATGTCTTTCATGAATTTGACATAACTGGGCATTTGTTCCAACGCTTCTGCAAATGGAATGTTGATATGCAGCTTTTTGAACACCTCCAAGAATCGAGCAAACTGCTTGTCCAGTTTATTCTTCTGAAGACGCTGAGGAAAAGATGGAGGTGGAGTGATTTGTTCTTTTTCCTTTGCTTCTTTTTCCTCCATTTGTTGCTTTGTTTCTTTTGGAAAATCTTCAATTGTTGTTGCCTTGATTCCAACATCTTTGTTGATTTCAGTACCGTTTTTTAACATGATGGCATGACATTGCTCCTTCCCCATGTTCCTTGGATTTGGCTCTGTGTTGCTAGAAAGGGTACCTGGCGGTCTGTAACTCTGAGCATTGGCCAGTTGTCCAATTTGATTCTCCAGTGCTTTAATAGAAACTGATTGACTTTGAATTAATGCTGCTTGGGATTGAAACATAGCATCATATCTTGCTGCTTGAGATTGAAACATAGCATCATATCTTGCTGCTTGAGAGTCGTGTTTTGCTTCTATCTTTGTCAAGTGGGTCAACACTTCTGTTATTCCTGGTTCATTTGCATGTTCCTGGCTTTTGTTCTGTTGTTGGAATCCGGGTGGTGGATTGTTCATTTTCCCTGAATTATTGCTCCAAGCGAAATTGGGATGATTACTCCACCCTGGATTGTAGGTGTTGGAATATGGAATGTTCCTCTGTCTGTTGAAATTATTGACATAATTCACCGTTTCTTTATGTTGGTTGAAAGATTCTGACTCAGGTGCTCCTCCAAATGGTGAACTTGTGGATCCACCATTAACTTTTATGTTAAGAGTTTCCAGATTTTTGCAAATCACATCCAGCTTGGAATTCAGTGCTGTGTTGGCTCCAACTTCATAAATTTCTGCAATTCTTTGGATCATGCTCATTTTTGTTGGCCATAAAGAATTGTTGTTGGCCATTTCTTCGATTAGTTCCCAGGCTTCATCTTCTCCTTTTGCCATTAAAGCTCCTCCAGCAGTAGCAACGATTGTGGTTCTCATTATTCCAGAAAGTCCATTATACAATGTTTGGACTTGAAGCCATTTTGGAATCTCATGGTGAGGACATTTCCGGAGCAAATCTTTGTACCTTTCCCAAGATTCGCAGAGAGATTCTGAATCTTGTTATACAAAGGATGTGATGTCATTCCTCAGCTTTCCGGTTTTGGCTGGTGGAAAGTACTTTGCAAGAAATTTGGTGGCTCTAGTGTTCCAAGTTGTGATAGAACCTGCTGGTAGTGAATGTAGCCAAGCTTTAGCTCTGTCCTTCAAGGAATATGGAAAAACTCGCAGTCTCATTGCTTCTTCTGATGCTCTGTTGTAGTTGAAAGTGCCACAAACTTCCAGGAAGTTACTGATGTGGGCATTAGGATCTTCAGTTGCATTCCCCCCGAACTGAACTGACTGCTGAATCATCTGAATGCATGTTTTGATGTCACACGCATTTGCTGGTAAGGGAGGAAGTACAAAACATGAAATGAGTCTGTCAACCACTGGAATGGTTCTGTCTCGAATGGGAATTGGTGGTGCAACCTCCAACGGTTCAGGTTCCATGTTGATTAAAGCTTCTTGGCCTTCTCGCATTTCCCTTCTCAACTGTCTGATGGTTCTTTCAATTTCTGGGTCAAGCGGTCGGAGTTCAAAGTTTCTGGTTCGTCTCATGTAATTTCTGAGAACCTGAAACACAAGAAAACAAAAACAATAAGTAAAAATAAATTAGATACAAGTAACGTATCTAACCCCTAAACTAATAGTAAAAGATAAATAAGTCCCCGGCAACGGTGCAAAAAACTTGACCGGTGCTTACACACGCGTATAACGCAAGCGCACGTATCGTTTAAGTAATATAAAAATATCGATCCCACAAATACTTAATATCTAATCTATTAATTTTATGAGGTCAAATGATTACTAGTATCTAACAGGTTGTTTGATTGATTTGAAATGGTGACGATTCTAAATTTAAAAACAAGTAAATAAAATTGTTCGAAAGTAGGTTTTAAGAAAATTCAATATTAAAAACTATCTAGGGTTGTGATTTCTTCCAATATCATTTTAAAGATGAAGTGGTTATCTTAAAGTTGGGTAATATATTGATTTATTAACCTGGAACACTAAATTATGTGTAAGCCTCTGTCGATGGTCAGACACAAATACCCAGTTTAACCCAATTGAACCATATGTCTATGTCAACCAAATTATCTAGATTCATTAAGTTTAAGTTCCAATTATGGCTACCCTCGCCCGACAAGTATATGTCTATCCTGTAAGAAAATCTATTAAAGGGTTATCTATCCTCAAGGAAGATCGTGGACTATTGAGTCTAAGGTCTTAAACTTAAAATCCCTATGTCTAGTTCATTTTAAGTTTCTCAGTTCAATTTTATTGATGGCCAGTTAATGAAAAATATTAAGATTAAGACTCAATAAATAAATCTTTATATTACCCAAGCTATAATCTAACCCCTTATAAACCGGTGATATTGGATTTCATCACAACCCCAGATAACTGGCTTAGTTACGACACATATTTACGGGTAGTAAAAAAAACTTAAATAAAATAAAAGACATAAAGTAAAATACTGAAAATTAAATACTGAAAAGTAAATGCTGAAAGTAAATGCTGAAATTAAATATTGAAAATTAAATGCTGAAAGTAAATTACTGAAAGTAAATTGTTGAAAAGTAAATTTATGAAAAGTAAATTACTGAAAAGTAAAAACTGAAAATTAAAGAAAGAAAAGTACTGTGCGTAAAAGTAAATTATGGAAAGTAAAAATTGAAAAGTAAAGAAAAGAAAGTGCGAAAGCGGAAATTAATTACTGAAAGCTGTAAATAAACAAACAAGATACAATCTTCTTAGTATTCTTAAGGAATTACTTAGAAGAAAGTATGAATTTTACAAATGAAATGGCTTGGTATTTATACGCAAAATTTTGCCTCCATCAAATCATCCACCAAATCAATTATTAATTGCTCCACTAATTGCTCCACCAAATCCATTATTAATTGCTCCACTAATCTCTTATCATGTTTGGTGATGATTTGATAATTTTTATTATTTATTTATTAATTTATTTTTTGCTTCGAAAATGATTGAAATTGACTTTAATAATTACACACAACACACTTCTGGATGGTTCATCAATTTCGGGCATGAAATCGTCAGAATTCGAAATTATTTTGTCTTTCAAAGCTGTAGATCTTTGAGTCTTCTTTAATCTGGAACTTGAATCAGCTCAATCCGATATCGGAGTAAAACGTTATGCCCAAAATACGACAGATGCGCAAAATTGGAATTTCCAAAACTGCACTTCGTCAAAAACGCCCTTTCAAGTTTCCAATCTCCAAAATTAAAATATCAAGTCCAATAATTGCCCTTATTTGACCCATATTTCGTCCTAAATGATTTCATTGAGATCCGATATTATTTTATCTGCAAAATAAACTAAAACACATCAAAACGTTCATCAAACCCGAGAAACTAAACAAAATATTAAGTTAAATGGGCGGTAAATATTGATATATTTTCCGCTCATCATGAGTCCATTTCCACAGTCATTTGGATTTTATATATTTTAGTTACAGTCGAGTATGTCTCAAAATGGGTTAAAACGATTCCTTGTCAAAACAATGATCACAAAACTACGATTAAATTCTTAAAAGAAAATATTTTAAGTCGATTTTGAATCCCTCGGGCCATTATAAGTGATGGATGTAAACACTGTTATAACAGACCTTTTGAGTCCTTAATGAAAAATATGGAGTTACACATAAAGTTTCTACCTTCTATCACCCTTAGAAAAATGGTCAAGTTGAACTAGCAAATAGGGAAATCAAATAAATTTTGGAAAAAACATTCAACCCAAATTACAAAGATTGATTTCTTTGACTAACTGATGCACTATGGGCATATCCAATAGCTTTCAAAACATCTTTGGGAATGTCTCCATATCGTCTAGTTTATGGAAAACCTTGTCATTTGCCTGTAGAACTTGAGCATAAGGCATATTGGGCTATAAAAGCATTCAATTCAAACATTGAAAATGTCAGTCATGAACGTAAACTGTAATTAAATGAGCTTAAGGAGTTAAGGAATGATTCATATGAGAATGCGAAAATTCTTAAAGTTAAAACTAAGGCATTTCATGATAGTTAAATTTCACGAAAAATATTTGAAATTGGTTAAAAAAATTTACTTTATAATTCTCGTCTTCATTTATTTCTTGGAAAATTAAAATCTAAATAGAGTGGCCCATTTATTGTGAAGCACGTTTACCCATATGGAGTTATTAACATTGAGAATCCTAGGGATGATGATGTATTTAAAGTGAATCGACAGCGTCTGAAACCATTTTTGGAGTGTTCAAATTTTCAAGAATCTATTTTCCTTTCAAACCCAATGTACTGTGATTGATGTATTTTCTTTTCATTTTCTTTTGTATTTGTCTAATCTCCATTTTTCTTGAGTTTTGCAGTATTTTTTTTTATCTTTTCCCTTTTTGTCAGAATCTTGCACCCCGGTTAAATAGCGGATAACGGTGTCCATGAATCTAAATCGGTTCTTTCAGTTTCCTAAAATTACTGATACCCTACAATCAAGGCATGGAAGAAACCCTTGCAAAACTCCACAATCATTTTCCTTCTCTCCCTCAAAATGCTCTGATGAAAATTTACAAAGCACGCACCGAAAGAACGAGGCTTCTTATGATCCATGGTATTCCTAGGGATATTCATTGGGTAATTGAAGCAATGGTTCGCTTAGCAGGTAAGTCATCTGACTCTTTCATTTCTCACATGTCTGGTTTAGGTAAAAGCACCTATGTTAAGAAACGAAGAGCTAAACAATTAGGTGTTTGTTATAAATGTGCATGTTGGATGTGCAATATTCGTTGTCGTTCTTTAGGAATGTTGTCTGACAATCGCGAAGATAAAATCCAATTCATTAGAGATGGCTTGAATTAGAAGTCTTTAGATGGTATATCACTGACTCTTGAGACGCATCCTAGTGGACATGTTCATCGAGTAATTCACAATTTGTATACACAATTTCAAAAGGAAAGAAAACAATACAGTCACAGGAATCTAACTTTAAAAGTCCATGTTTACCAATTTATAAGAAAATTGAATGGGAAGCATATCCTCGACCCATAGAGGGCGTTCAAGCCATTACTGGACGTAAAACCATATGAAGATGTGAGCCACAATCACAACTACTAGTAAATATTTTTCAATTTATTACTTTGATTTCCTTTATTTTAAATTACTATTTTAATTTAATTTAATTTACTGTTTTGTTTTCCTTTACTTTTGCCAACAGTATCTAAACTTTTTGACTTTCACGATCTATTGTACTGTTCATTTGACAATTGTCATTTTACAGGTACTAGTGAATTTATTACTCACCCTTTTTTCAGGATCTATAAATTCAACTCGTCATTTCTCTCTTCGTCACATCCAGATAAAAGAAATAGCAAAAATGGAGAAAACTTCAAGACGACGAGTCACCAATATTTGTGTCTTTTGTGGAACTGGCTCAGGAACTAAACCAGAATTTGTTGAGGCTGCGCAAGAATTGGGTAGAGTTATGGCATAAAGAAACATGCACTTAGTCTATAGTGGTGGCAATCTTGGATTGATGAGGTGTGTTTCAAAGGCCGTGCAAGAAGGTGACAATTAAGTTTTGAGGGTCATTCTAAAAACCTTTGATAGAGGAAAACTTCATCGGAAAATCAAATAGAGAAGAATGCATTATCTCAGGTATGTCTGAAAGACTTACTGAAATGATCAATCATACTGACGCTTTTATTGCTTTACCAGGTGGGTTGGGCACGTTGTAAGAAATATTCACAGTTACGTTATGGGCGAACTTGAACATTCACCAAAAACCCATTGGACTACTTAATGTTGATGACTTTTTCGATTTTCTTTTTATTTCTTGAGGATGCCAAATGAAATGGTTTTATTTCAAAACCGGTAAAAAATATCTTCCTAACTGCAAGAAAAACTGATGATTTAATTGACCAACTCTTAGCTTATGAACCAAAAATCGACCATATTCTTTCAAAGTTGAACTGTTCTGGTAACGATCATAGCAAGAAGCGTAGAGTGGACTTGAATCTTAATCTGTAATTTTTTTTATCTTTTAAATAGTTGTAGATTCAATTGTCAATTCCACACTAAGCAGGAGATGTCTTCTAAACTCTTTTTTTTTTTTCCAGATATTGAGGACAACGTCTCAAATCGGTTGGGGGGAGAGGATAGTTGATTAGATCATTTTCATTTTTATGTTTCGTTGCTGTGTTTTTTGTTCAAAAAAAATCATTTTTGTGTTGATGTTTTTTGTCAAAAAAAAGAGTTTTTTATGTTGTTTTTTCTTTATTGTTATTTTGTTTGCAAAAAAAAAAAAAAATTGTGTTGATTTTATTTTGTGTTTTTTAAAAAAATACACACAAACTAACAATAAATTTTTGACTAACCAATGAATTGTTGTTCAGAGGTGGTTGTGTAAGGAGTTTTCGTTCCTGAGACGCATCCCAATATAATTCGTAACAAGTTATTTTTGTTCTTTTCTTTTTGAATCATTTAAATTTATGAATTCTCCATAATATTGATTAAATTTGATCTTCATATGCTCGTTTGACAGGTATTATCGACATACTTGGTAACATATAAACATAGGTTGTAAGTGAAAATTTTATAATATTCAGTTCTCTAGTTTGTTGGAGGTAGCACCTAAAGGTAGTGGAATTAGTAATTTTTTATTCAAAAAAAATCTAACAATCCTCTTACTTAGTAACCGGACATCTTGCCTCAGCAAGCAGTGATTGTTCGTGTAAAACGGTAGAGCTTGAGTTAGTTTAATAAAAAAAAATGTGTGAATAAGTTCGATTTCGTAGTCTCTTTAACTCGAGCAATTAAGTTCGTATGAGTGTTTTAACACTTAGTGCCCTAAGGCCAACTGGTCTAGGAGTCATTGACCGAAAGCTCTTTACATGGGTTAAAGAGAAAGCTTAAGGAAATCAGACATTTTTTCTTTTTAATATCTGAGATCCGAGCAATTAAGTCATTAGGGGTGTCTTAATACCTAGTGTCCTAAATCCAACTGGCCTAAAGCTCGTTACAAGGATTGAAGATGTATTATTTTTATTAAAAAAACAAAAAACAAACTATTTTTATATTTATAAATAAACTTTCATTGCCAAAAAGTGTGAACTCTAATGTAATTTTAGGACAAAAATATTACTCTTTTTTCAACAAGACATGTGAATATTGTGGTTACAATGAATTGATTGATACCTTATTTTATGTGTGTATGGAAGAATGGTAAAAAGTACATGAGAATTTACTTGTTTGATCATTTAGAAAGAAAGAAAACAATTATTAATTTGGATAAGAATTTTATCTTTTTAAAATTTTTCGCTTAAATTACTAGAGACTAGTAATAAGCTGGTTGAGGGGTGTGATGAACACTAAAAAGTGCACATTTATTAAAAGAAAAATCAATCATTTTACACTTGTAGTTTCATTAATCCCATTAATTTAGCATATTAATTAAATTTATGTTTATATATTTTTAATGTGATTTTTATGTTTTATGTAGGTGAAATAATACTTTGGATGCATATCTAGAAAAATGGATTTAATATTTGGATTTTGGAAGCCGGAAACTTGAAAGGGCATTCCAACAATGTACAATTTCAGAAATTTTAGCTTTGCGTAATTTTTGTAATTTGGCCATAATGTTTTACTCCTATATCAGATTGAGCCGATTCCAGTTCCAGATGAAAGAAGACTCAAATAACTACAACTTTTTCGTTTACAAGAATTTCTAGTTTTGAGGTTTTCAAGATCGAAATTGGTGAAGACATCAATGTGTGTTGCATGTAATTTTAATTATTAGAAAATAATGTAAAAAAATAAAAAATTAATAAAAAATAAAAGTTGAAATGTCATAATCCACTTTAGGTGGATTGTGATCGTGTTTGCAAAATTATCAACAAAAAAATAAAAAAATAAGTCAAAAAAGGAAAAAGAAAAAAATAAATTAGTAAAAGTTTGTTGTTTGTATTTGATTTGGAAAGTTGTAATTAATAAATGAGATATGAGAACTTCTACTATAAATAGAGGTGCTCACCTCTCATTTTTCTTCATGCCTTATTTTAAAGTTATCTTGTAGAATTTGGAGAGAGTATATTGTGTGTTTTATTTTTTTAAGCTTTCTTGTAATTTCATTTTCTTTCGGTAATAAAATTTTGCATGTTTTTCTTCAAATCATAAGTAGCTAATTTCATCATGCTGGGGTAAAGTGTGAAGCTCTTAATATGAGAATATAGATTAATATTATTAATATTATAATATATAAATTATAATCTGAATAAGTAATTTAAATCTCGATTAATTACTGACAAATTTTGCTACCGCCTATATGTCTGGTTTTATTTTTTGGATAATTGAGTACCTAACTGGATTTGTTATATCCAAATGTTATCACCACCTTTATGGCTAATTTTATATGTTTTGGCATAATTAATTCCTGAAGTAAATTAACTGGGTAATAATAACAATTTGTATATTATAAAAAGTAAGATTTCTCTATATTTGAAATTTTAAAAGTGGAACTACTAACCCATTATTTTAATCTATTGTTATAGTTCAATTTAAAATTTTCCACCACTTCAAACAAATCCAATATTTTTATTTCACTCAAATTGTTATTTTATTTTACTAAATTTATTCTCTATGGATCGACCCTGGACTTACCGGGTTATTTTATTACTTCGACACTCTTATACTTAGGAGTAAATAATCACTTTTTGAGCGTGTCAGTATAGTCACCTTCCGCAAGGTCCCTCCATGAGTCAAACAGATGCAAAGAAGTACAAACATGATTAGTGGCTCCAAAATCAACAATCTGTTGGATAATTATGACCTATAGCATCACTATTTGTACAAATCATGGTGTTGTTGGACAAATTAACTATGTGACAAAGGAAATTGCCCTTTTATCATTTGTAATTAGATTACCAAGATATATAAATGATAGAAGGTCCTTATGATTAGTTCCGGATTGAGATGATATGAGACAGTATCAATACACTTGTGCGCGTTGTGGGAGCATAACGACATAATTATCATATATTTGGGTAAAGGAGGTTGTGTTTACCGATGGTAAGGAAACAGCTTCGCTCTGGATAGACCCCTCGGAATTCCATTGGTAGTATGACTATGTGTCTATGGAAGTCCGAATCAGGGTAGGTGTATTTGGTCTTAACCTGAGACTTGCACCGCTAATACTTGCGACAATCAATATACTTTGGTTTTGGTCGTCCAGGGCTTTAACAGGTTCTGTGTACGCCTCTTATGGGTATATTGAGAATCGTGGTGTATTGGGTGTGATGTCAAGACGGAAGTATCACTCCAGTCATAGTGGAGATGATGATCACATAGGATACAGAACTGGTGCTCTTATGTACTGCAGTCATCGGGATAATATGACTAGGTCATGATTATCCGATTATAGAGACTATTTACCAGAGATCCGATATTTGCTTCGTACGGGGCAGACACAATTCCAGCCCCATGCCTTGCACGTGACATTCGATACTGGATCGCAATATGCAATATTACGTATACTACGCCTGATATAGATCACATATTCCTTTAAGAATATTTCTGGAGAATTGGGTAGGCACAATGCTTTTCTAGAAGCCAACCATGTCTTGTAAATCGGTAAAAACATAGTACTAGGTACGTACGTGTTCGGATAGTCCGACGATCGGATTTACTGCCAACATATCCGGGGATCTCATGGGTCGCTTCCCAAAGATTCACCGATGACGTATGACTCACACTTTATTAATCTGGGATTAATTATAAGAGAGAAAATTAATCTGGGATTAATTACGGAGATATTTTATCTGTGATAAAATATTATTTAAAGAGAGAGAACGATTAATTTGGAATTAATCGATAAAATAATATATTCGATATATTATACGAAATTAGATTTCGATGCAATTCGGGCGAACGAGTTAATTTGGAATTAATTCGCTAGCGATGTGAATAGTAATTTTTCTAGGCACAATTATTTAATTAAATTTGATTTAATTACGTCGCAATGGAAAATTCATTAATTCGGAATTAGCGAACCCGAGCCCGGGAGTGTTTGCGGGCCCACTCGCATTTCGAATTCAAGTGCGGCCCAAAAGTCATATCAAGCGTCAAATCACTAGTCAATCAAGTGATGGAAGTCACATCACTTTGAGTGAAGTGATGCTTGTCATCATTGATTGATGTGAATAGTTGATGGTGGTTGTTGAATGCATTTAATGTATTTTTTTACCTCCAAAATTGTTAAGCTTTTTGGAAAAGCTTTGACCAAAATTTTGAAAGCAATTTTGGTATATGTTTTTAGAAAACATTTACACAAGAAAAACCAACACACTTCTTCTTCTTCATCTCTCTCTCCACTCACGCCCAATGGGCTATTTTTTTTCTCTCTTTTGGTTCACCATTGCCGAGAAACACAAGGAACACAATGGAAGATTTGTGGCAAATCTTTCCAATGCTAGCACATGAAGTGTCATCCAAAGGTGATAGGGAAACCCACCCGTGGGCATGGAATCACAACACAAAGCTTGGAGCTTGGAGGACATCCATGGAGGTTGACCGAATTCTCAAGGAGCACAAATTGAAGCCCAATGCCGAGAGCTTCAAGGGAGCTACAAAGGGCTTGTGTTCATCGCATCCAAAACCGATCAAAGTGAGTATGTTTCCGCCATTCTTATTTGAGTATTCACACATGTTTCTATGCTTGAATTGATCTTGGGACTAATCTAGAAACCCAACAATGGTATCTTGAGCCATTTTGAGCATGAAATATACTTAGGGTAAAATTTGGGTAAATTGGATTTGAGCATGTTTTGACTAAATTACTTGTTTGAGCATGCTTGTATATGGATGACTTGGAGTTGTTTGTGATCAATTTTGTGAAAAATGGATTGGATCAATTTTTCCCCAAAAATTAAGGCTTGGCCGAAAGTTGGACTGCCCTATAGTCATGGTGATTTTTGTGTTTTTGATCATTGGATGAGTTGAAGTCACTTGGGTTATGTTGATTTAGGATTTAATTGGATTGAAACCGAATCGGACAAATAAATCCCCAAATTATCGTGACCACTATGCATGAAAATGATTGATTTTTGATTCAAATGTGTTGGACATGTTTTGACTATAATAAGCATAATTAATTGTGTAAATTGATGTTTTGGAAATATTAATTTGGTTAATTAATTATGGCATACACTTTAGGTCAATTAAGTTATGAAATTTGGAATTTTGGTAATTTAATTAATTGGGCCAAATTTGGAATTGGGCTTGTTAAGTTGTAATTGAGCTTAATAAGCTTGGTTGAGCCAAGTTTGGTTTAGGCTAATTGGTTGGATCCAATTGGGCCCAAAACCATATCCATAAAGTCCAAATATAACTTAATGGACCTTTAATTTTAATTGGGCCTAATGGGCCTAAATTGGTTTCTTGGCAAATAAGGGTGATTCCTTAAATGGGCTTTGGTATTTGGGTTTGACCCATATTGACCAAAAGTCCATGCCTTATGAAATTAATTAAAAGCCCATTGGACTTTAATTAAATTGACATTGGATGTTAATTGGGCTTTGAGACCCGTAACGATTAGATTTGGAATCTAAGTCGTAAAGGCACATTATAAAGTGTAATTTTTTAATTTAGAATTAAATATAGAATTAGTATTAAATAAAAATTAAATTGGATTTAATATTGTAGTTTAATATAATTCAAGAATTCGTACTTTGAGTACTTATTCGCAAAACGAGTCGGACTCGCGCAAAATCAAATCGTTGTTTGAACATTGGATGGTCATTAATTTCATATTAATTAATTGGATTAGATTGATTGATAAAATGCTTGTGTGAATACATGGATGCGATGTATGAATAATATATATCAGATGGATATTAGATGGGTGAGGGCAATTTTGGAAATTGTTATAATAAATTTAGAATTTATTAAATTGGACCTGCGTGTCCAGCCTATTACCTCTTGACTATGTGTATTTCACTTCTCACCTATTCCCCTAAATGTAAATGAGGTTTCTTTAGAAGTGTTATTTAATCGGGTAGAAGTAATACTTGTGCTAGCGAGAGAGTAGAAATGGAGAGATTTGTTCTAGGAACAATGTGTTAAGTATCCATCCGCATATCATTATTATTTTATTTATTTACGCGCCTTATTATGTATTTAGAATGCATGTTTAAGGGTGTATGATGATGAGACCTTAACAAAGATAATTAATTGGTTGCCAATTACGCGAAAAAACCCTCAACACATATTAAAGGTTTTTCCTTCCATTGAGTGATTCTTACTCAAGATTCAAGATTGGCACTGGTTTGTTGGCCAAAGTCAAGACCTTTGTCCGTCGCAGATGTGTTTGAATCATGAAAGCTTTGTTCCATATCAGTGTCTTGTCCAAGTTGTGGTTTGTTGGCCAAAGTCAAGATCACTTCTTGTCCATCGACATCGATTACGAAGCTTTCCAAAGTCAATGGGTTCCGCTTAACTGGGATCACTAAGTTTGTTGTGCCAAAGCCAAGGCTTAGTTGATTCAGAGGAAAAAGGTTAGGGAATATATTGGATATATTGGCATATATAGGATATATGTTTCGGACTTGGATGTCCACCTACTGGATCTAGGAGTTGGATAAGATCCAATTGATCTTAGAGATCTACCTAGTTAATTATCATACAATTTGTTGGCCAAAGTCAAGATTGTTTGTTATTTAACGGGATCCTACCCCACTAGGAAACAAGATTTCCCGAGTACTCAACAGAGGGTTAGAGGCTCGCCGAAAAATAGTGGGAGGCAAGTATTAAATTTACAATATTCGTTTAGTTACTTGCCAATACGCGCTCATTTCAAAATTTTCATCGTTATATTAATATATTAGTTGGACTAATATTTAATCGTTGTTTTAATAAAACAGTTGGACTGTACTCAAACTATTTCAATTAATAGTTTATTTTATAATTGGATTATAGTAATCAATATAATTGAATTTATCCAATTAAATTATAATTGATTATATAGTTAGACTATAGTAATCATTATAATAAATAGTACATAAAATCGTTGATTTGATAGTTAGACTATTGGAATCAAGATAAATGAAAGATTAGCGTTTAGAACATAATCGTGGGAGAAAATGTTTTTAAACGGCTTTAATTTTCAAATTGGGAATAAAACTTTAGGATAGTCCTGAAAACCAAGAAGTTACTTTATTTGATATAGTGACGTCTCGAGCCTAAGCCCGGAGTTGAGCAAATAAATAGAACATGATATTTGGAATATTCATGTGATGATAACTTTAGTGCTTAATCCATTATGCTTGCCGCAAAGACTCATTAATTTCTTAGTCAGAACTAAGGATTAGATCCTTATATATATGATAATGAAATTGAAGGATCTTTATAGATCTATCCTTAGATCTTAGAAGTACTAAATTGCAATAGTAAACTCTTGGAGAGTTAATGGCTATGCTGAAGGAGACAAAGACAAAGTTTGCAATAAGGCAAGACGCGCAAGGCGCATCTTATTTCGAAATTCTAGAAGGCCAAGGCTTGGCCAAAGGCTTCTGGGGTGTGGAAAATGGGCAAAGGCAAAATCATTATAATCTTATGGGAAGACAAAGGACATTTCCCAAGATGTCTGCCTAAACTGTGGAAAACGGGGTCACTGAATCGTGACTGCCGTATGGACAAGGCATACATGAAGGAATTGAAGACGGGCAATGCTTCGACTTCAAATATGTTTGTCATCAACATGTTCAATACTAGTATTAAAATTGGATTTTAGATACTAAGTGTGGTACATAAATATGCACTGGTGTGCAGAATCTGCTGGTTAGCAGGATACTAACTTCAATTGAGATTTATCTGGGAGTCGGAAATGGGACGACAGTCGCTGTTTTAACCGTAGAAACCTAAGTTTAGGAACTACCCTTATGGTATGTACTTAAATTAGGAAACTGTTAGAATGTAACTAGTTTGACTAGAAACATTATCTCTATATCAGAGTTTAATCCGTTGAGGATATACCTTTATATTCTAGAACACTAAAGTGTTTCATTTTATAAAGATGATATTGAGATAAGCACATTAGATGTGAATAAAAGTATTTATATTTTGAATATAAATGAGTCTCAAACATATAACATGACAAACAAATAGCTCAAACTGATTTAATCAGATGAGACTTATTTGTGGCATTGTTGTCTGGGATACATTAAACAAGACTCGTATATCCACACTTTTGAAGAGTGGATACTAGGATAGATTTGATTCTATTCAAATAATGTCTACGAATCTAGTTTATTAGGCAAAGTGCCTAAAACACTTCTTACTTGGTAAAAGTGTAAGTGCCACCGATCTGTTTGCCCTCATTCATAGTGACGTAAGTGGGCTCATATCTAGCTAGGCTAGAGGTGGATATGAATATTTCGTAACCTTTATGGATGTGGCATCGCATTATGGTTAAGTGTTTCCTTTGAAACACAAATCGGAAACTTTTGATAAATTCAAAGAGTTTCGACACGAAGTAGACAAACAGATCGGTTAAAGTATTAAAACCGTCACGATTAGACCATGATGAAAATACTTAAGCAATAAGTTTCTCAAATACCTGAAAGTGTATAATATTCTTTCACAGCGGACTCCTCTCGGAACACCTCAATTGACGGTGTATCCGAACAGAGAAACCGAATTTTGTTGGACATAATAAGGTTAATCATGAGTCGCTCTGAGCTACCATTTCCTTCAAGGGATACGCATTAAACAGTGCAAAACTTATTTTGAATAAGGTTCCATAAAAATATGTTTGACAGACTTCATATTAGATATGAACAGGAAAGAAACCGGGTTTTCTCATTCATGAAGATTTGGGCATGCTGGGCATATGTTTGGATGATACCAAACTAAAACCCAAATTGGATAAGTGCTTTGTAGGTTAACCTAGGGTAACCAAAGTATAGTGCTGGGCATATGTTGCTCACCATGCGGTTTTCCTAAGAGGAATACCGATATGTAGTGGTAAGTGGGAGGAAAGTAAAACTCGATGAAAATCGAAGTAATACTGTTCAAGGCACTGATTCCTTAATGGAACACAAATAGTTCATCAGGGATGAGACTATACCAATAATCTTCGAATACACAAGTACCACGTAAGTCAGAGAGAGTCAGAAAATAACCTGGGAGTTATGGGTTTCTGATATCACCTCATAAAGATGTCTATCTTATTGAGGAAGACGAACTGACTACGTATGAGGAAGTGATACAAGGTATCGACTCCCTATTATGGCAAAGTGCCATTATATCCGAAATGGATTCCATGTATACCAACTATGTTTAGATACTAGTTGTTGTACCGGAAGGCATTGTGCCTATTGGTACTATATAAGTCTTCAAGGAAGACATACATGGATGGCAACATACAACGTACTAAGCTAGGCTTGTAGCGAAAAGGTATCGTTATCAACATTGTGTCGATTACAATGAAACCTTTTACTTGTTGCCATGGTTAAATCCATTTGGATAATGCTTGCTGATGCTGCATGTTTCATTTATGAAATATGGCAGCTGAACGTCAAAATCGCTTTCCTTAAACGAAAACCTTTTGGAGGATGTTTACAACATCCTGACGGTTTTTTCGTACCAAAACAAGAAAACAAGGTTTGCAAGTTAATTCGATCCATTTATGGATTGAAGCAAGCATTGGGTTCTTGGAACTATCGTTTTGATGTAATCATAATGGTATATGATTTAATTCAAAACGAAAAAGATTCTTTTATATATAAGGAGGTTAGTGGGAGCGCACTGACAATGAATGTCCTAAGTAATGATGACAAATCATTTCTTGGAAATGATATTCCTATAATACAATCGGTGAAAACTTGGCTTTCATGAAAATTCTTCGTAGAATTCTTGGGAGAGACAACCTTTATTCAAGGAATAAAGATCTACTGGGATAGATCTAAAAGTTGATGACACTCTCCGAGAACTCATACATTGAAAAAATATACACGACCTGGTGTCTCATATGCTTTGAGCATATGGAGTCACAATCAGACCAATCCAAGTGATAGTCACTAGATTGATGTTAAGAACATCCTTTAGTATCTTAGATGAACTAAGGATGCTTTCTTATACTGTGGAGAAGGAGAACTTGAATGACTGGGTTAACTGTTGCAATTGTCCTAATCGATAAAAATGACTATAAGTCGTAACAAAGGTACTATAAAGTTTGAATAACGGAATAGTGAGCTGGAAATCTTCCAAGCGAGATACTGTCACCGAATAAACAACAAAAGTGGGTTATTGTTGTAGCTGAGGCAGCAATAGAAGCTATTTGGGTCGATAATAATCCTAATCAGATTAGGAGTAGTTCTGTTAGCAGCTGAGCTAGGCTAAAACACAGGCTAAAGAAGTAAATGTCTCATCAACGATCCAGATATGTACTTCAATCAATTCATCTAATTCGTTCGGATAATACATCATGGCGATGTGATGATCGAATAAATCACATCAGATGATAACCTTGCAAATCTGCTGACGAAAGCTTTTTCTAACCAGAAATTTGAGCGAACTATACATAGTTTGGGTTTAGGACACTTGAGTGATTGGCTATAGGCCAAGTGGGAGATTCTTGGACAATTATGACCTATAGCATCACTTTTTGTACAGATCATGGTGTTGTTGTACAAATTAACTATGTGACAAAGGAAATTGCCCTTTTATCGTTTGTAATTAGATTACCAAGATATATAAATGATAGAAGGTCCTTATGATTAGTTCCGGATTGAGATGATATGAGACAGTATCAATCCACGAAGGTTTAATCATTAAATATCCCTAGTCAGAGTATTATCGAGATTGGACATCGATAATGCGTAAAAGACTAGTATTACACTTGTGCGCGTTGTGGGAGCATAACGTCATAGGTCTCATATATTTGGGTATAGGATACTCATGCAAGTGTAATAGGAGGTTGTGTTTACCGATGGTACGGAAACAGCTTCGCTCTGGATAGACCCCTCGAAATTCCATTGGTAGTATGACTATGTGTCTATGGAAGTCCGAATCAGGGTAGGTGTATTTGGTCTTAACCTGAGACTTGCACCGTTAATACTTGCGACAATCAATATATTTTGGTTTTGGTCGTCCATGGCTTTAACAAGTTCTGTGTACGCCTCTTCTGGGAATATTGAGAATCGTAGTGTATTGGGTGTGATGTCAAGACGGAAGTATCACTCCAGTCATAGTGGAGATGATGATCACGTAGGATACGGAACTGGTGCTCTTATATATTGCAGTCATCGGGATAATATGACTAGGTCATGATTATCCGATTATAGAGACTATTTACCAGAGATGCGATATGTGATTCGTACGGGGCAGACACAATTCCAGCCCCAGGTCTTGCACGTGACATCCGATACTGGATCACAATACGCAATACAACGTATACTACGTCTGATAGATCACATATTCCTTTAAGAATATTTGTGGAGAATTGGGTAGGCACGGTGCTTTGCTACGGTGCTTTGCTAGAAGCCAACCATGTCTTGTAAATCGGTAAAAACGTAGTACTAGGTACGTACGAGTTCGGATAGTCCGACGACCGGATTTACTGCCAACATATCCGGGGATCTCATGGGTCGCTTCCCGAAGATTCACCGATGACGTATGACTCGCACTTTATTAATCTGGGATTAATTATAAGAGAGAGAAAATTAATCTGGGATTAATTACGGAGATATTTTATCTGTGATAAAATATTATTTAAAGAGAGAGAATGATTAATTTGGAATTAATCGATAAAATAATATATTCGATATATTATACGAAATTAGATTTTAATTCGGGCGAACGAGTTAATTTAGAATTAATTCGCTAGTGATGTGAATAGTAATTTTGCTAGGCACAATTATTTAATTAAATTTGATTTAATTACGTCGCAACGGAAAATTCGTTAATTCGGAATTAGCGAACCAGAGCCCGGGAGTGTTTTCGGGCCCACTCACATTTCGAATTCAAGTGCGGCCCATAAGTCACATCAAGCGTCAAATCACTAGTCAATCAAGTGATGGAAGTCACATCACTTTGAGTGAAGTGATGCTTGTCATCATTGATTGATGTGAATAGTTGATGGTGGTTGTTGAATGCATTTAATGCATTTTTTTTTCCTCCAAAATTGTTAAGCTTTTTGGAAAAGCTTTGACCAAAATTTTGAAAGCAATTTTGGTATATGTTTTAGAAAACATTTACACAAGAACAACCAACACAGTTCTTCTTCATCTATCTTTCCACTCACGCCCAATGGGCTATTTTTTTCTCTTTTTTTTTTCACCATTGCCGAGAACCACAAGGAACACAATGGAAGATTTGTGGATAATCTTTCCAATGCTAGCACATGAAGAGTCATCCAAAGGTGATAGGGAAACCCACCCGTGGGCATGGAATCACAACACAAAGGTTGGAGCTTGGAGGACATCCATGGAGGTTGATCGAATTCTCAAGGAGCACAAATTGAAGCCCAATGCCGAGAGCTTCAAGGGAGCTACAAAGGGCTTGTGTTCATCGCATCCAAAACCGATCAAAGTGAGTATGTTTCCGCCATTCTTCTTTGAGTATTCACACATGTTTCTATGCTTGAATTGATCTTGGGACTAATCTAGAAACCCAACACAATCCATGCAAGTTTATTATCCTCCACTAATAAAGACTCAATTACAAGTATATCATATTTACCTGTGGCATTTTTCTCCTTCAGCTCAGCAAGGTATTTCAGACAATTCCTTTTCCAATGTCCATTTTTATGGCAATGGAAGCACTTTCCTTTGGGCTTAGCGTGTCCTTGGAGCTTCTCTTGTTCTTCTTCATAGGCTTTGCCTTAGTCTTCCTACTGTTTTCTTCTTATTATTTATAGATTTAGAAGATTCGATAATATTTGCCTCTCCACTGGGCTTACGAGGATCCACCGACAAGGACTCGTAATGGGTGAGCTGATTAAGCAGTTGAGTCAAAATAAAAGTCAACTTGTTCGTAACATAGTTGCTTTTAAACTGTAAGAAACTATTCAGAAGAGTTACCATGATCATGGTTATCTGACTTCACTCGTCAATACGAGCTCCATGAGTTTCGACCGTGTTAAGATAGGTCATCATCCTTAAAATGCGCTCTTAGACAGATGTCCCTTCCTTCATCCTTGCGGTCATCGTTGATACCATAGCCTTATGTCGTTGCCACTCCAAAGGCTGCCCGAGCATGCCTTGCAATGACTTCATCATCAAATATGTTGTAGTCATTGTCTCATGCTTTGCAATAAGAAGCTCAGACATCCCTACTAGCAAGTAGTAGAGGGATTTCTCAGTGGCCGCGACCCATTTCTTATAGGCATGGCGCACAGCTTGGCCAGAATTTCTGGCCAGATCGGGAGGACACTCCTCCGTCAGGACAAACCTACAACCTTCACAGACCAAAATTACGTTCATGTTACTTTTCCATTTAATATAGTTTTCTCCTGTTAATGGAAGCTCGCGGTTCGGGCGAAATCGTAACTTTAAAACTTTTAAAGTTACCAAATAAATTATTCAATATCCAATATGAATAATTCATTCATATTTCACCTAAACATATTTATTTGATATCAAATAATGACATAAATAGGTTAGAAACATCGCGAAACTTTTACGAAAATATTTTTCCGCAAAATGGCATAAAACATATTTTTGTCTGAACCGACCAACAAAACACATGGGGGCTGCCCAAGTCAGCTCCAATAGTGCTTGGGCAGTTCATGGGTTGCCCAAACAGCGACCAATTCACTGTTTGGACAGCGGACATCCGATAAGCCCAAAAACTCACCCGGTAACGTCGTTTTTCACCGTTTTCGCATATTTCAACTCTGAAATAATTTCTGGCAATTGTTCCAATGCCAAAAATACTTCCAATACATTTATATAACATACTTTTCATCACCAAAATAACAGAATTTCCAGATCTGATTTGGTAACCAAAAATATCATTTTTCATGCTTTAAATCCAACTTTCTCAACATTAATCATATTAATACTTAAACCAACTAAAGTCACCACAAATGAAGAACTTAAGAACAATTCTAGGAGTTACAAGAGTGGTCATAACACTCTAGAATGATAACAAGTCATCAAATGATAAAATTAAATTAATATTACAATAATATTATCCAATCTAACTTCACACATATATCTAGCCTCCAAATCCATCCTCCAAATCAAAAAGCCCCAAAATATAAGAAAGGAAGAAACCCTAGAACTATTCTAGATATTCAAGAACAAGAAACAAGTTTTCTAAGTTTAAGAGTTATGAAGATTACCTCAAATCTCCTAATTTCCTTAAACGTTTTTCTTGATTTCTTCACTTTCTTCCTTGATTCTTCAAGAAAATTTTGGGAGTTTTCTTTATCAAAATATTCGGCCATGGAAGCTTATGAAATGAGAAAACAAAATTTTCCACTTTAAATACAAGCCTTGACCGACTTTGAGGGGAAAATTGGTCATTTGGTAATTTTAATCAAATTAAATAATAATAAACTTTAAGTTAACAAATCCAATTTGTAAACTCTAAGCTTAATAAAACCATGCCACATGTAACCAATAACAATCAAACATATTGCATAACAATTATGTAATATTGATATAATTTAATTATCTAGATATTTAACACTTAAATACCTAAATAATTAATTAATGCGATTATTATTATATACATATTTTATTTACATTAAATAACAAATACATATATTAATGGTATGTGTCAAAGTCTCATTTGACAATTAATTAATATGTATCACATCAAATTTAGTATCAAATACAAATACACATTAATTATTAATTGACCGAAATGCCCCTAATGCATGTACTTCTGTTCAACCTTTTAAATGATTCGAATTAACTCATTTAATCCGATGAAGTATTATGAATAATTTACATTATTCATAATGCGTTGCCCAAATGCTCAACGAGTACACTTCATATTGTGGGACTCTCTAAGTTTAGGTTTATCTGTCACAGAATCCAATTTCAAATCCATAATTCACCCACTCATGAATTATGATGACTATCGATAATCTCGATAAACTATGCCAGCCGAGGTCATTGCTGTTGGAGTTCTACGGTCCCGAGGATCGAATAACAATCATAAAACACATGTGAATACAATCGAGGAAGTTGCGGAATACTTACATCAAGTGGTTGAGATAATGCGGTGAAGACAAAAAAAACTTTATGCCCTCCTCCATGAAGCTCGGCAGTCAGCAGTTTTTGATCTTCAAAAATCGGCAATGGATCATCCTTGAAGCTCCAAGCTTTGTCATGGTGATTCCATGCTCATGAAGTGAGTTCCCTATCACCTTTGTATGGCTCCTATGTGTGCTAGCACTCAAGAAATTTGCCACAAAAATCCATAGCTTCTCCTTAGCTCTCGGTAAACCAGAAAAAAGAAGGAAGAAGATGGTCCAAGACCGAGTGAGAGAGAGGAAGATTTTGGCTCCCAAAACCGTAAGAATAGAGAGAGAAAATTGGAAATGTGTATTAGATTATTGATTTCTAAAATCAATTCACCATATACCAATTTTTTCTCTTTTCAAAAGTCAAGCATTAAAGCTTGCCAACTACCACCATCAATCATGAATAGTGACATGGTGTCAATCACTCAAAGTGAAAGACATATATCATTTGATTGACGATTGATGTGACGCTTGATGGGACTTACGTGCCACACTCGAATTCGAAATGCGAATGCGCTCGTAAACACTCCCGGGCTCGGGTTTGCTAATTCCAAATTAACGAATTTTCCGTTGCGACGTAATTAATTAATTATGCCTAGCAAAATCACTATTCACGTCGCTAACGAATTAATTCTAAATTAACTCGTGCGCCCGGATTAAAATCCAATTTCAATTCCGCGTTGAAATCCAATTTCGTATAACATATCGAATATATTATTTTATCGATTAATTCCAAATTAATCGTTTTCTCTCATTAATTAATATCTTATCCCAGATAAAATATCTCCGCAATTAATCCTAGATTAATTTTCTCTCTCTACTAATTAATCCCAGATTAATAAAGTGCGAATCATATGTCATCGATGAATCTTCGGGAAGCGACCCATGAGATCCCCGGATATGTTGGCAGTAAATCCGGTCGTCGGACTATCCGAACACGTAAGTACCTAGTACTACGTTTATACAGATTTACAAGACAAGGTTGGCTTCTAACAAAACGCCATGCCTACCCAATTCTCCAGAAATATCCTTACAGGAATATAATGATCTATATCAGGCGTAGTATACGTAGTATTGCGTATTTCGATCCAGTATCGGATGTCACATGCTAGGCCTGGGGCTGGAATTGTGTCTGCTTTGTACGAAGCACATATCAGATCTCTCGTAACTAGTCTCTATAATCGAATAAACGTGACCTAGTCATTTTATCCCGATAGCTGCAGCATATAAGAGAACGAGTTCCGTATCCTACGTGACCATCATCTCCATTATGACTGGAGTGATACTTCCGTCTGGACATCACACCCAACACACTACGATTCTCAATATACCCAGCAGAGGCGTACACAGAACCTATTAAAGCCCTGGACGCCTAAAACCAAAGCATATTGATTGTCGCAAGTATTAGCGGTGCAAGTATCAGGTTAAGACCAAATACACATACCCTTATTTCGGACTTCCATAGACACATAGTCATACTACCAATGGAATTCCGAGGGGTCTATCCAGAGCGAAGCTGTTTTCCGTACCATCGGTAAAACACAACCTCCTACTACACTTGCATGAGTATCCTATACCCAAATATATGAGAACTATGTCGTTATGCCCTCACAACGCGCACAAGTGTAATACTAGTCTTTTACGCATTATCGATGTCCAATCTCGATAATACTCTGACTAGGGATATTTAATGATTAAACGTTCGCGGATTGATACTGTCTCATATCATCTCAATCCAAGTACTAATCATAAGGACCTCCTATCATTTATACATCTTGGTGATCTAATCACAAATGATAAGAGAGCAATTTCCTTTGTCACATAGTTAATTTGTACAACAACACCATAATTTGTACAAATAGTGACGCTATAGGTCATAATTGTCCAACAATCTCCTACTTGGCCAATAGCCAGTCACTCGAGTGTCCTACACCCGAACTATATACGGTTCGCTCAAATTACTGAGAAAAGTCTTTCGTCAGCGGATTTGCATGATTATCATCTGATGCGATTTATACGATCATCACATCGCCACGATGTATGATCCGAACGAATCAGATGAATAGTCAAAGTATATATCTGGATCATTGATGTGACCATTAATTCTTTAGCCTGTGCTGAAGCCTAGCTTAGCTGCTAACAGAACTATATCTAATCTAATTAGATTTATTATTGACCCAGATGGCTTCTATTGCTGCCCCAGCTGCAGCAATAACCCGCATTTGTTGTTTATTCGGTAACAGTTTCTTGCTCGGAAGATTTCCAGCTCACTGTTCCGTTATTCAAACTTTATAGTACCGTTGTTATGACTTGTAGTCGTTTTATCGGTTTAGGAAACTTGCAGCAGTGAACCCAGTCACTTCAAGTTCTCATTCTCCATAGTTTAAGATAATATCCTTAGTTCCTCTAAGATACTTAAGGATGTCCTTAACATCAATCCAATGTCTATCACTTGGATTGGCCCGATTGTGACTCCATATGCTCAAAGCGTATGAGACACCAGGTCGCGTACATTTTTCAATGTACGATTTCTCGGAGAGTTTCAACAACTTTAAATCTATCCCAGTAGATCTTTATTCCTAGAATAAAAGTTGTTTCTCTCAAGAATTCTACGGAGAATTTTCTCGAAAGCCAATCTTTCACCAATTATAATTATGGGATTATCATTTCCAAGAAATGAGATATTATCATTATTTAGGACTTTCACTATTAGCGCGCTCCCACTAACCTCCTTATATACATGAGAATCATTTTCGTTTTGAATTAAATCATACGCCATTATGATTACATCAAAACGATAATTCCAAGAACCCAATGCTTGCTTCAATCCATACATGGATCGAATAACCTGCAAACCTTGTTTGCTAGTTTTGGTATGACAAAACCGTCAGGATGTTGTAAACATCCTCCAAAAGGTTTCCGTTTAAGGAAAGTGATTTTCCGGTTTAGCTGTCATATTTCATGAATGAAACATACAGCATTAGCAAGCATTATCCAAATGGATTTACCGTGGCAACAGGTAAAAGGTTTCGTCGTAATCAACACAATGTTGATAATGATACCTTTTCGCTACAAGCCTAGCTTAGTACGTTGGTATGTTGCCGTCCATGTATGTCTTTCTTGAAGACTTATTTAGTACCAATAGGCACAATGCCTTCCGATACATCAACTAGTGTCTAAACATAGTTGATATACATGGAATCCATTTCGGACATCATGACACTTTGCCATAATTGGGGGTCGATACCTTGTATCACTTCCTTATACGTAGTCAGTTCGTATTCCTTAATAAGATTAACATCTTTATGAGGTGAGATCAGAAACCCATACCCCAGGTTTTTTTCTGACTCTCTCCGATCTACGCGGTTCTTGTGTATTCGAAGATTATTGGTATAGTTTCATCCTTGAACTATTGTATCACTTCCTCATATTTGTGTTCCATTAAGGAATCGGTTCCTGGAACAATATTACTCCAATTTTCATCGAGTTTTACTTTCCTCCCACTTACCACTGCATATCGGTATTCCTCTCAGCAAAACCCGCATGGTGAGCAACAATTACATTGTTCTCTTGTGAGGTGTATAAGTACTATACTTTGGTATCCATAGAATAACTAACAATTTGTCACTTATCCGATTTGGGTTCTAGTTTGGTATCATCCAAACGTATGCCTAGCATTCCCAAATCTTCAGGAATGAGAAAACCAAGTTTCTTTCATGTTCATATCTTTTTTGATATCTGTCAAACAGATTTTAATGGAACCTTATTCAAAATAAGTTCCGCACTGCTTATGTGTATCCGTTGAAGGAAATGGTAGCTCAGAGCGACTCATGAATAACCTTATCATGTCCAACATAATTCGGTTTCTCAGTTCGGACACACCGTCAGATTGACGTGTTCCGGAAGGAGTCCTCATTGAAAGAATAATATACTCTTTCAAGTATATGAGAAACTTATTGCTTAAGTATTTTCATCATGGTCTAACCGTGATGGTTTAATACTTTAGCCGATCTGTTTGTCTATTTCGTGTCGAAACTTTAAAAGTTTCCGATTTGTGTTCTTCAAAAGAAACACATAACCATAACGCGATGCCACATCCGTAAAGGTCACGAAATATTCATATCCACTTCTAGCCTAGCTAGACATGGGCCCACTTGCTTTACTATGAAATAGGGCTAACAGATCGGTGGCACTTACACTTTTACCAAGTAAATAGTGTTACATGCACTTTGCCTAATAAACTAGATTCGTAGACTTTATTTGAATAGAATCAAATTTGTCCTAGTATCCACTCTTCAAAAGTGTGGATATACGAGTCTTCTTTAATTGTGTCCCAGATAACAATGCCACATTTAAGTCTCTTCTGATCAAATCAGTTTGAGCTATTTGTTTGTCATGTTATACGTTTGAGATTTATTTATATTCAAAATATAAATACTTTTATTCACATCTAATGTTTTTATCTCAATATCATCTTTATATAATAAAACACTTTAGTGTTCTAGAATATAAAGGTATACCTGCAACGGATTATACACTGATATAAAGATAATATTCCTAGTCAAACTAGTTACATTAAAACAGTTTCCTAATTTAAGTACATACCCAAAGGGTAGTTCCTAAACTTAGGTATCTATGGTTAAAACAGTGACTTTCGTCCCGTTTTCAAATCGCAGATAAATCTCAACTGAAGTCAGTATCCTGCTTTTCAGCAGATTCTGCACACCAGTACATATTTATGTATCACACTAAGTATCTAAAATCCAATTTTAATACTAATAGTGAACATAATTATGACAAACATATTTGAAGTCAGAACCTTGCTCGTTCTTCAATTCCTTCATGTCTGTTTTGTTCAAACGGCAGTCACGCTTCCGCGATCCTGTTTGCCACAATTTAGGCAGACATTTTGGGATATGTCCTTTATCTTCCCAGAAGATTATAATGATTTTGCCTTTGCCCCTATTCCACACCTAGAAGCCTTTGGCCAAGCCTTGGCCTTCTGGAATGTCGAAGTAAGGTGCGCCTTGCGCTACTTGTCTTATTGCAAACTTTGGCTTTATCTCATTGAGAATAGCCATTAACTCTCCAAGAGTTTACTATTGCAATTTAGTACTTCTAAAATCTAAGTATAGATTTATGAAGATCCTTCAATTTCTATATCATACTTTAAGGATATAATCCTTATTTCTGATTAAGAAATTAAGGAGTCTATTTGGAAAGCATAATAGATTAAGCATTAAAGTTATCATCACATGAATCTTCCAAAGATCATGCTATACTATTTGCTTAACTCTGGGCTTAGGCCTAATATGTTATTTTATCAAATAAAGTAACTTATTAGTTTCCAGGACCATCCTGAAATTTTATTCCCAATTTGAAAATTAATCACTTAAATACATTTTCCCTAGGACTACGTTTAAAATGCCAATCTTTTAAATTTTATCCTGATTCTAATAGTCCAACTATTTAATCAATGATTAAAGGTACTATTTATTATAATGATTACTATAGTCCAACTATATAATCGACTATAATTTAATAGGTTAATTCAATTATATTGATCACTATAATTCAATTATAAAATCAACTATAATTGAATAGTTTGAATACAGTCCAACTGTTTTATTTAAAACAACATTAATTATTAGTCTAACTAATAAATTAATTTATATGATGAATAATTCGTTATGAGCACGTATGGAAAGTTATTAAACGACTATTGCAAATTTAATACTTGCCTCCCACTATTTTTCGGCGAGCCTCTAACCCTCTGTCGAGTACTTGGGAAACCGTGTTTCCTAGTGGGCTAGGATCCCGTTAAATATCACACAATCTTGACTTTGGCCAACAAATTGTATGATAATTAACTAGGTAGATCTCTAAGATCAATTGGATCCCATCTAATTCCTAGATCCAGTAGGGGGACATCCAAGTCCGAAACATATATCTTATATATGCCAATATATCCAATATATTACCTAACCTTTTTCCTCTTAATCAACTAAGCCTTGGCTTTGGCACAACAAACTTAGTGATCCCAGTTAAGCGGAACCCATTGACCATGGAAAGCTTCCTAATCAATGTTGATGGACAAGAAGTGGTCTTGACTTTGGCCAACAAACCACAACTTGGACAAGACACCGATATGGAACAAGGCTCTCGTGATTCAAACACATCCTCGACGGACAAGGGCCTTGACTTTGGCCAACAAACCAATGCCAGTCTTAGATCTTGAGTAAGAATCACTCAATGGAAGGAAAAACGCTTAATATTTTGTGAGGGTTTTTCGCGTGCAAATTGGCAACCAATTTATTATCTTTGTTAAGGTCTCATCAACATACACCCTTAAACATGCATTCTAAACACATAATAAAGCGCGTAAAATAAAATAATAATGATATACGGATGGATACTTTACATATTGATCCTAGATCAAATCTCTCTCTTTCCTCTCTCCCGCCAGCACAAGTATTTACTTCTACCCGTTACACTACACTTCTAAAGAAATCTCATTTACATTGAGGGGAATAAGTGAGAAGAGAAATACATAGAGTCGAAGAGGTAATAGGCTCGACACACAGGTCCAATTAATAAATTCTAAATTTATTACAACAATTTCCAAAATTGCCTCACCCATCTAATATCCATCCGATATACATTATTCATGCATCGCAACCATGTATTCACACAAGCATGTTGTCAATCAATCTAATCAAATTAATTAATCTGATATTAGTGACCATCAAATGTTCAAACAACGATTTGATTTTGCGCGAGTCAAACTCATTTTGTGAATAAGTACTCAAAGTACGAATTCTTGAATTAAATTAAGCTACAACATTAAATCTAATTCAATTTATATTTAATACTAATTCACTATTTAATTCCAAATTAAATATTACACTTTATTAATAAACCTTTACGACTTAAATTCCAAATTTAAACATTACGGGTCTCAAAGCCCGATTAACATCCAATTTTAATTTAATTAAAGTCCAATGGGCTTTTAATTAATTTCATAAGGCATGGACTTTTGGTCAACTTGGGTCAAACCCAATAACCAAAGCTCAATCAAGGAATAACCCCATAAGCCTATAAATCAATTTAGGCCCATTAGGCCCAATTAATTAATTAAAGGTCCATTTAAGTCATAATTGGACTTTATGGAAATGATTTTGGGCCCAATTGGATCCAACTAATTTTCCTAAACCCAACTTGGTACAACCAAGCCCATTAAAGCCCAAAAACAATCTTTTAAGCCCAAATCCAATTTAATCCCAACTAATTTAATTCCAAAAATTCAAAATTTCTCAATTAAATTAACTAAAGTGTATTACACAATTAATTACCTAATTCAATATTTCCAAAACATCAATTAGCCTAATTAATCATGCTCATTTACAACAAAACATTTCCAACACATTTTATCAAAATCAAACCCAATTACATGCTCTTCAAGTCTCGGCAATGGTAGGGTTTTTCAAATCGATTCCGAATTCAATCCAATTAAATCCTAAATCAATATTCCCAAATGATGTTAAGTCATCCATTGAATCAAAAATCAAAATACCAAGACAATTAGGGCATCATGTATTTTCGGCCAAGCCTAACATTTTGGGAAAAAATGTTCCAAACCATTTTTCATGAAATTGATCCAATCAATCTTCAATTAAAACACATTTAAGCATACTAAATCATCCAATTTCATAAAATCATGCTCAAATACATTTTACCCAATTTTAAGCCCTAAATCAGTTTCATGCTTTTAACAACGCTCTGATACCATTGTTGGATTTCTACGGTCCCGAGGATCAAATAACAAGCATAAAACACATGTGAATACAATCGAGGAAGTTGCGGAATACTTACATCGAGCGGTTGAGACGATGCGGTGAAGACAAAAAAAACATTATGTCCTCCTCCATGAAGCTCGGCAGTTAGCAGTTTTTTATCTTCAAAAATCGGCAATGGATCATCCTTGAAGCTCCAAGCTTTGTCTTGGTGATTCCATGCTCATGAAGTGAGTTCCATATCACATTTGTATGGCTCCTATTTGTGCTAGCACTCTATAAATTTGCCACAAAAATCCATAGCTTCTCCTTAGCTCTCGGTAAACCAGAAAAAAAGAATGAAGAAGATGGTCCAAGACTGAGTGAGAGAGAGGAAGATTTTGGCTCCCAAAACCGTGAGAAGAGAGAGAAAAAATTGGAAATGTATATTAGATTATTGATTTCTAAAATCAATTCACCATATACCAATTTTTTCTCTTTTCAAAAGTCAAGCATTAAAGCTTGCCAACTACCACCATCAATCATGAATAGTGACATGGTGTCAATCACTCAAAGTGAAAGACATCTATCACTTGATTGACGATTGATGTGACGCTTGATGGGACTTACGTGCCACACTCGAATTCGAAATGCGAATGCGCTCGTAAACATTCACGGGCTCGGGTTCGCTAATTCCAAATTAACAAATTTTCCGTTGCGACGTAATTAATTAATTATGCCTAGCAAAATCACTATTCACATCGCTAACGAATTAATTCTAAATTAACTCGTTCGCCCGAATTAAAATCCAATTTCAATTCCGCGTTGAAATCCAATTTCGTATAATATATCTAATATATTATTTTATCGATTAATTTCAAATTAATCATTTTCTCTCTTTAATTAATATTTTATCCCAGATAAAATATCTCCGCAATTAATCCCGGAATAATTTTCTCTCTCTACTAATTAATCACAGATTAATAAAGTGCGAATCATACGTCATCAGTGAATCTTCGGGAAGCGACCCATGAGATCCCCGAATATGTTGATAGTAAATCCGGTCGTCGGACTATCCGAACACGTAAGTACCTAGTACTACGTTTATACCGATTTACAAGACAAGGTTGGCTTCTAGCAAAGCGCCATGCCTACCCAATTCTCCAGAAATATCTTTACAAGAATATAATGATCTATATCAGGAGTAGTATACGTAGTATTGCGTATTTCGATCCAATATCAGATGTCACATGCTAGGTCTGGGCTAAAATTGTGTCTGCCCCATACGAAGCACATATCGGATCTCTGGTAACTAATCATAAGGACCTCATATCATTTATACATCTTGGTGATCTAATCAAAAATGATAAGAGAGCAATTTCCTTTGTCACATAGTTAATTTGTACAACAACACCATGATTTGTACAAATAGTGATGATATGGGTCATAACTGTCCAACAATTGCATACGTATAATCCCTTCGTCACAGGCTATCAATATTATACCGATGATATAGATAAGAACGTCAAATCCCTAAGGTATAATATAATCGACTTTTAAATTTACGATCTCTAAATAACACTCGGAACTTACTTCCGAAGTATACCACGACCATGGATTTACTAGATCGTAAATACATATAAGATACCTATGCCCTGTACATATGACTGACGAATTCTATCTGATACTCACAAGATATCATGAGCATCAGTCCACACCCAATGAACATGCAGATGTCTGATCTAAATAGATCAGTGACGTGACTGCCATCAAAGTAGAATTAACCGTGACACTCCCACTGCATCTTTTTTGACTTTATATGACGTAGACTATCTAATGTTATAATTAGACTCAAAACTAATCTGACCCTAATGGTTGCAGATTATACTCTCCATAAATAAGAAACTCGTTCTTAATATCTCCAAGATAACAAAGAACATGTTTCAAGACACATCCTATGGTCTATAACATATCAAAATAGTTCGTAACCATTACGACTAAATTGATATTTTTAATCGTACATAATATAGTATTCATTATGCCATCATCCTATAATGCATAAGATTGACTAGATATTCTAATCAATTTCTCTTTCGACAAAGGAATCATCATTTATGAAAGAAGAATACTATATACAAGAGACACACTAACTGTCACACAGATAATCTTGTTGTGTCATTTATTAGATCATATGTAATGCACGACTAATGAGAGTATCTCACAAGTTTCTTATTTTATATCATATATACAACTTTATATCGAATATAATAGAGACCACTCCCACTGTTATCATAGAGAAAATAATACTTAGGTAAATTTTTTACCTTTCAAATATTTCATTATTACATTAATAATGAGAATGTCATTAGGATATACAATACTAGAAAGAAAATTGTACACGCCCACTGAACCTACTATCAAAAATGTAATCTCCATGCTTTGATAAAATCAGACAATCTGACTGTATCAAAATTAGAGAACACAGATTTCTGGAAAGCTCACCTGAGTCTACAATAAGCTCTATAAGCCATTATACCAAACTGCGATCTTAGCAGAATACAAACTCCAGAGCCATCCCAGAATGAACTCTTCAAACAAAGAAATCACAATGGATCTCTTCTTCGAAGAAACCATTCAGGAACGCCACTTTGTATTCCTAGCTAAAATACATAGTTTAATATCAACATTAACCAAATGATCCTTAATTGTTCAATTAGTGCGACTAGAGACAAGTTTTCTCAGAATCTATAATAGATTGCTGAGTATAATCTTTCTTATTGTCATACTATAAAAGTCAAACCTTTAATAAAAGTAGATCCTCTAGCCCTAGCATTTTCTTTTATTATAATTTTCTTTATTTACTTTTCAGCATTTTACTTTGTCTTTTATTTTATTTAAGTTTTTACTAGCCCTAGTTATGTGTCGTAACTAAGTTAGTTATCTAGGGTTGTGATGAATTCCAATATCACCGGTTTATAAGGGGTTATTTTTATAGTTTGGGTAATATAAAGGTTTACTTATTAAGTCTTAAGCTTAATGCTTCTTGTTAACTGGCCATTAATAAGATTGATCTGGTAAACTTAAAATAAACTTGATAAAGAAATTTTAGGTTTTTGCCTTAGACTTAATAGCCCACGATCTTCCTTGAGGATAGATAACCCTTTAATAGATTTCCTTACTTTATAGATATATACCTGTCGGGCGGGGGTAGCCATAATTGGAACTTAATCTTAATAAATCCAGGTAATTTGATTGACATAGACATATGGTTCAATTGGGTTATACTGGGTATTTTCATCTGACCATCGACATAGGCTTTTGCATAATTTCGTGTTCTGGGTTAGTAAACCGATATATTACACAAACGTAAAATAACCACTTCATCTTAAAAAGATATTGGAAGAAATCACAACCCTGGATAGTTTTATAAATTTGAATTTTCCTCAAACTATTTTCGCGCAATTTTATTTATTTGTTTTTAAGTTTAAAGTCATCACCAAGTCAATTAATCAATCCATTAGATACTTGTAAACATTTAACTTCATAAATTGATAACAAATGGTTTTAAGTCCTCGTGGGATCGATATTTTTTTATACTACTTGAACAATACGTGTGCTTGCATTATACACGTGTGATAATATTACAAGCTTTTCAATTACAGCTCATGTCCGTATGTTACCATGTATGTTGATAATACCTATCAACTGAGCATATGGAGATTCATTTTTAGTCAATTTTATGGAGAATTCACAAATTAAATAATTTAAAAGGAAATAAACAATAATTAACTTGTTCCGAAATAGGTTTGAGATACGTCTCAGGAGTGGAAACTCCTTACACAGCTATCTCACACCAATTTCACCCAATTAATCAAATTAAAAACACAAAAATACAAATTATTATTATTATTTTTTTTTGTAAAATTTTTCAATTTTTTTTTTGTATTTTTCGAAAAATTTAGAACTAAAAACAACATACAAACAAGATACTAATCAACTATTCCCCACCCCAAACCTAAATGAGACATTGTCCTTAATATCCTAAACAGTAGAAGAAGAGTTTAGAAGATAGTATGGTTAGTTGAAATTCTACATCTAAATGGGAAATTTAAAGGTTAAGATCCAGATTTATCCGACGTTTCTTACCGCGATCATCATCAGACCATTTTATCTTGGAAATGATAGGGTCAATTTGTGGTTCATAGGCTAAGATTTGGTCAATTAAATCCTGGGCAGTTCTGGCAGTGAAGAGGAGTTCTTTTAAAGGTTTTGACACGAACCTATTTCTTCGGGCATCATCAAGAAATACACAAAGAAAATCATAAAATCCATCTGTGTTGAACAGTCCAATTGATTTCTGGTGTATATTCAAGTTCGCCCAAGATAGCACTGTAAAAATCTCCTCCAACATACCCAAACCACCTTGCAAAGCAATAAAAGCATCAGCACAATTAATCATTTCCACCAGTCGTTCAGACATACCTGACACGATAATTTCTTCTCCATTTGATAATCATATAAGATCCGCCTCTGCCAAGGGTTTTGGGATGATTCCCAGCACTTGACTGCCTTCATCCTGTACGACCTTTGAAATGATCACCATTAGTCCAAGACTGCCTCCGCCATATACTAGGTGCATATTATTCTCAGCTACGACTCGTCCCAGTTCCTGTGCTGCTGCTACGTATTGTGGCTTAGTACTAACACTGGTACCGCAAAACACACAGATGTTTTCAACTCGTCTTCTTGAAGTGGCTTCCATTTTTATCTGGATGCCTTCAAAAGTGCAATGATGAATTGAATTTATAACACCTGAAAAGGGTGAGTAAAAATAATAGCACTAGTACCTGCCAAATGACAATTATTAGTTAAATAGTAAAATAAATCGTGATAGTAAAAAAGGTATGGATCTTGTCGGAGAAAATAAAATAACAAATCACAATTATTAGGAAAAGACAAAGAGATATAATATTTACAAGAAAAGAAGCGGCTTGAATGACGTCTATGCATCAGGGAAAAGCTTCCCATCCAATTTTCTTATAAATTGGCAAACATGGTCTTTTTGAGTCAGATTCCTGAGACTTAACTGTTGTTTTTCCTTTTGCAATGTGTGTATATAACACGTGAATTTCGTGATACACATATCCACTGGGATGCGTCTCAAGAGTTTTAGATATGTCATCCAAAGACTCCTTACTCAAGCCATCCCTAATGAAATTAATCTTATCTTCACGGTTATCAGACACCATTCCTAAAGAACGACAACGAGTATCACAAAACATGTGAGCACGTTTATAGCATACACCCATTCTTTTAGCTCTTCTCTTTTTGGCATAGGTGCTTATTCCTAAACCAGGCAGATGTGAAATAAAAGAGTCGGAGGACTTACCCGCCAATCGGACCCGTGATTCAATAATCCAACGAATGTCAGTATGAATACCTTTAATCAACAGTAGTCTCATTTGTTCCAAGCGAGCTTTGTAGACTTTCATCAGAGATTTTTGAGGGAGAGAAGGGAATTGCTTGTGAAGATTTGCGAGAGCTTCTTCCATCGTGAAATGACTTTATCGGTAAAAATTAAACACACAAAATTAAACACACTAGATCATAATATATACACAAATTTCATGGGTTGCCTCCATACGAGCGCTAAGTTTAACATCGTCACCTAGACGTGACTTGTCGAATGTTAGGCTGGATTTGAAAGTGTGAAACTTTCTTTTGTCGCTCAAATGATTCTCCCCAGTAGTGCTTGAAACGCTGACTATTAACCTTGAATGTTTCATTAGTGTTGGGATCCAGTAACTCAATAGCTCCATATGGTAAAACCTGAGTGATCACAAATGGACATGACCACCTAGATTTCGGTTTCCATGAGAAGAGTTTCACCCTTGATTTTTTTAACAGTACCATCTGCCGTGGTTCTAGTGGTATGCGCACTAACTTCTCATCATGTCTCTTCTTGGCCTTTTGTTTATACAATTTGGCATTCTCAAAAGGTTGTATATGAAATTCCTCCAATTCATTGAGTTGGTGGAACTATTCCTCTTATGTTGCTTGTAGTGCAAAAATATGTGTCTTTAATGCACAAGACGTTTTATCTTCGGTCTCCAAAGGCAATTGACATGCCTTAAGTTTGTCAGTAGAACTTTGTATTATGTTAGAGTTCTGGATGGTATTGTGTATCACATCAAGTCTGAAATATTCCTCATTCTTTTCATCATCTGGGAAATTCATGGCCTTGAAAACATTGAATGTTACTTCTTGGTCCTATACCATCATGGTTAATTCTACTTTTTGTACATCAATAATGGTTCGACATGTAGCCAAGAATGGTCTCCCGAGGATGATTGGCACGTCTGCGTCTTTCTCCATATCAAGGATAATAAAATCTTTTGGGAAAATGAATTTGTCAACCTTGACCAGCACATCCTCAACTATGCCTCTTGGAAATATGAGCGTTCTATCAGCAAGTTGTAGAGAGACTGAAGTGGGCATTGTTTCTCCAATCTGCAATTTCCTGAAAATAAAAAAGGCATCAAACTAACACTTGCACCTAAGTCACATAAAGCCTTACCGAAGTCATGTTCTCCTGTCGTACAAGGAGCAGTGAAAATGCCAGGATCTTTCAATTTTGGAGGAAGTTTTCTTGAATGATAGCGCTGTATTATTCTGATAACGCTACTGTCTCGTAATCTCCTAATCTCCGCTTTCGTGAAAGAATGTCTTTCATGAACTTGGCATAGCTGGGCATTCGTTCCAATGCTCCTGCAAATGGAATGTTGATATGCATCTTTTTGAACACCTCAAAGAATCGAGAAAACTACTTGTCTAGTTTGTTTTTCTGGAGACGCTGTGGAAAAGGTGGAGGTGGAGTGAATTTTTCTTTTTCCTTCACTTCTTTTTCCTCCATCTGTGGAACTACTTTACTGTTTTTTTAGGAACTTCCTCAGTAGTTGCCTTGACTCCAACATCTTTGTTGATTTCAGTACCGTTTTTTAATATGATGGCATGACATTGCTCATTCCCCATGTTCCTTGGATTTGGTTCTGTATTGCTGGGAAGATTCCCTGGCGGTCTGCAACTCTGAGCATTGACCAGTTGTCCAATTTGATTCTCCAGTGCTTTAATGGAAGCAGATTGACTTTGAAAAATAGCATCATATGCTGCTTGTTGCTTTTTGAACATCTCTGTAATCCATTCTTTCATTTCTGGTTCTTTTTCAAACTCCTGGTTTTGCTGTTGGAATCCTGGTGGTGGATACTTTTTTTGTCTTGAGTTGTTGCTCCATGAGAAATTGGGATGATTCCTCCACCCTGGGTTGTAGGTGTTGGAATATGGATTGTTCCATTGTTTGTTGAAATTGTTGACATAATTCACCGTCTTTTTAAGTTGGTTTGGTTCTGGTGCTCCTCCATATGGTGAACTTGTGGATCCAGTGTTGCCTTGTATACCAAGAGTCTCCATGATTTTGCATATTTGATCCAGCTTGGCATTGACTGCTTTATTGGCTCCAACTTCATAAATTCCAGCAATTCTTTGAATCATGCTCATTTATGTTGTCCACAAGGAATTGTTGTTAGCCATTTCTTCGATTAGGTCCCAGGCTTGATCTTCTACTTTTTCCATCAAAGCTCCTTCAGCAGCAGCATCAATTATGGTTCTCATTAGTCCAGAAAGTCCATTATAGAGGGTTTGAACTTGAAGCCATTTTGGAATCTCATGGTGAGGATATTTCCAGAGCAAATCTTGGTACCTTTCCCGAGATTCGTAAAGAGTTTCCGAGTCTTGTTGTACAAAGGATGTGATGTCATTCCTCAGTTTTGCTGTTCTGGCTGGTGGAAAATACTTTGCAAGGAATTTGGTGGCTAAAGTGTTCCAAGTTGTGATGGAACCTGCTGGTAGTGAATGTAGCCAGGCTTTTTCTATGTCTTTCAAAGAATATGGGAAAATTCACAGTCTCATTGCTTCTTCAGCTCCTCGGTTGTAATTTAAAGTACCACAAACTTGTAGGAAGTTGCTGATATGGGCATTAGGATCTTCGGTTGCATTCCCTTCAAACTGAACTGACTGCTGAATCATCTGAATGCATGTTTTGATGTCACATGCGTTTACTGGTAAGAGAGGAAGTATAATACAGGAAATGAAGCCGTCGACCACCGGAATAGTTATGTCTCGAATAAGAATTAGTGGTGCAACTTCCAAAGGTTCAAGTTCCATATTGACTAAAGCCTCTCAGCCTTCACGCCTTTCCCTTCTCAATGTCTGATGGTTCTTTCAATTTCTGGGTCGAGCAGTCGGATTTCAAAGCTTCTGGTTCGGCTCATGTAGTTTCTGAGAACCTGAAACACAAGAAAACAAAAATAATAAGAAAAAATTAGACACAAGTAAAGGTATCTAACCTCAAAACTAATAGTGAAAGATAAATAAGTCCCCGGCAACAGCGCCAAAAACTTGACCGGTGTGAAATCACACGCGTATAACGCAAGCACATATATCGTTCAAGTAGTATAAAAAATATCAATCCCACGAGGACTTAAAACCTAAGCTATTAATTTTTATGAGGCCAAATGATTACTAGTATCTAACAGATTGATTAATGACTGGGTGATCACTTTAAATTTAAAAACAAGTAAATAAAATTGCGCGAAAGTAGGTTGAGGAAAATTCAATTTATAAAACTATCCAGAGTTGTGATTTCTTCCAATATCTTTTTAAAGATGAAGTGGTTATTTATGTTTTTATAATATATCAGTTTACTAACTCGGAACACGAAATTATGCAAAAGCCTATGTCGATGGTCAGATGCAAATACCCAGTATAACCTAATTGAACCATATATCTATGTCAACCAAATTACCTGGATTCATTAAGATTAAGTTCCAATATGGCTACCCCCGCTCGACAAGTATATAACTATCCTGTAAGGAAATCTATTAAAGGGTTATCTATCCTCAAGGAAGATCATGGGCTTTTAAATCTAAGGGTGAAACCTAAAATTCCTTTGTCAAGTTTATTTTAGATTTACCAGATCAATCTTATTAATGGCCAGTTAACAAGACGCATTAAGCTTAAGACTTAATAAATAAACCTTTAAATTACCCAAACTATAAAATAACCTCTTATAAACGGATGATATTGGAATTCATGACAACCCCAAATAATGGGCTTAGCTACGACACATAATTACAAATAGTAAAAACTTAGATAAAATAAAAGACATTGGCGTGTCGCGCCACGCTCCACGCGTCGCGATGCGCCATGCTCCACGCACCGCAACGCCTAACGTGCGCCGCTTCATGCTAAAATGAACCATGCCACGTGTCAAAATCTGAGAAGTCTTCAAAATGCGCCGGATGCTAACATGCACCGTGCCACATGTCAACATAAGAGGAGATCTGCTAACATGCACCGTGCCATGTGTCATCATCCTATGGTGCCGACAATCGCCATCGCCACGTGTTGCCAACGTGTTATCCACGTGTCAGCCACATAGGCATCTATATCAGCAACATGCTAAGTCAATGTGCCACGTGTCAGCAACGTCATCATCACCCAATCATTGCGTGCCACGTGTCGCAATCCTATGGTACCGACAATCCACATCACGAGGTCATCACCACGTCAGTGCCACATCAGCATAATTATTGAGTTAAATCCAAAATGCCACGTCAGCAGATAAGAATCCGACCAGCCAATCAGCTACTGACACGTGGCAGCATCGCGACGCAAGAGTAATTCACGCGTCACGACGCGTGAGGGTTACCGACCCCTATAAATTTAGCTCGAAATTTCAGTTTCAGATGTACCTTCCTCTCTGTAATCCTCTGAATAAATAGGAGTTGTATCTAGTTTTCTTTATATTTTAGTTTTGTAATTAATTTTAGTACTTTCTGTAATAATAATTTACTTTATTTACTTTTTCAGTTCTAACTATTCAGCAATGAGGAGGTAACTTCCCTCTGCTAGGGTGAAAGGTAAAACTTTTATTACTACTATTTAGATTAATCTCCCTGAATTATAATATATTCACTATTTAAAATTTGATTTAACAAGGATACCGCTATATTGGTCGGTTGATAATCAATTATAAACTGGTTAGTCGGTTGGTAATTACCACATTTATGGCTGGGTTTTGGACAAATAATGATACCGCTTTTATGGTCGGTCGGACTTAATTTGACTTAATCAGGTTACTGCCTATATGGCTGGTTGGTAAATCACACAAGTTATTATATTATATTAAAGGAGATATCTAAAATAGTAGTGATAAAAGTAGATCCTCTAGCCCTAGCATCTTTTATTGTAATTTTCTTTATTTATTTTCTAGCATTTTATTTTATGTCTTTTATTTTATCTTAGTTTTTACTAGTTGTAATTAGGTGTCGTAGCTAAGCCCATTATCTAGGGTTGTGATGAATTCCAATATCACCGGTTTATAAGAGGTTATTTTATAGTTGTGTAATTTAAAGGTTTATTTATTAAGTCTTAAGCTTAATGCGTCTTGTTAACTGGCCATTAATAAGATTGATCTGGTAAATCTAAAATAAACTTGACAAAGGAATTTTAGGTTTCAGCCTTAGATTTAATAGCCCACGATCTTCCTTGAAGATAGATAACCCTTTAATAGATTTCCTTACACGATAGATATATACCTGTCGGGCGGGGGTACCCATAATTGGAACTTAATCTTAATGAATCCAGGTAATTTGGTTGACATAGATATATGGTTCAATTGGGTTATACTGGGTATTTGCATCTGACCATCGATAGAGGCTTTTGCATAATTTCTTGTTCCGGGTTAGTAAACCGATATATTACACAAAAGTAAAATAACCACTTCATCTTTAAAAAGATATTGGGACAAATCACAACCCTGGATAGTTTTATAAATTTGAATTTTCCTCAACCTATTTTCGCGTATTTAATTTATTTGCTTGTTTTTTTTTTTTGAATTTAAAGTCATCACCTACGAGGGCTTAAAACCTAAGCTATTAATATTTATGAGGCCAAAAAAGAAAGAAAAAAATTAGAAAAATCAGAAAAATTATTCCATTGCTGCAAAAATGTGTGAATTCTTGTTGGACAAAATGACCCATAGCGTCACTATTTGCGCAGATCATTGTGTTGTTGTAGCAAATTAACTATGTGACAAAGAAATTGCACTCTCATCATTTGTGATTAGATCACCATAGATATATAAATGAAGAGAGGTCCCTGTGATTAGTTCCTGGACTGAGAATGATATGAGACAGTATCAGTCCCCGAAGGATTAATCATTAAATATCCCTAGCCGGAGTATTATCGAGACTGGACATCGATAATGCGGAATAGGCTATTATTGCACTTGTGTGCGTTGTGAGGGCACAACGACATAGTTCTCATATATATAAGTATTGGATACTTATGCAAGTGCGATAGGAGGTCGTGTTTCACCGATGGTATGAGAAACAGCTTCGCTCTGGATAGACCCTTCGGAATCCCATTGGTATTATGACTATGTGTCTATGGGAGGCCGAAATCAAGGTAGGTGGGTATAGTCTTAACCTGAGACTTACATCGCTAATACTTACGATAATCGATAGACTTTGGTCTTGGTGGTACAGGCTTTAACCGGTTCTGCGTACACCACTTCTGGGTTTATCAGAGAGTCGTAGTGTATTGGATGTGATGTCAAGACGGAAGTATCACTTCAGTCATATTGGAGATGATGTCACGCAGGATACGGTACTAGTGCTCTTGAGTGCTGCGCGGCCATCGGGATATTATGATAAGGTCATGTATATCCGATTATAGAGACTATGTTACCAGATATCCGACATGTGCTTCGTACGGGGCAGACACTTATCCAGCCCCAGGCCTAGCACGTGACTATCCGATACTGGGCCGATATGCACAATACAATCGTATACTACGCTTGATACAGATCTTAATATTCTTAAATGGATATGTCTGGAGAATTGGGAAGACTGGTGCTTTGCTAGGAGTTGACCTTGTCTCGTAAATCGGTAAAACGTAGTACTTGGTACGTACGTGATTCGGATACTCAGACGACTGTATTTACTGCCAGCTAATCCGGGGATCTCATGGGTCGCTTCCCGATAATCCACCGATGACGCACAACTCGCACTCTTAATAATCTGGGATTATATAGAAGAGAGAGAAAAATTAATCTAGGATTAATTACAGAGATATTTTATCTAGGATAAAATATCGTCTAGAGAGAGATAACGATTAATTGGAATCAATCGATTAAATTAATATATTCGATATATTAAACGAAGTTAGATTTCGACGCGGAATTAAAATTAGATTTTAATTCGGGCGAACGAATTAATTTAGAATTAATTCGTTAGCGACGTGAATAGTGATTTCGCTAGGCGTAATCATTTAATTACGACGCGACGTAAAAATCGTTAATTTGGAATTAGAGAACCCGAGCCCGAGTGTGATTGCGAGCGCATTCGTATTTCGAATTCGAGTGCGACATCGCAAGTCGCATCAAGCGTCAAATCAATCAGTCGCATCAAGCGTCAAATCACTTGTCACTTTGAGTGATGTGACTTGACAACATGTCACTTTATTAAAGTGACTTGATGTGAATAATGATGGGCTTGACATAAAGTGTAAAAGTATTTTGGAGGGAAAACTTTTGGTTTTTGGCTCCAAAATTCATTTAATTTATTAGATGAAATTAAATGGAAATTGATTATTATTTTGGAAAATATATAATCAAAAGGCTTTACACTTTTTACAATATGTCAACAACTTCTTCTCTCTCCATTTTCTCTCCTTTGGTTCACGCCCAAATGGGCACAAAGCTCACTGTTTTTTCATCACAAAACTGTGACTTTGAGGGAAGCTAGAGTGGGTTTTCATGGTGGAAATTCAAGTGCTAGCACACTTACGAGTCTTGCGAAGGTGGTAGGGAGGTTCGACCATGAGCCGGGATCCGTCCGACAAAGTTAGGAGCTCCATTTCGCAGCTCAAAAACAGTAGACAGAAGGCAGTGAACTGCATGCAGTGGCGCCAAACCAGTGAGCATTTTGGGCTTTGTTTGTTGCCGATTCGACTCAACCAACCAATGTAAGTATTCCGCTATCTTCGTTGGTGTATTCACGCATTGTTTTCATTGCTTGTTTGATCTTGGGACCTAGATTAAAACTAACAATTCTGATAAAAATTTATGACAAAAATATTACTTTCTTCTCAACTAACTTGTAACTGTTGTGGGTAAAAATAAGTTGATTAATATTTTGTTAACTGTGTATATGGAAAATGGTAAATATAATTGGAGAATTTACTTATTCGGTAATTTAGAAAGAAAGAAAAAAGCTAGTAACTTGGAGTAGAAGTTTCACCTGATTAGTCACTAACTTCTTTATTCTCTTTTCTCTTGTCTTTTTGTTTTTGTGTGCATTAATTTTACTTTCTTTTTGACTTTTGTAAAATGTTTTGTGGGTATCATTGCTGTAAATCCTCACGAGACTACAACTCGTCCACTAGGACACATATGGTTTAAAGGCTTGTTGCATATGCTAAATGTAACCGTGATCCTTATGAAAGTGGCTTAGCTTAATTTTATTTTTATGTTATTTTATTTTGTTGTTTTGCTCGAGGATTAGCAAAATGTTAGGTTTGGGGGTGTGATGAGTAGTAAATGAATCACTATTTCTCATGACCTAATATTTTGTATAGTTTCTTGAGTTTTATGAATATTTTGATGTGTTTTGTGTTATTTTGTAGATAAATAAAGTTTCAGGACATACTCGAGGTGATTTGGAGCCAAAACAAAAAAAAAAGGACAACAAAGGGCAAAAAAGCCATTTGGCGCGTCGCGACGCCTAACGTACGTCGGCTTGTGCTAACTTGCACCGCTTCATGCTAAAATATGTCGTGCCATATATCAAAATCCGAGAAGTCTGCTAACATGCGCCGAATGCTAACATGCACCGTGCCATGTGTCAACATCAGAGGAGATCTGCTAACGTGCACCGTGCCACGTGTCATCATCCTATGGTGCCGACAATTGCCATCACCACGTGTCGCCAATGTGTCATCCATGTGTCAGCCACGTAGACGTCCACATCAGCAACATGCCAAGTCAATGTGCCACATGTCAGCCACATCATCATCACCCAATCATTGCATGCCACGTGTCACAATCCTATGATGTCGACAATCCACATCGCCACGTCATAGCCATGTCAGCACCACGTCAGCAGATAAGAATCTGAAGCAACCAATCAGTGACTGACACGTGGTAGTGTCTCGACGCAAGAACAATTAACGCATTGCGACGCGTGATGCTTATGGACAGCTATAAATTCAGCTCAAAATTTCAGTTTCAGATGTACCTTCCTCTTTGAATTCTCTGATGTAAATAGGGAGTTTTGTATCTAGTTTATTTTAATTTCATTTTTGTAATTAATTTTAATTACTTTCTATAATATAAATTTACTTTCTTACTTTTTCAGTTTTTACTATTCAATATGAGGAGGTAACTTCCCCCTGCTAGGGTGAAAGGTAAAACTTTTGCTACTGCTATTTAGATTAATCTCCCATAATTATAATATATTCACTATTTAAAACTTGACTTAACAATGATACCGCTATATTGGTCGGTTGGTAATCAATTATAAACTGATTTTAACCTGACTAAGCATGGATACCGCATGGTTGGTCGGTTGGTAATTACCGCATATATGGCTGGTTTATGGACAAATAATGATACCGCATTTATGATCGGTTGGATTAAATTTTACATAATCAGGTTACTGCCTATATGGCTGGTTGGTAATATCACACAAGTTAATATATTATATTAAGGGAGATATCTAAAATAGTAGTGATAAAAGTAGATCCTCTAGCCCTAGCATTTTGTTTTATAGTAATTTTCTTTATTTACTTTTCAGCATTTTACTATAGGTCTTTTATTTTATTTAAGTTTTTACTAGCCGTAGTTATGTGTCGTAACTAAGTTAGTTATCTGGGGTTGTGATGAATTCCAATATCACCGGTTTATAAGGGGTTATTTTATAGTTTGGGTAATATAAATGTTTACTTATTAAGTCTTAAGCTTAATGCTTCTTGTTAACTGGCCATTAATAAGATTGATCTGGTAAACTTAAAATAAACTTGACAAGGAATTTTAGGTTTTAGCCTTAGACTTAATAACCCACGATATTCCTTGAGGATAGATAACCTTTTAATAGATTTCCTTACATGATAGACATATACCTATCGGGCGGGGGTAGCCATAATTGAAACTTAATATTAATAAATCTAGGTAATTTGATTGACATAGACATATGGTTCAATTGGGTTATACTTGGTATTTGCATCTGACCATCGACATAGGCTTTTACATAATTTCGTGTTCTGGGTTAGTAAACCGATATATTACACAAACGTAAAATAACCACTTCATCTTTAAAAAGATATTGGTAGAAATCACAACCCAGGATAGTTTTATAAATTTGAATTTTCCTCAACCTACTTTCGCGCAATTTTATTTATTTGTTTTTAAGTTTAAATTCATCACCTAGTCAATCAATCAATCCATTAGATACTTGTAAACATTTAACATCATAAATTGATAACAAAAAGTTTTAAGTCCTCTTGGGATCGATATTTTTTATACTACTTGAACGATACATGCGCTTGCGTTATACGTGTGTGATTTCGCACCGGTCATTGACCTTCCCTTAGCGGTGTACCAACAGCCCTCTTGAGTTGAGAGACATGGAAAACTGGATGTAGCTTTGATCCCTCTGGAAGTTTCAATTTATAAGCGACAGCGCCAATTTTCTCGATGACTTGTAAGGGTCCATAAAAATATGCAGCCAACTGCGCATTAATTTGATGGGCGATTGTGTGTTGCCTATGTGGACACAACTTGAGATACACCCACTCCCCCACTAGAAATGTGACCTCACGCCTTCGAATATTAACATACTTCCTCATTATGTCTTGAGAGCGTGCGAGGTGGAACTTTAGTTGCCGAAAGGCTTCATCTCGTTCAACTAATTCCTAAGCGACTGCTACTACTGCGGTTTTGTTGGGGTTTTGGGCGATGGGGCGCAGCGGAAGCGCGGGTCCGGGCGAAATCGTATTTTAAAACTTTTTCAAGATACCAAATAAATTATTCAATATCTAATATGAATAATTTATTCATATTTCACCTAAACCTATTTATTCAATATCAAATATTAATATAAATAAGGTTGAAATTTAGTGAAACTTTTACGAAAACCGATTTTTCACAAAATGGCCTAAAGCGCGTATTTGACCGAACCGACCACCAGACACTTATGGAACCTGCCCAGGTCAGATCCAATAGCGTTGGGGCAGTTCATGGGCTGCCCAAACAATGACAAATTCACTGTTTGGACAATCGTCACCAGGTTGGCTCATAATCCACTCGGTAACACCTTTTTTTGGCCGTTTTCACTTATTTCAAGTCGGAAACACTTTCCAACAATTGTGCCAACTCCGAAAACACATCCATTACATTCATAACACATCAAAAACATCCCAGAATTTCCAGTTTTACATAATCTGATAAGTAAACTGAAATTCCTAATTTTTATGCTTTAAATCCAGAATTTCAAGACTAAATCAATTAATCTCAACATCAATTGAGACCCACCACACATGAACAACTCTAGAAAAATTCTAGGCTATCTTAGAGTGGATCAACAACTCTAGAATGGCAACCATGTTATCCAATAAAAAATTGAACTCAAACTACTATAATTTAGTTCAAAATATATCCACACATGCTTCAATCCTTCCAATCCATCAACCAACAACAAAAGCCCCAAATTATTAAGAGAACGAAACCCTAGGATCTTACTTGATTATCAAGAAAACTAGAAACATACTTTCAAGATCAAAATATTAGAGAATTACCTTTAATTCTTGAAATCCTTAAAGATTTTCTTGATTATCTTTCTTTTTCTTCTTGTTTTTCCAAAAAACACAATTTCAGAGCTTTTGTGTTGCTGGATTTCGGCCATTCTCAACAACCACAAGAAAGAGAAAAATAATTGGCCTTTAAATATACAAAATGGCGTGAAAGAGATGTGGTATTTGGTCATTTCATTTTAATTTGGTCAACTACCAAACCAAAGAAAGAAAAATAATTTCTTTTCAATATTAATTAAAATAAAACACTTGGTAATCAGTCATGACACAAGGCACAATATTTATCATATATTACTTTTAATATACTTTAAATAAAAGTCCAACTATTACACATTTAAATCAAATAATAAAAGTCAAATAATTATTATTTAATTTACATGTGTCATCAAATAATTTACTAAATAATATGTATCTAATCTAATTAGTATCAAATACAAATACATATTAGAACGACCAAAATTACCCCCGACATGTGAAAATTCGTTTACCAATTAAACGATTTGAATTAACTAATTTAATCTGATAAAATATTATGAACAATCAGTATTATTCATAACTTGTTGCCCAAGTGCTCAACGAGTACACTTCATATTGTGGGATTCTCTAAGTTTAGGTTTATCCGTTACGAAATCCAATTTGGTTTCCACAATCCACCCACTCAAGGATTATGACGACCACAAATAATCTCGCTAAACTATGCAAGCTGAGGTCACAACATACGTATAATCCCTCTGTCACAGGCCATCTGTATTATACCTGGGATATATATCAGAATGTCAAATCCATTCGGTATAATACAGTCGACTTTCAATTTACGATCACCAAATAACACTGGAACTGATTTCTGAAGTTATACCACGGCCATGGATTTACTAGATCGTAAACACGTATTGGATGCCTATGTCCTGTACACAAGACTGGCGGATCATATCTTGATATGCACTGTATATCATAAGCATCAGTCCATACCCAACGAACATGTGGAGGTCTGATCATGAATAGATCGTTGACGTGACTGCCATCAAAGTGTGGAGGATAACTCATATATCCCACTGTGGTATCTCAAGTCGAAGGACCACTATGCTCGCTCAACTCGAGAAGCTTCCTATTGATGTTGGTGTACCATCTATTAGGAAACCTTCCATGAGTCATTCAGTGTCTTATCAAATAAACACCTACATGTCTATACGAGTCTCCTGAGACTCATGGTTCACTGGGATAAACCATTGGACCAAGTCATGATATACGACATGTACTGGTCTCAGCAGATTTTACTAACCGACCTGTGTTAGTAAATCTTGACCAGGAACTTTATTTAAGGATATACAACTAATAGTGCGCTTCCCAATGTCAATTAAAAACTACGTTGTAACTGCGCACTATACTGTAAATCCTAGGATCTTTGTCTAATATACATGTATCACTGAACCAGATTCATTTTCGATCTAATCATAATCAGATATTTAATCACAATTAGATCGAATAAATGTATAAAAGACAAAGGTGCTACCACTAAAATTAGTAATATTTTGGAAAATACAATTGCTCATATTTATGAATCAGACATAAATACGATCCGGATTGGCACTCCAATCACCAACCCTAACAATTTCTCCCACTTGCTCTAGTGCCAATCCATGGTATCATATACACATCTTAATGTGTATCGCATACTCATGGCCCTCAAGAGCTCACCAGCACTCAAGAGGTAGGCAACAACAAGTAAGCTTGCTTTAACAAATCGAGTCTGTCTAACAAACCCAACTGTTTTCCTTAACCTGCATCATTCATATTTTGTAAAATCCAAATTCCACATCAATATGACTCAGACGCTATATCAGTATTGTGCTATAGCTTCTGAGTTGCCTATGTATTTAGAAATCAAATCCAAATACTATAAGACAATTGCCTGCTAAGTTGTCTAAGTATATATGGATCAAATCCAAAATACCACAAGCATAAAAACTAATATCAACACTTCTAATCTATATGGTCACTATGCAACTTCATAAGTCAATACTTCAAAAGTTGCAACTAATTCCTCTAGTTAAGTAGAATCAATGGTGACTCTCCCACTGCATCTTTTCTGACTTTATATGACATAGACCATCTAATGTCATAATTAGAATCAAAACTAATATGACCTTATGGTTGCTGACTAAATTCTCCATGAATTAAGAAACTAGTTCTTAATATCTCAAAGATCACAAAGAACATGTTTCTAGACTCATCATATGGTCTGCTGTATATCAAAATAACTCGTAACAATTACGATTAAATTGATATCACTAATCGCACATAATATAGTATTCATTATGCCATCATCCTATGATGCATAAGATTGACTTGACATTCCAATCAATCTTTCTTTCGACAAATGAATTATCCTTTATGAAAAACGAATACTATATACATAAAAGACATGTTAACTTTCAAATAGTTATACTAACTATCATACAAATAGTCTCGCTGTGTCCTTTATTAGATCGTATCTAATACGCGACTAATGGGGTATCTCATAAGTCTCTCAGTTTTATATCTTATATACAACTTTATATCAAATATAACAGAGACTACCCCCACTGCTTACACGGAGAAAAGAAGACTTAGGATATATTATACTAGAAAGAAATTGATACGCTCCCACTGACCCTACTGACAAATACGTATTCTCTATACTTCGATAAAAACCAGACAATCTAACTGATATTAAAAATAGAGAACACGGATTTTCAGAATACTTATCTGAGTCTACAATAGGCTCCATAAGCTAGTATATCAAACTGTGGTTTTAGCAGAATACAAATTTTAGGGTCATTCTAGAATGAACTCTTCAAACCAAGAAACCACAACGGATTTCTCGTTCGAAGAAAACACTCAGGAACACCACTTTGTATTCTTTAGCCAAAATACATAGTCTAATATCAACATTAACAAACAAATCTTAATTGTTCAATTAGTGCTGCTAGAGACAAGTTTTCTCAGAATCTACAATATACTACTGAGTAAAACCTTTCTCATTGTCATACTGTAAAGGTCAAACCTTTACAAGCTCACTTTGCTTTTGCTACGCAAACTATTTGCACATTTTATGAACAATTCATAACGAAAGCCTAATCAAGTTCTAAACTTGATCGTAGTAAGCAACGAACAATCTTAGATCTATAGTTCAATGCCAAGTTTCAGAATTGATATCAAATATCGCTCCCACTATAAGTTATAGAATCATTTTCTTCAATATGAAAACAACAGAATCATTAAGTATCAAATACTTTGCAAATGATTCTCACATCCTATTGTACTTATACGGAAGTTGTCTAAGGGTCTTTTCATCTTATTAATTATGTAGTTCCATTATAGTTTATCATTCTCATATTCGACTTCAATAAGTCATGTCTTTTCTACATTCATCAACATCCAATGTTACATACCAAGTAATAAAACTATTTTATTACTCGGGATCGTAGAAAAGATATTATATCAAATAGAATGCAATATTCTATTAAATAGAATAAATAATAAATACTTTTACTCGTACCTCCGAGGCACAAGTACTTTCAGTTATATAACCATTATACAAAATAAAGTCTCAAATCTCAAACTTTTTAAGATTTGAATTTTCTACTATACATATCATATATGTAACTGTAGAAATGAATGGAACCTTAATTAAGGAGATGAATTAGTGTTACTGGAGCATAATCTCAAGAGTACTGAAAACTAATTCGGTAACACTCAATATCAATGAATCAAATCATATAAGATTCGATAACTCCCACTGACCAATTCTATCACAATGGAATCGTGGAAGTTTAATATTGAGTAAGAATCAAATTCATTAAATAAATTTAGAACTAATTGCCTTTAAATTCATGCGTTTGATCATATCAAACATCTTTCGAACAATTCAAAGATGCGCAATGAATTTATAAAGATACAATTTTCAACACTACAGATAGAATATCTTTGAACTATTCAAAATATTCTATATGAGTTTCATTAGAAACATATTGACAATTATTGAACAATTCAAGACGTTCAACATGTTCTCTATCAGAAACACGTAACTAAGTCATGAAAAATCATCAACTAAGCTACAAAGCATATAAAACTATCTAAGGCAATTTCTAATTCATTAAACTACATACATCCAATGTATTAGTTTAATAAATATGTGGTCCAATGACAATCATCAGTTAAATGAGATTTAATCACAACCTGAATACAATATTCATTAAATGGATAATGATATGTGGTGTGATCTCATATCAGACCATCCTTTAACATAAGGAATAAGCATCTAATGCTTTTATGATAAAACCTTTCATAAAGCACAGTTCTCAGTTATTTATTCTATCGAATATTTTTCTTAATGCTTATCTTTCATTAATGACACTACTAGTCATCTTAAAATATGTAACAATTGTTTATACAGAACATGTAACTATCCAATAGTCACAAGTTCTGATATCAAATATCAAAACAGTTATTAAACATTATTTTAAATAACTAGACGGGAGATCTGGTATCCAATACCTATAATTGTTGTATTGTGAGAATCAAAATTCTTTATACACAACTATACGCATCTCCTTTCTTGAGATTTATAATTTGCGTTCAATTATTCACAACAATTGCAAATGATTGATTAGCAAATTATGTCAGACACATGACTTGTAAAAGTCACTAAAAGCCAAGAAACGTCATTAAAAGATAAACAAATACTAAAGAAGTATTCTTAATGCCAGTCAAGAATCTCGAGACATTAACTGATTCGTGTCAATTATTTACTGCATAAGAAATAGTTCTTTCTAGACAGTTATATTCTAAACGAGATATCTATTTAGATTACATAATTGTGACTTAGAAACTAAGTCACAAACCATCTTGATTTTCAAGAAAATCGGAACAACAATTCCCAATGGTTTAACTAATCTAACAATATCTAAGTCTACTGTCTTTCTAGAACCTATTCTAGAACTACGCAACCATAAGTAAAGTCAGAAAACCTATATATTCTTGTAATATACTATGCAGTGGATTAGAAGCAAAATTCTATAAGCAATATAGAAAAAAGAAAACGAAAGCAGTAAATTCATAAATATTACACATTGCTTAAGTTATGGATTTTTAACCTAGCAGTGTCTCCCACTACTTTACGTAATACCGTAATCCCCAACAGACAACGAAAATTCAATAATTAAATCAAATTCCATAGTGAGAGTAGGATCCAATGAATATATTTCGACTCAAAGCTTTGGCACGATCTCACCTACGTATATTCATTAGGTAGACAACTCATTGTCAATCACTTGCCAGTGAATCCTGATTTTGGTCCTGACCGTTTCTCACTGTGACAGCTTTGGCACGTTCACATGGAGGCGTATCAAGGCTACACTTGTCAATCACAAACTCAAGCTACCGGTGTAGTCCTGACAGCTTTGGCACGTTCATGATTTCCACTTTCACTTGAATTTATCTAGTATCAATATACAACCGGTATGGATAATAATCCTATAACTACACCCTCACGCTTTAGCACGATCTCGAATGCACTTATAGAAAAATACCCATATACCGTACTGACAAGACGGACCAAGAAACATGTATCCAATACATGTTACTTTACAGCCATATTTAAAAGCGGAGATTTTCTTATGGAAGTTTTAATCTACATCAAATGTAGAATTTTAATCTAAATCATTTTCTAAACAATTCAATTCTACCTTAGAACACATAACTCAATTTAACAATTCAATTTCCGTTACATATTTGTTAGCGAAGAACCGAAAAGTAAAGAAACATATATAGATACGAAGCATGTGCAAACATTAAAATTGGATTATATATCAAATATCAAACATGACTAATGTAATGGATGAAGCATCAGACCCGCTCTGATACCATTTTATTGGGGTTTTGGGCGATGGGGCACAGCGGAATCGCGGGTCTGGGCGAAATCGTATTTTAAAACTTTTTCAAAATACCAAATAAATTATTCAATATCTAATATGAATAATTTATTCATATTTCACCTAAACCTATTTATTCAATATCAAATATTAATATAAATAAGGTTGAAATTTAGCGAAACTTTAATGAAAACCGATTTTCGTAAAATGGCCTAAAACATATTTTTGACGGAACCGACAATCCGAAACTTATGGAAACTACCCAGGTCAGATCCAATAGTGTCGGGGCAGTTCATGTGCTGTCCGAATAGTGACAGATTCACTGTTTGGATAGCCGTCATCCGGTTGGCTCAAAATCCACCCGGTAACGCCATTTTTGGCCGTTTTCGCTTATTTCAAGTCGGAAACACTTTCCAGCAATTGTGCCAACTCCCAAAACACATCCATTATATTCACAATACATCAAAAACATCCCAGAATTTCTAGTTTTACATAATCTGATCAACAAACAAAAATTCCTAATTTTTATTCTTTAAATCCAAAAAGTCAAGACTAAATCAATTAATCTCAACACCAATTGAGTCCCACCACACATGAACAATTCTAGAAAAATTCTAGGCTATCTTATAGTGGATCAATAACTCTAGAATGGAAATCATGTTGTCCAACAACAAATTGAATTCAAACTACTATAATTTAGTTCAAAATATATCCACACTTGTTTCAATCCTTCCAATCCATCAACCAACAACAAAAGCCCCAAATACTTAAGAGAAAGAAACCCTAGGATCTTACTAGATTATCAAGAAAACTAGAAAAATACTTTCAAGCTCAAAAGAATAGAGAATTACCTTTAGTTTTTGAAATCCTTTAAGATTTTCTTGATTATCTTTCTTTTTCTTATTGTTTTTCCAAAAAAACACAATTTGAGAGCTTTTATGTTGCTGAATTTCGGCCATTCTCAACAACCACAAGAAAGAGAAAAATAATTGGCCTTTAAATATACAAAATGGCGTGAAAGAGATGGGGGTATTTGGTCATTTCATTTTAATTTGGTCAACTACCAAACTAAAGAAAGAAAAATAATTTCTTTTCAATATTAATTAAAATAAAACACTTGGTAAATAGTCATGACACATGGCACAATATTTATCATATATTACTTTTAATATACTTTAAATAAAAGTGTAACTATTACACATTTAAATCAAATAATAAAAGTCAAACAAATATTATTTAATTTACATATGTCATCAAATAATCTACCAAATAATATGTATCTAATCTATTTATGTATCAAATACAAATATATATTAGAACGACCAAAAATACCCCCGGCATGTGAAAATTCATTTACCAATTAAACGATTCGAATTAACTAATTTAATCCGATAAAATAATATGAACAATCAGTATTATTCATAACGTGTTGCCCAAGTGCTCAACGAGTACACTTCATATGATGGGACTCTCTAAGTTTAGGTTTATCCGTCACGAAATCCAATTTCGTGTCCATAATTCACCCACTAAAGGATTATGACGACCACAGATAATCTTGCTAAACTATGCAAGCTGAGGTCACAACATACGTATAATCCCTTCATCACAGGCCATCCGTATTATACCTGGGATGTAGATCAGAACGTCAAATTAATTCGGTATAATACAGTCGACTTTCAATTTACGATCATGAAATAACACTCGGAACTAATTTTCGAAGTTATACCACGGCCATGGATTTACTAGATCGTAAACACGTGTTAGATGCTTATGTGCTGTACACAGGATTGACAGATCCTATCTTGATACACACTGAATATCATAAGCATCAGTCCACACCCAACGAACATGCGGATGTATGATCATGAATAGATCATTGACGTGACTGCCATCAAAGTGTGGAGGATAACTCGTATATCACACTGTGGTATCTTAAGTCAAAGGACCACTATGCTCGCTCAACTCGAGAAGGTTCCTATTGATGTTGGTGTACCATCTATTAGGAAACCTTCCGTGAGTCGTTTAGTTTCTTATCAAATAAACACCTACATGTCTATACGAGTCTCATGAGACTCATGGTTCGCTAGGATAAACCATCGGACCAAGTCATGATATACGACATGTACTGGTCTCAGTAGAGTTTACTAACCGACCCGTGTTAGTAAATCTTGACCAGAAACTTTATTTAAGGATATACAACTAATAGTGCGCTTCCCAATGTCAATTAAAAACTACGTTGTAACTGCACACAATACTGTAAATCTCATGGTCTTTGTCTAATATACATGTATCACTGAACCAGATTCAGTTTTGATCTAATCGTAATCAGATATTTAATCGCAATTAGATCGAATAAATGTATAAAAGACAAGGGTGCTACCACTGAAATCAGTAATATTTTGGAAAATACAATTGCTCATATTTATGAATCAGACATAAATACGATCCGGATTGGCACTCCGATCACCAACTCAAACATGTTTCTCCTATAACATACTTGCGAATACCTGAGGGGTGTCTCCCGTATACCACTTCAAAATGAGTTTTTCCAAGTGATGCTTGATAATTCGTGTTGTACCAAAACTCCGCCCAATGAATCCAATCTACCCAATGATGCGGCTGTTCAGAAGAAAAACAGCGAATATACGTTTCTAAGCACCGATTCAAAACCTCCGTTTGCCCATCGATTTATGGATGATATGCTGAACTCATCTTCAACTTAGTGCCCTGTAGCTTAAACAATTCTGCCAAAAAATGACTTAGAAAAGTAGAATCTTGATCGTTGACTATGGAATTAGGGATGCCATGCAATCAGACAATGTCTTTTACAAACATCTCAGCCACCTTCCGCGTTGTGTAAGGGTGTTTTAATAATAAGAAATGCCCATATTTGGAGAGTCTGTCCACCACCACCAAGATCACATCAAATCCCCGTGATTTTAGCAGCTCGGTAATGAAGTCCATCGCGATATCCTCCCAAATCATCTCCGGATTAGGCGACGGCTGTAACAGACCTGCGGGTGAAATAGCCTGATATTTCTGTTGTTGACAGATACTACATCCCGCCATAAATTGATAGATTTCATTTTTCACGCCTACCAGTACAAATTCTCTGCGATGCGCCTATATATCCTGAAAGCTCCGGAGTGCCCTCCTATCAGAGTAGTGTGGAATTCTGTCATGAAAATTTTAGTCCAAGTGGAATATGCCGGGATCACCAACAGGTGTCGGTAGTACAGTCGTGAGCCTTGTAAATGAAAATTGGCCATGGATGAAGGGTCTTTCTCAATATTCTTGATAATTGTAGCCAGCTTGGAATCTGCTTGGACTGCCTCATCTAACTTGACTTGTTCGGCCCAAAAAGGGATGAAAACTGCTGCCAACTTTCCTGTATCCTGGATTTGAGACAGCGAATTTTCCACTTTATTCTTCTTACCCGACTTATAAACAACTTCAAAATCATACCCCATTAACTTAGCTACCCAATCCTGCTGGTCTGAAGTGTATACTCGCTGCAACAATAGATGTTTTAAGCTTTTCTGATATGTGTAAACCCTGAATTTCCTGCCCAGCAAATACGGCCGCCAATGTTGAATAGCTAGTACCAACGCCTTTAATTCATTTTCATACGTCGATTAAGCAATGCCCTTTCCCTTAGTTCCCTGCTAAAATAAGCCAACAGTCGCTTCTATTGCATCAGTATAGCCCCAATTTTGATCCCCGACGCATCGCATTCAATTTCAAACATCTCATGAAAATTTGGAGTTCCTAAAACAGACACAACTGACAGCTTCATTTTTAAATCAGTGAAGGCTCTTTAGGCGTCATCATTCCACTTAAACTGATATTTTTTCAGAAAATCTGTTAGAGGACGTGCTATCTTCCCATAATCCTTTATGAACTTCTGATAGTATCCCGTCAGTCTGAGAAATCCCCGCACTACTTTTACTGACCTCGGCGGTGGCCACTCCCTCACGCTATTGACTTTCTCTGGGTCAACTTCCACACCCCACTGGCTGATAATAGGCCCCAAATAACCAATCTTTTGCTTCCTAAAATGACATTTTCCCTTATTGGCCACAAACTGTTGCAGCTCTAACGTGTCCAACACCACCTTCAAGTGAGCTATATGCTGTTACCAACTGCTGCTGTACACCAGAATATCATAAAAAAAAAACCAACACAAACTTCCGTAAATAGGGTCTAAAGGTATTATTCATGGTGGCTTGAAAGGTTGCTGGCATATTCATTAGCCCAAAAGGCATTACTGTAAATTCGTAATAACCCTCGTGAGTTCTGAAAGCCGTTTTGGCCACGTCTTCCTGTCGGACCTGAATCTGGTGATAACCTGACCGAAGTTCGATTTTCGAAAAATATTCCGCTCTATGAATTTCATCCAACAGCTCTTCAATCACTAGTATAGGAACTTTTTCAGGGATATTTATTTTGTTCAAGGCTCGATACTCCACGAAAAACCTCCAACTCCCATCTTTCTTTTTGACAAAGAGGACTGAACTTGAGTACATGGAGCTACTCGGTTGTATAACCCCTGCCGAAAGCATCTCTTGCACCAACTGTTCCATTTCATCTTTGTGACTGTGTGCGTATCTATATGGTTTGAGACGCACTGGGCCCTCTCCCTCTTTAAGAACAATCGCATGATCAGTTTCTCTCATTGGGGGCAGAGAACTCCTCTCTTGGAACACAGCTTCATAGACATTCAACAGTTGCTGAATTTCCTTATCTTTCCTCATATCAGTCTTTTCCACATCTACGAACTTTGGTTCAATCTCAGCAACCTTGAAGAGGGACTTAAGAGACATGGGGGTTCTGTAAAGTGACGGATCTCCCCTGAGGATAACCTCTCTACCCTTAATCAAAAACTTCATCGTCATTTGACCCCAATCTACCTTCACTTCCCCCAATTTCTCCAACCATGTCACCCCCAAAATCAAATCCATACCCACTAAACCAAATAAATAACCCTCCACTTCAACGACCAAACTTCCTAATTCCAGCGCCAGTTTCTCACATTTTCCTCGAGACATGAATTTATGGCCATCTCCTAAACAGACCCCAAATGCTGTTGTATCTATTACCGTTAACCCCAGTCTTTTTACCAGCTCATTGGAGATGAAATTGTGGCTTGCCCCACTATCCACCATCACTACTATGGGCGTTCCCACAAGTTGTCCCATTAATTTCATAGTACGTGGCCGTGTGATTACTCCAATGGAATAAATGGGCAATTTCAGTTCTGAACTCCCCTGTTCAGCTTCAAAAACTGGTTCCTCTGCTACAATTTCCCTTCCATTTTCCTCTTCGTCAAGAACCTCTGTTTCTTCGTTGCCTAAAATAGTGACCCGTAGAGATTTTGCTGCGCACTTATGTAAGGGACTATAAGGCTGATCGCACCAAAAATACAGTCCCTTGTCCCCTTTTTTTCCACGAACTCCTGATAGGATAAATTCCTCCTTGGGCGAACGTGGGTTCTACGAGCATTGGCTTCACCGGTCGCAGATCTCCAATTATTGGCGTGATTAGAGCCTGTAGAAGAAGGACCTTCATACCCTCTGGAGAAATTAGAGGTGAAATTCAATCTCTGATTAGGAATGTTTGGGCTGTTTCTAATGGGCCCAGTATTACTACCTACTCCCCCAAACCCATTGACTCTTGAGCCAGCTCCAAGCCCATTCAATTTTGGTCATACCCCTCCACTTTGCCCCATCTTCCCCATGTTGGAAAACATCGGCTCTCTTGACCAGTTAGAGAATCCACTAAATCTCTGCACCATTGCATCTCCTTACATGTCTTCTTCTATAATCCATGCCAATTCAATAGCTCTCATAACTTCTTTTGGCTCAAATAGCCTAACCCGACGCCGAATATTCTCTTTCAAACCATTAAGAAAATAGCCCAAATATTGCTCCTCCGGTAGTTCACCGACATGCGAGGCCAACTTCTCAAATTTTTCAAGGTAATCATCCACTGAGCCCTCTTGTTTCAGAGCCATGAGAAACTCATAGGGGTTAGCACTACCCCCGTCACAGAATCATTTATACATCTCGTTCATGAGACCTTCCCACGTTAAGTTGGGGAACTTTTTTCTCACCCACCGAAATCAGTGAATCGCTGCCCCTTTCATGCTCACCATGGCTAACGGTACTCTCATCTCCATTTTAATCGATTTACCTCAAAAAATTGTTATGCCCAAGCAACCCACCCCACCGGGTCAGCACCAACGAAAAAGGTCAACTCAACCCTTTTTAACATCATCCTTCTTTCAACCTCACCCTCATCGATATGGTTTTCTTCCATATAATTCCTCTCAACCTCTGAGCTAATTGGGTTCAACGGCCGAGGTAAATTTGCTTCAGGAACGTTGTTGGTGCCCTGGTTGTTGCTGGGTACGTCTTCCTCCAGGGGCTTCTTCCCTTTCATTCATTTCAACAAACAATTTTGGAATTCGTCCATGGTATCCATCTTCAAAGTCAAATTACTCACTCCCACTAGTTGGTTTTTAATGTCATCAATATTGGCCCCAATGTTTTGTAATTTGGTGGTTAGTTGCTTAACCTCACTCCTCAGTCCCTGCACCTGTTGCTCAACGTCACTCCTCATTCCTTGCACTTCCACTTCTACACGTCCTGCATTTCTTTCCAAGCTTTCCATTCTTGACTCTATTCTTATTGCTGCCATTAGCCTCTCTTAGTCAGATCTGCAGGTCCGGCCAATTGTTACGGACCAGATTTAACTATCTCAATACTTGAGCAAACAATGATCAAGAAATATAGTATAATTCGATTAAACCAAGTAATGATTCAATTAACATTCAAGCTATAATGCTTTACTGTCTCAACAAGGAAAATGAGAGATCGGACTATAACATCCAATCGACAAAAAAGAAAAAAAGATAACAGGAAACCCACACAGGCACACACGCCCTCTCCAGCCACTGCTGGCGTTTCCTTAATAACCCAATACCCAAAAAATAGAAACAATCATACCCCCTACTCAATATCCTAACAACCTATATATTATCCTCTAACTGATTGCATCCTTTCATCTCTTTCCTCATGCCAGGTCAGCTACTCTTTTGTTTCCTTTCCCAGCTCACCCCCATGAGTCTCTAACTTCCTTCTCCTTTGATAATGCAAATTGATAGGAGGCCTTATCCCTTTCGGGTGTTCCTCAGCCCATCCCGATCCTTTCTCCTCTGCAGGCCTAAGCCCATGTTGCAGTTCAGCTTCCATCTGCTCTTCCACAACTGGGGAGTCCCTATCAGATTCTAAAAACCCACATTATATAAGTAGGAATGGCTTGAGCTATAGCCTTATTCAAAACTTAATTACCTCCACTGGATATGAATCTATTCTGCCAATGCTTTGGTTTCCCAGTATTCTCAGCTTCAGCTCACTGAAGATTTCTCTTTTGTTCTTACCGATAATTGAGGGAAGTCCAATATATCTATCATGGTTGTGTCCCATTCTGAGGTTAAAAATGCTTTTGATTGCAGCACAGGTATGCTCATCAGTGCTGGGACTAAAAATGACAGAGGGCTTTTCATAGTTGAAAACTTGAGCTGTAATATAAGTGTCAAATATCATCTTCAAGTTGTTACACTCTCTTATGTTGGCTTGTGTAAAAATCAGACTATCATAAGCAAACATCTAGTGCAAAACTTTCACATTCCTACCAAAACTTAACCCACAAATTCTCTTCTTTTGCTCAACTTCTAAGAGTAATCCAAAGAGAGCTTTTTACCAAAGTGCTTTTGGGGTTTAATCAAACCTCTTGTTTTCCCATTAATAATGACAAAGTAAGTAGGGGTTATTATATAATTTCTAATCAGCCTCCTCTAGGATTCTGAAAATCCAAACTGGTCCATCATCATCTTGTCTACAAAGGCCCATTCCATTCCATCATATCATATGTCTTACTAATATCCAACTTTAATGCTACCAACTCTTTCCTTCCTAATATTCTACTCCTCACTTTAAGCAAACTCTTATAAACTACGATGATGTTATCAGAGATAAGCCTGTTTGGCACAAAATCACTTTGGTTTGCTGAAATAACCTTTCCTAAACATCTCTTGAGTCTGTTGGTAATAATTTTTGCAATGATTCTGTAGCTAACATGCACAGGCTATTAGGTCTGAAATTAGTAACAGATCTAGACTTTCCTTGCTTCGGGATAAGAGCTATATACGTGTGATTCAAGTAGGCAATGTCTTGCTGTCGATTTAATGTAGCAAGACATGCATCCGTGATATGGTCTGTCATATGAGCCTAGTGCTTTTGGTAAAAAGCAGTTGGATATCCATATGGACTTGGAGCTTTTATAGGAGCCATCTGTTTCAAGGCCTCTAGGATCTCTGAAGATTGAAAAGGATCATTCTAACACATTTATCTCCACCGATATCTTATTGGAAATTCCAATAAGAGCCCCATCCATTTGCTCATCTGAGGGATTAATAGAGGTAAAATTATGAGTAAAATAGTTACATATTACATTGTCCATATCTACTTCCTTCACCACCCAATTGTCTTGACTATGACGAGAGCTATAGGAAACTACTGTAACATCAACATCAAAATTCCATAAACCCCACTTAAACCAACCTTCCTAACTACTAAACAAGAATCGAAACCAATATTACTCTTAATAATATCCATTATGCTTTCCATTTTTTCGTCTGACAAAGAAACAAAATATTTGGCTTATTTTCTAGGGGAAACGTCTGAGTTTTTCCCAGACCTCATACGTTCCAACACACAACTATCATTGATTAAGGTGGGGCTGTCCCACAACCTCCACCTCTATTTTGAGATCCCTCCCACCCCCCTTCCACTAGTTTCTTCATTGATACCCACAACCCAATTATCCTTAACTTCAACTAAATTGAGAAAGTGAGTTTGTACCTAGCCGTTTGATTCATCAATGGTTGCATCCCACTTCAAGCACATCACACCCAGATCACATTGAGTAGACCCAGCTACGGTTCCGGTTAAAAATATAAATCGAGCTAGCCGATTCCTGTTCCAACCGGTTCCGGTTCTGGAACTAGAATCGAAACCATATTTTTTCGGTTTGGTTAGGGTTCTACCATAGCCGAATCGAAAAGAACTGGAGGGTTCCAAAAGTTCGAACCTAAACCGTTGGAACCGTCGGGTTCCAACCAGTATTTCAGTTCCAATTGGTTCCGGTTGGAATATAAGTTAAGTCTCGATCTTTTGATAATTTCAAAATTCATTTTTATTTAGTCAAGACTGAAAATGAAGGTCTAAGACTAATATACAACTATTATGTTGTATCTTACAAATTTATTGGCGACTATGGTAATATGAACAAGTACTTGTATGGACATCATGCCCTAAAATTGGACTTGATACAACACAAACTTAAATTGACAGTTACGCTTCATCTAGTAGAGATACAAGTTTTTTAGATTTATTTAAATATTCTGATGCTAAAAATAGAGAAGCATTTGTTAAATTTACTTGTAAGAGATATCTTTCTTTAAGTTTTGGTGAAAAATTGCTTATACTAATTATGTTCGAAATGCTTCAAATCCTACTGCCTATAAAATACCTAGAAATACAACAAAATGATAAATTTAAATTATACAGAGATGATAAAATTAATTTAAATGAAATATTTAAAGATATTAAAGATCGTCTTTCTATTTCTTCTGATATTTGGAGTGACCATTGACCATTGGCAATACACTCAGACAATTGTGTGACTTATCATTGGATTGATGTATCATGGAACATGTAAAAATAATTTATTGCATTTAGAGTTTTTGATGAGAAACATGTTGTACATAATATTTATAGAATGATTAAATTAATTTTAGATAAATATGGTTTATTAGGTAAAATTTTAACAATTGATCTTGACAATGCATCTACAAATAGTGAATTAATTAGAGATTTAAATGAAATATGCCAACCAAATTTGGGGGTCGATTTTTTCATGTTCGTTGCACATGTTATGTCCTTAATTTATAAGACGGTCTGACTTATTTAGAACATCATATTAATCTTATTAAGATTGCATTTAATTGTATTTGGTCATATTCTAATGTCATGAGAGAATTAGACAAGTTTTGTAAAATAAATGGTATTAAATCAGTAAAATTTTCATGAGATGTTCTAACTCGTTGGAATTCAACTTATTTTCTGTAACATCCCCGATACGGGTATGTTACCGGCAAGCAACAGGTCCCACTGTCGCCTAAGCCCCTATCACATTTACTAGGACACTTGCTTTTTATCTTAATGCTATGCAATAATCATTGAACCACACATGAAATCTTGAATACTTAAATAAACGTGAACGCAAGATTATGAATACAAACACATGCATATGTACATGACCAATAGTAAGTACAATGTGTGTACAACATCAAACCCGTGTCAATGAAACAACAAAATGACATCTCATAAGGCTATACTATATATGAACATAGCTCTGGAATGATGGACCCGACAAGTAGTGACTGCAGTGTAACACATGTCCTTGGACTGGGTCCCCAAAAATGGCACATAGCTCACCAAAAGAAGAATCCTGCAAAAGAGCTGAGAAGTGGTGGGGTGAGTCTAGAGGATCTCAGTGAGTGGAGCTATAAAATAAGATACTGAATTAGAATATTATATGAAACCATTTATACTTAAAGCTTTTCTGAAAACTTTTCTTGAAACTGGTTCTTTTTCTTTAAAACTAGAAATCATTTCTCTAAAAACTTCCTGATAAAATAGCTCTGGTGCTATAGAAAAACTTGACGGATGGGGGCGTTACGTATTACCGTCCCCCCACACGCCTAACTGGAGCCAGAAGTGTAAATCCATAACTTTGGGGCGTTACATATCGTTGTCCCCCAAAGCATGCCACTCTTCTCCCTGAAACTGGTGGTCTTGGGGCGTCACGTATCGCCGTCCCCCAAGCCACAAACTAGAACTGGGGGTGTGGATCTATGCTACCCTCCAAGTTCTGAAACTAGGGTCTAGGGGCGTTACGTATCGCCGTCCCCTAGCCCTGAACTACGTGTGCACACGGTCTCTATCTGTCAATTCCATAAGTAAGAGCTGAGGTGGGTTTTTCCCCCATACCTCGAAAAACATAAAAAATATCACTGATAGACTTTAAACTTTCAAATCAAATCTGATTTAGCACGTAACTGATAAATAAATAAGGCTAACTCCCTAACACTTTTAAAAAAATAAGTCTTGAAATAGATTTTAATCTGAAACAAGTAATCATAAAATTCCCTTCACGTCACTGGGGGCGAGCGCGGCTCCTAATGAGTATCTATATAGAATATATGGAGTTAGAATCATCAGTTATAAAATACGATTCGTAATCACATAAAATTCCTTAATCTAATTGGATTACCCCTTTATAATGTTTATATTCCTCAAACAAAATGTAAAATAAAAATTCAAAATCATGGTTACGCGTCGCATCTTCTAAAAATTTTCTAGTTTTTAGTTGTCGTATCGCGATACCGGTCCCATTCGCGTCACGACACACCCGTGTAACTCACATGCACCTCTCTATCTTGTTCACGTCGCGACACACGTAAGCTCACATCGCGACACACCCGTGTTAGACAGATGCTCCTACGCCGGTTCCAGGGACATATAGCTTTACCATGATCATCCCCAATCTCCCATTTTATTTCAACACTATAACTTCTATACATTATATACCATCAAATAATACTCCTCAGCACTTCATCTTATTCCAAAATTTATCATTCATTCTTATTACTTCAATTAAAGGAAACAAAACATGAACACCTCACATGCATCAATTCCTTCACACAAGATCACCCAAACTGCATCCTCATCAACCCAACAATACACCACAATCATCTAATTACTAAAATGAAAATCATTAAAATTTGGGCTAAAAACCCTTTACCTTGTTTCAATGTCTCTTCCTCCTTAACAAAGCACATTGATCTCTTATTTATTCTCTTTAGGATTTACCTTGGTAGATTAACCCTTGATAAGCTTGATTCTTGCTAAGATAACACACTTGCTGTCTTTCTCCCCTCTCATTCTACTCACGTTGGTAACAAGAAGGAAATGAAAAATTGTTTTCTTCTTACATATTTTATTATTTACTTAACCAATGTTTTTCTAGAAAAATCTAGGTATTGGGATTAATTGGGCTTGGGCTTCTATCTTTCTCTTCTCTTCTTCTTTTTAGTTGTTGTGGGGCCTTGAAGAAATCAAAGGAAAAATAAATAGGCCAAATGTTAAATAAGTGTTCGTTGTTCCCAAATCGGTTTCGGAAATTATTCACTGGCCCGGAAAAGAAAAACCCCACGCGTTACTAGTCGAACTAAAATATTTGGGGTGGTTACAAATTCTCCCCCTTAAAATGATTCATCCTCGAATCAAAATGTTTAAAGGATAAGGTGTTAACCTTCATCCGCGAAGAGTTGGGGATATTGCTCTCTTATAGTTTCCTCCGGTTCCCAAGTAGCCTCTTGTTCTTTGTGATGCTACCAAATCACCTTAATTGAAGGAACTCATCGAGATCCTAGCTTCCTTATTTCTCTACCCACAACAACTACCGATTGTTCCGAATAAGACAGATCTTGATGGATATCAACCGTCTGAGGCTCCAACACATGGGATTCGTTCGAAAATACTTATGTAGCATAGACACATGAAAAACTGGATGTATCATGTCCATGGTGGGTGGAAGCGCCAGTTTCTATGATCTTCCTCCAACTCTCTGAAGTATCTGGAATGACCCGACAAGTATCCAACGCGAAAATAAATTAAATGAAAATTCAATATTAAGAAAATATCAAGGGTTGTGAATCCTTCCAATATCTTTTAAAGATGAAGATGTTATCTCATGTTTGTGTAATATATTGGTTTACTAACCTGGAACACGAAATTATGCAATCTCTGTCGATGGTCAGCTACAAATACCCAGTGTAACCTAATTAATCATATGTCTATGTCAACCAAGTTACCTGAATTCATTAAGATTAAGTTCCAATTGTGGCTACCCCCGCCCGACAGGTATATGTCTATCCTATAAGGAAATCTATTAAAGGGTTATCTATCCTCAAAGAAGATCGTGGGCTATTAAGTCTAAGGCTGAAACCTAAAATTCTTTTGTCAAGTTTATTTTAAGTTTACCACATCAATCTTATTAATGGCCAGTTAACAAGAAGTATTAAGCTTAAGACTTAATAAAAAACCTTTATATTACCCTAATTATAAAATAACCCATTATAAACCGGTGATATTGGAATTCATCACAACCCCAGATAATGAGTTTAGTTATGACACATACCTAAGGCTAGTAAAAGCCTAAATAAAATAAAATGCTGGGGGGGTTAGAGGATCCACTTTTATTACTTCTATTTAGATATCCCTTTTATTATAATATATTAACTTTGCGTGATATTACCAACCGACCATATAGACGGTATCCTGATTAAGTCAAATTTATAATTAATTCCAACGAACCATACAGGCGGTATACAGTTTAGTTTGGTTAAAACCAATTTTATTAAGTCCAACCGACCATAAAGGCGGTATCCTCATTAAGACGGGTTTTAAATAGTTTATATATTATAATTAAGGGAGATTAATCTAAATATTAGTAATAAAAGCTTTACCTTTCACCCTAGCAGGGGGAGTTACCTACTCATGCTGAATAGTAAAAGATTGAAAAGTAAAGAAAAGAAAGTGCTATTGCGAAAAGTAAATAAAATTAATTACAAAAAGCTGTAAATAAACAAGCAAGATACAATCTTATATTCTTAAGGAATTCCTCTATTTATAGAAAAATTTTGCCTCACGCGTCACGACGCGTGCAACCATACCTGTCGTGATGTCTGAGCTGTCAACGCTGTAGAACACGACTTGCACTGTTGTCTGCTGATGAGGCACACATAATCCATTGGTCAAATAGAATTTTGACACTTGGCACGCGATTGATGCGGTCCAATGAAATTTTGACATGTGGCGAAAGGTGATTCGCTGTTGGTGATACGTAATGCCCCAAAGTAATAGATTTGCACTGCTGGCTACAGTTAGGCGTATGAGGGGGATGACGATACGTAACACACTCATATGTTAAGGTTTTTAAGATACAAAGCAGGTCATATTTATCAGATTTTCAGAACATAGTTTTAGAAATCATATTTTAGATATAGTTTTCAGAAAACAGAATTTCAAAAGCATTTTTCAGAAAGATAAGTTTTATAAAAGAGATTTCAGAAGAAGTTTTTAGAAAAGAGTTTTCATATAAAGATGTTTCTGACACTATGGTTTTGAAACCAAAAGATTTTATATCAATTTTCAGATTTTCGTCCAATCACTTAGATCATACAGCGATCTAACCCCCCACTCCCAGTGTTTGTTTTGCAGGTATTCTAGGAGGACGAGTTCGGGAGGACGGATACTGATGGAAGTCACTAGTGGGTCTGAGTCCACCAGTCAGAGTATAAGTTCAGTCAAGTCAAGCAAAGTTTAGTCTCACAAAATTGTATAGTAAAGTTATGTTTCAGTACTAAAGTGTATGTGACGTTAAGTTTAGGTGAGTATGAAATCTTTTACATTTTATGTTAAGATTTGGGCAATGGTCATATGTTCAATTTATAGTTGAGATAAGACAGTAGTAAAGTATACAGTTAGTATGTCACAGGCTCAGGGGAATAGTACATCCTATTCCCAGCTGGTAACATCTCTAGATCAAGGATGTTAGAAAGATAGTAACAGAGCATGGTCTAGGGAGTCAGTGACTGCAGTGGGTAGAGTGTTGGGGTCTTGTGTACATAGTATGTTCGGGATACTAGTATGCGAGGCACTACCTCTCCAGTATCTGATCCTTGAGTACGTCCTCACGATCCACATAAAGGTTAGTAAGTATTCCCAATCTATCTGAATCATTTTTTCCTTACTTTAGTTAAGAATCATTTTGTCATTATCCTGGATAAATTCCCGAAGTTCAGTATGAGCTAGGGAACCAGATAGTAAGGTTCCAAAGATAGTTATCCAAGAAAGTAAAAGAGAAAGAGAAAGCTAGAAGAAAAAGAAGGGAAAATTGTAAGGATGCTTAAGTAACCAGAAGTAAGAAAGAAAGAGATACAGAATCATACTAGTACAGGAACCAATAGTAGCCAAGAGAAAGTAAAGCCTCAGCAAGTAACAGAATTTCCTAGTAGATGTAAGATTTCATCCATTCTCAGAAAATTTTCCTTTAAGCCAATTCAATAGCCACCAAGCACTTCATATAGATAGTTAATTCCTCCGAGTAACGAAGAATAGCCAGTAAGATAACAGAAGTAGGAAATCGAGATTAGTCGTGGGAGTCCCAATGAACCTACATGTCAAAAAGGATTTAGAGAACTCCAGATCCCCAAACTCTGACTCACAAGCACGAAACATAAATGGTTAGTTACCTTACCCCCATCAATCTGATAGAGACAAGACCTTAAACTATCTAGTCTTCGAACCCTCCAGTGACACTAGATAATGAAGCTACCTTGACAGAGCCTACCTCATACCTACCTTACATGAGAAATAGACTTTATCAGGACACAGAGCACCAGAATAATGATACCGAAACCCGTGAGATTTAAGATGTTTGTGTTGGACAAATATGACCCATAGCATCACTATTTGTAAAAGACATTGTGGTTTTTGTACAAATTAACTATGTGACAAAGGAAATTGCTATTTTATCATTTTTTAATTGGATTACTTGAATATATATAAATGATAAAAGTCCTTATGATTAGTTCTGGATTAATAAGATATGAGATAATATTAATCCACGAACGGTTTAATCATTAAATATCCATAGTCATAGTATTATCGAGACTGGACATCGATAATACGGAATAGACTAGTATTACACTTGTGCCCGTTATGGAAGCTTAACGATATAGTTCTCATATATTTAAGTATATGATACTTATGCAAGTGTGATAGGAGGTTCTATTAGCCGTTGGACCGGGAACAGCTTCACTCTGGATAGACCCCTCGGAATCCCATTGGTAGTATGACTATGTGTCAATGGAAATCCGCATCAGAGAAGGTGTATGTGGTCTTAACCTGAGACTTCCAATACACTTTGGTTTTGGTTGTCCGGGACTTTAACATGTTTCGTGTACGCCTCTTCTGGGTTTACTGAGAATCGTAGTGTATTGGGTATGATGTCAAGATGGAAGTATCACTTCAGTCATATGGGGAAGATGATCACGCAGGGATACAAAACTAGTACTCTAATATGCTGCAGCTATCGGGATAATATGACTAGGTCATGATTATCAGATTAAAGAGACTAGTTACTTGTGATCCGATATATGCTTTTTACGAGGCAAACAAAATTCCAACCCTAGGCCTAGCATGTGACATCCGATACTGGATCGTAATACGCAATACATTGTATACGATGCCTGATATAGATTATATATTCTTCGTTGAAAATTTCTGGAGAATTGAGTAGGCACAGTGTTTTGCTAGAAACTAACCATGTCTTGTAAATCGGTAAGAACGTGGTACATCATACGCATGTGTCGGATAGTCCGACAACTGTATTTACTGCCAACGTATCCAGGGATCTCTTGGGTCGCTTCCCAAAGATTCACTGATGACATTTGACTCGAACAGAATTAATCTAGGAATAATTATAAGAGAGAGAAAATTAATATGGGATTAATTGCGGCAATAATTTATCTGGGATAAAATTCGAATAGAAGAGAGAACACGATTAATTTGGAATTAATTGATTAAATAACATATTGGATATATTAATTGAAATCAGATTTCAAAGCGGAATTAAAATTGGATTTTAATTCGGGCGAACGAATTAATTTGGAATTAATTCGCAAGCGACTTTCGTAATAATTTTGCTAGACATTATTATTTAATTAAATTGGATTTAATTACATCGCAACAGAAAATTTGTTTAATCGGATTAAACGAACCCGAGCCTGAAGTTTGTAGTCTCACCCAACTTGAATTTTGAATTTAAGTGTAGGACCCACCAGCTTATATCACTAGTCATTCAAGTTGATGGAAGTGGTTGGGAGCTTTTATGGTAACTTCTCCAACACACTTTGCTTTTTGTTTTACTTTTTTGAAAAGCATATACCAATTTTTTGCAAGGCAAATTTGGTAATTGTTTTAGAAACAAATATAACAAAAACACAAAAACTCTCTCTTCTCTCCCTCCATTACTGTGAGCATGCTTTCTCTTCTCCATTGATTTTGATTCAAAAATCAAGCAAGCTAGCACTTAAGGAGTCTTGTGAGGTGATAGGGAAACTCACCATTGGGTTGGAAAGATTCAACAAAGCTTGGAGCTTTATCAACATTCAAGGATTTGAAATCCAAACCGATCAATATAAGTTTATTCCGCAAACGTATTTTTGATTATTCACATAATATCATGACTTAGAGATCCTTGGCATGTCTAGGACTAACCAACAATGGTATCATGAGCCTTTTCTAAGCATGATTTGAGTTTAGGGTTTATATACTTGATTTGGGGATTTTATGATTTGAGCTTTCAAATGCCTAAATTGGTTGTTTGGTTATAGTTATAAGATAATAACTTGGAGTTATGCATGATTAATTTTGTGTAAAATTAATTAGATTAATTTTCCCCAAATTTATTACCTTGGCCGAATCTGTCCTAATATATGCTCATGGTGATTTTTTGAAAATTAGACAATTGGATGTGTTGTTGGCATGAAATGTATGTTAGATGTTGATTTAATTGGATTGAAATCAAATTGTTTGATAATTTCTTGTCAATGCCGTGAGCCTAAGCATGTTGGAATGAATTATTTTGCTTCAATTTATGTTGGACATGAATTGAAATGTAAATTATGATTAGTTAAATTAATTAGTATTTTGGAAATATTAGATTAATTGATTAATTATACTAATTACACTTTAATTAAAATTAATAAGATATTTGGAATATTATGTTAATAAATATTAGTCTTTAAATTGGATTGGGGTAAATTTGTTGTAATTGGGCTTAATGGGCTTGGTTGGGCCAAGCATGGTTTTAGACAATTGGATTGGATCCAAATTGGGCCTAAAACCATTTCCATAAAGTCCAAATATAACTTTTGGGCATTTAATAATTTGATTGGGCCTAAATTTATTTTTTGGCAAAAAGGGTGATTCTTTATTGGGCCTTGGCATCTTGGATTGGTTCCATATTAGCCAAAGCCCATGCCTTAAGAATTAATTGAAAGCCCATTGGACTTTAATTAAAATAGTATTGGATACTATTTGGGCCTTTGAGACCCATTTAGATTAGATTTAGAATCTAAGTCTAAAAGGCACTAAAATAAGTGTAATTATTTAATTTGGAATTAAATACGAATTAGTATTGGATACAAATTAAATTGGATTTAAAATTATAGTTCGATATAATTCAAGAATACGTACTTTGAGTATTTATTCTTAAACGAGTTGGACTCGCCCAAATCAAATCGTTGTATGAACATTGGATGGTCATTAATTCAAAGATTAATTAATTGGATTAGATTGATTGAATAACATGCTTTGTGTGAATACTTGGATGTATTTGTATGAATAATGTATATCCGATGGATATTAGAAGGGTGAGGGCAATTTTGGAAATTGTTGTAAAAAATTTAGAATTTATTAAATTGGACCTGCGTGTCTAGCCTATTATCTCTTTACTCTTTGTATTTCTCTTCTCACCAATTCCCCTCAATGTAAATGAGGTTTCTTTAATGTATTATGTAATTGGGTAGAAGTATGAATAGTGCTAGCGGGAGAGAGAAAAGTGAGAGATTTGTTCTAGGAACAAAGTTTGTTATATATCCATCCGCATATCGTTATTAATTTATTCACGCCTTATTATGCTTTTAGAATGCATGCTTAAGGGTGTATGATGAGACCTAATCAAAAATAATAAATTGGATGCCAATTTACGTGAAAAACTATCACTTTAGCATTAAGCGTTTTCCTTCCATTGAGTGGTTCTCTCTCAAGATCCAAGATTGGCTTTGATTTGTTGGCCAAAGTCAAGATCTTTGTCCATCGCGGATGTGTTTGAACCATAAAGGCTTTGTTATATATCGCATGTCTTGGGCAGTTGTGACTTGTTGGCCAAAGTCAAGGTCACTTCTGTATATTGACGTGGATTACGAAGCTTTCCCACTGTCAATGGGTTGCGCTTAACTGGAATCATTAAGCTTGTTGAGCCAAAGCCAAGACTTAGTTGATTCAGAGGAAAATGTTAGGAAATATATATTGGATATATATCTTGGACTTGGAGGTCCTCCTACCGGATCTAGGAATTTGATTGGATCCAATTGATCTTAGAGATCTACCTAGTTAAGTTTCATACAGCTTGTTGGCCAAAGTCAAGGTTGTGTGTTATTTAACGGGATCCTAGCCCACTTGGAAACTCGATTTCCCGAGTACTCAACAGAAGGTTAGAGGCTCACCAAAAAATAGTGGGAGGCCGTATTAAATTTTCAATTTCATTTAATACTTCACAAATATGCGGTTTTAAATTATTTTTGTTGTTATATATTTATATTAGTTGGACTAATATTTTTTTTTTCTTTGAACAGTTGGACTGTACCATAACTTCATTTGTAGCTGATTATATAGTTGGACTATCGTAATCATTACATTTGACTATACACGGTATCGTTGATTGAATAGTTAGACTATTGCAATCAAGATGACTAGAAAGATTAGCGTCAAAGACATCCTTATGGGCGATAATGTCTTTAACTGCTCTAATTTTCCAGACTGGGAGATGAATCTCAGGATTATCCTGGGAGCCGAGACGTTGCTCTATGTAATAGACAAACCTCTCAAGCCTGAGCCTGGACATAAGCGGGTTGTTGATCATGAGCATTGGAAGACTCACAATGATGACAACTCAACTGCTCAGTCTGTCATGCTTGCCGCAATGACCCCTCAATTTCATCGTCAAAACAATGGATTGGATCCCTACAACATGATGTTGAAATTGAAGGGCCTTCATAGATCTAACGTTAGATCTGAGAAGTATGAATTGCAGAATAAGATCTTTCGCTCTCGCTTGTCAGATGGTACATCTGTCAAGTACTATGTGTCGCAGATGATTACTAACATCGAATAGCTAGGTCAGTTGGGCATAACCTTTAAGGCTGAGACTTCCATAGATTTGATCTTACAGTCTTTGCCTGACTGTTGGGGTAGATTCATCATGAACTAAAATATGATGAACCAAGAGAAGACTCTTGGAGAGTTGATGGCGATGCTAAAAGAGGTAGAGCCAAAGCTTTTGAAGGGCAAGAAGTGCGAGGCGCACTTCACTTCGACATCTCAGAAGTCCAAGGCTTGGCCGAAGGCTTCTGGAGGTGTGAAAATGAAGAAAAGAAAGGGTAAGGCCAAATCATCAAAGTCTTCTTGGAAGGCAAATGATAAATCCCAAGATGTCTGCCTACAGTGTGGCAAACGGGGTCATTGGAAGCGTGACTGCCGTGAGTATAAGACGCACATGAAAGAAGTGAAGGCGGGCAAGACTCCGGCTTCAGGTATGTTTGTTATTGAAATAAACATGTATACTTCTAGTTTTAAAAATTAGATTTTTGATTCTGGATGTGGTACTCATATATGTAATGATATACATGATCTACAGATTAGCAGGAGACTGGCTTCATGCAATATTGACCTATGAGTTGGAAACGGGACCAGAGTCGCTGTTTTGGCTTTAGGGAACTTCCCTCGGGGCATAACCTTAATTTAGCATACTGTTATTATGTACCTAATTTGACTAGAAACATTATCTCCGTATCTTGTTTAACCCAAAACGAGTATACTTTTATATTTCGAAACACTGGGTGTTTTGTTTATAAAGATGATTTTGAGATATGTACTGATGATGCCAATAATGGTCTTTATATTTTGAATATAAATGAATCTCAAAGATATAATATGACAAATAAAAGGCTCAAAATGAGTAAAATAAATAAAACTTATATGTGGCATTGTCGTCTGGGACACATTAACAAGACTCGCATATCCATACTTTCGAAGAGTGGATACTTGGATGGATTTGATCATAATTCATATGATGTCTGTGAATCTTGTTTATTAGGCAAAATGCCTAAAACACCTTTTAGCGGTAAATGTGTTCGTGCCACTGAACTGTTAACCCTCGTTCATAGTGACGTATGTGGGCCCATGTCTAGCCAGGCTAGAGGTGGATATGAATACTTTGTAACCTTTACGGATGATGCATCGCGTTATGGTTTTATGTATCTTATGAGACACAAGTCGGAAACTTTTGAGAAATTCAAAGAGTTTTGACACGAAGTAGAAAAATAGACCGGTAGAAGTATTAAAACATTACGGTCAGACCGTGGTGGAGAATACTTAAGCAATGAGTTTATCGATTACCTGAAAGAATATGGTATTCTTTCATAGCGGAGTCATCCCGGAACACCACAATTAAACAGCGTGTCCGAACGGAGAAACCAAACTTTGTTAGACATGGTAAGGTCTATGATGAGTCGCACTGAGCTATCAATTTCCTTATGGGGATACACATTGAACAGTGCAATACTTATTTTGAATAAGGTTTCGTCAAAGTTTGTTGGACAGACTCCATATGAAACATGTACAAGAAATAAACCGGGTTTTGTTGGACAATTATGACCCATAGCATCACCATTTGTACAGATCATGGTGTTGTTGTACAAATTAACTATGTGACAAGGAGATTGCACTCTTATCATTTGTGATTAGATCACCTAGATGTATAAATTATAGGAGGTCCTTATGATTAGTTCCTGGATTGAGATGATATGAGACAGTATGAGTCCTCAAAGGATTAATCATTAAATATCCATAGTCAGAGTATTATCGAGATTAGACATCGATAATGCGTAAAAGACTAGTATTACACTTGTGCACGTTGTGAGGGCACAATAGCATAGTTCTCATATATTTGGGTATTGGATACTCATGCAAGTGTAATAGGAGGTTGTGTTTTACCGATGGTATGGAAAATAGCTTCGCTCTGGATAGACCCCTCGGAATTCCATTGGTAGTATGACTATGTGTCTATGGAAGTTCAAAATCAGGGTAGGTGTATTTGGTCTTAACCTGAGACTTGCACTGCTAATACTTGCGACAATCAATATGCTTTGGTTTTGGTCGTCCAGGGCTTTAACCGGTTATGTGTACGCCTCTACTGGGTATATTGAGAATCGTAGTGTATTAGGTGTGATGTCAAGACAGAAGTATCACTCCAGTCATAGTGGAGATGATGTCACGTAGGATACGAAGCTAGTACTCTTAAGTATTGCAGTCATCGGGATGATACAACTAGGTCATGTTCATCCGATTATAGAGACTAGTTACCAGACATCCGACATGTGCTTCGTACGGGGCAGACATAATTCCAGCCCCAGGCCTAGCACGTGACATTCGATACTAGATTGCAATATGTAATACTACGTATACTACGCCTGACATAGATTATATATTCCAGTAAGAATATTTCTGGAGAATTGGGTAGGCACGGTGCTTTGCTAGAAGCCAACCATGTCTTGTAAATCCGTAAGCACGTGGTACGAGGTACGTACTTAATCGGATAGTCCGATAATCGGATTTACTACCAACATATCCAGAGGTCTCTTAGGTCGCTTCCCAAAGATTCACCGATGACAGTTGACTTAAACTAGAATTAATCTGGTATTAATTTAGAGAGAGAAAATTTATCTGGGATTAATTGAGGCTTTATTTAATATGGGATTAAATGTGTTCGGAAGAGAGAGAACGCGATTAATTTGGAATAAATCGATAAAATAAATTTAATAGTTAAATTTGATTTTTCTATTTAATTTATTTGTATGGGCTAAAATTAATATATCAGATATATTAATATGAATTGGATTTCATTACGAAATTAAAGTTGGACTTTAATACGAGCGAACGGATTAATTTAGAATTAATTCGTAAATGACATTCGTAATATATTTACGAGGTATCATCATTTAATTAAATTAGATTTAATTATTTAGCGACGGAAATTCATTTAATCGGATTAAACGAATCCGAGCCGTGGCAAACATTCGTAGAATCCATTTTAATTTTGAATTCAAATGTGGGGCCCACTTCACATGTGGTAGTTGGGAGGGTAGTTGGCATTTATGCCATGCCACCAACTTTCCAACTACCTTGGAATGGTTTTGGTGAAACCATTTACCCAACCACCTTGTTTAGGTAAAAGGGTAAATTGGTTTTACAAAAGGAATCTCTCTCTCTCATTACACAACACTTGACACAAAAACCCTAGTTCATCATGAATGGGCGTGAGCTTCATCATCTATTCTCTTTGATTTTGTTGCAAAATCAACAAAGCTAGCACTTGTAGAAGTCTTCTAAGGTGATAGGGAAACCAACTCAAAGCTTGGAATCAACACAAAGGTTGGATGTTGGAGATCTTCTTCTCAAAAATTTTAAGAGCTCAAAACCATTCAATGTAAGTAATTCCGCAACTTATAATGAATTTATGAACACCTTTTCTTGCTTATTAGATCCTTGGCATGTTCTAGGAACACTAATAATGGTATCAGAGCCAAATTTTAAGCATGAAAATTTTAGGGTTCATGAGACTACAATTTGGGGCTTTTATGTTTCGAACATGATTCTTTCAAATTGATGCTTTGAGCATGCTTAGAATATGATAACTTACAGTTATGCATGATTAGATTTGGGATAAATTGATTGGATCAAAATTTTGAATTTTCCCTTAGTGTGGCCGAAACTGTAACAGTGGACTGCAATTTGTTTTTTCAATTTTTACACCATTGGATGTGTTTAAATGCATGATAAAATGTTGATTGTTGGTTTGATTAGATTAGAATCAAAGTCAATAATGTTTATGTTAAATTCAAGAGCATGTTGAGAATGAAATGATGTGTTTTGGCTTCAATTTGTGTTGAGCATAAATTGATGGATTAAGCATGATTAATTAAGTTAATTGGTATTTTGGAAATATTGAGTTTAATTAATTAATCATGGCTAATACACTTTAATTAAAATAATTGTGATATTTGGAATATTATAATTATGTTAAAAAGCCTTTAAATTATGAATTGGGCTAAAAGTGTGTATTTGGGCTTAATGGACTTGGTTTGACCAAGTTTGGTTTTGGACTTTTGGATTGGATCCAATTGGGCCCAAAACCAATTCCATAAAGTCCAAATACATCACTTGGCCCTTTAAAGAATTTAATTGGGCCTAATGGGCCTAAATTAATTTGTAGGCAATAAGGTGATTCCTATTGGGCCTTGGCATTTTGGGTTTTACCCATTATGGCCAAAGCCCATGCCTTAAGAATTAATTAAAAGCCCATTGAATTTTAATTAAAATGACATTGGATGTTATTGGGCCTTTGAGACCCATTAAGATTGGATTTAGAATCCAAGTCTTTAAGGCTTATAAGTAAGTGTAAATATTTAATTTGGAATTAAATTTGGAATCAGTATTGAATACAAATAAATTGGATTTAAAGTTGTAGTTCAATATAATTCAAGAATACTTACTTTGAGTATTTATTCTTAAACGAGTTTGACTCACGGAAATCAAATCGTTGTTTGAACATTGGATGGTCATTAATCAAAGATTAATTAATTGGATTAGATTGATTGAATAACATAATTTCTATGAATACATGAATGTATTGCATGAATAACGTATATCAGATGGATATTAGAAGGGCGAGGGCAATTTTGGAAATTGTAATAAATTTAGAATTTATTAAATTGGACCTGCGTGTCCTGCCTTTTATCTCCTTATTCTTTGTATTTCTATTCTCACCAATTCCCCTCAATGTTAATGAGGTTTCTTTATTGTATTATGTAATTGGGTAGAAGTTAGAATAGTTCTAGCTGGGGAGAGGAAATGGAGTGATTTGTTCTAGGAACAATTTGTGACATATCCATCCGCATATCATTATTAATTTATTTATCGCGCCTTATTATGCTTTTAGAATGCATGCTTAAGGGTGTATGATGAGACCTAATCAAAGATAATAAATTGGTTGCCAATTTACGCGAAAAACCCTCAAAACATATTAAGCGTTTTTCCTTCCGTTGAGTGATTCTTACTCAAGATCCAAAGTTGGCATTAGTTTGTTGGCCAAAGTCAAGACCTTTGTCAATTGTGGATGTGTTTGAATCATGAGAGTTTTGTTCCATATCGATGTCTTGTCCAAGTCGTGATTTGTTGGCCAAAGTCAAGATCACTTCTTGTCCATCGACATTGATTATGAAGCTTTCCATGTCAATGGGTTGCGCTTAACTGGAATCATTAAGCTTGTTGTGCCAAAGCCAAGGCTTAGTTGATTAAGAGGAAACATGTTTGAAATATATTGGATATATTGGCATATATAATATATATGTTTCGGACTTTGACGTCCCCCTACCGGATCTAGGAATTGGATTGGATGCAATTGATCTTAGAGATCTACCTAGTTAAATATCATACAGCTTGTTGGCCAAAGTCAAGGTTGTGTGTTATTTAATGGGATCCTAGCCCACTAGGAAACAGGGTTTTCCCGAGTACTCGACAGAGGGTTAGAGGCTCGCTGAAAAATAGTAGGAGGCGAGAATTAAATTTGCAATATTCGTTTAATTACTTGCCATACGCGCTCAATCAAATATCATTCGTCAAATATATAAATATATTAGTTGGACTAATATTTAATTATTGTTTTAATTAAACAGTAGGACTGTATTCAAACTACTTCATTTATAGTTGATTATATAATTGGATTATAGTAATCAATATATTTGAATTTTACCGATCATTTATAGTTGATTATATAATTGGATTATAGTAATCAATATATATTTGATTTTAACGAATAAAATTGTAATTAGTTATATAGTTAGACTATGTAATCATTACATTAGATTGTACCCGAAATCGTTGATTGGATATTTAGAATATTGGAATCAAGATAACTGAAAGATTAGTGTTTAAAACATAATCATGGGTGAAAATGTGTTTAAACGACTTTAATTTTCAAATTGGGAATAAAATTTCAGGATGGTCTTAGAAACTAATAAGTTACTTTATTTTATAAAATAATATATTAGGCCTAAGCCCAGAGTTAAGCAAATAGTAGAGCATGATCTTTGGAAGATTCATGTGATGATAACCTTAGTGCTTAATCCATTATACTTGTCAAAATGACTCATTAATTTCCTAATCAGAACTAAGGATTAGATCCTTAAAGTATGATGAAGAAATTGAAGGATCTTCATAGATATATTCTTTGATCTTAAAAGTATTACATTGCAATTAATAACTCTTGGAGAGTTATTGGCTATTCTCAAGGAGATAAAGCCAAAGTTTGTAATAAGGCAAGTAGCGCAAGACGCATCTTACTTCAATATTCTAGAAGGCCAAGGCTTGGCCAAAGGCTTCTAGAATGTGGAAAATTTCAAAGGCAAAATCATTATTATCTTCTAGGAAGATAAATGACATATCCCAAGATGTTTGTCTACACTGTGGCAAGTGGGGTCACTGAAAGCGTGACTGCCGTATGGACAAGGCAAATATGAAGGAATTGAAGACGGGCAAGGCTCTGACTTCAAATATATTTGTCATAAATATGTTCACTACTAGTATTAAAATTGGATTTTAAATACTAAGTGTGATACATAAATATGCATTGATATGCAGAATCTGCTATGAGCAGGATACTGACTTCAATTGAGATTAATCTACGAATCGGAAACGGGACGAAAGTCGTTGTTTTACTGTAGATACCTAAGTTTAGGAACTACCCTTCGGGTGTGTACTTAAATTAGGAAACTGTTATAATGTAACTAGTTTGACTAGAAACATTATCTCCATATCAGGGTTTAACCCGTTGCGGGTATACCATTATATTCTAGAACACTAAACTGTTTTATTTTATAAAGATGATATTGAGATAAACATATTAGATGTGAGTAACAATAATTATATTTTGAATGTAAATAAATCTCAAACATATAATATGACGAACAAATAGCTCAAACTGATTTGATCAGATAAGACTTATTTGTGGCAGTGATGTCTGGGACACATTAAACAATACTCGTATATCCACACTTTTGAAGAGTGGATACTAGGACGGATTTGATTCCATTCAAATGATGTCTACGAATCTAGTTTATTAGGTAAAGTACCTAAAATACCTTTTACTTGGTAAAAATGTAAGTGCCATCGATCTGTTAGTCTTCGTTCATAGTGACGTAAGTGGGCCCATATCTAGCTAGGCTAGAGGTGGATATGAGTATTTCGTGACCTTTACGGATGTGGCATCGCATTATGGTTATGTGTCTCTTATGAAACACAAATCGGAAACTTTTAGAGTTTCGACACGAAGTAGACAAACAGATCGGCTAAAGTATTAAAACCATCATTTTTTGACCATGATGAAAATACTTAAGCAGTAAGTTTCTCAAATACTTGAAAGAGTATAGTATTCTTTCAAAGAGGACTCCTCCTGGAACACGTCAATTCGACGGTGTGTCCAAACGGAGAAACCGAATTTTGTTAGACATGATAAGGTTAATCATGAGTCGCTCTGAGCTACCATTTTCCTTCAAAAGATAAGCATTTAACAGTGCAATACTTATTTTGAATAAGGTTCCATGAAAATTTGTTTGACAGATTTCATATTAGATATGAACAGGAAAGAAACTGGGTTTTCTCATTCCTGATGATTTGGGAATGCTGGACATACGTTTGGATGATACCAAACTAGAACCCAAATTGGATAAGTGCCTAAATTGTAGGTTATCCTAGGGAAACAAAAGTATAGTACTTATACATCTCACATGAGAACAATGTAATTGTTGCTTGCCATGCGTTTTTTCTAAGAGGAATACCGATATGCAGTGGTAAGTGGGGGGATAGTAAAACTCGATGAAAATCAGAGTAATACTGTTCAAGGCACCTAGTCCTTAATGGAACACAAACAGTTCATCAAGGATGAAACTGTACCACAATCTTTGAATACACAAGAACCGTGTTAGTCGGAGAGAGTCAGAAAACAACCTGGGAGGTACGGGTTTCTGATCTCACCTCATAAAGATGTCAATATTATTGAGGAAGACGAACTGAATACATATGAGGAAGTGATACAAGGTATCGACTCCCCATTATGGCAAAGTGCCATGAAGTCCGAAATGGATTCCATGTATACCAACTATGTATAGAGACTAGTTGTTGTACCACAAGGCATTGTGCCTATTGGTACTATATAAGTCTTCAAGGAAGACATACGTGGATGACAGCATACAACCGTACTAAGCTAGGCTTGTAGCGGAAAGGTATCGTTATCAACATTGTGTTGATTACAACGAAATTTTTACATGTTGCCATGAATAAATCCATTTGGATAATGCTTGCTGATGCTCCATGTTTCATTCATGAAATATGGCAGCTGAACGTCAAAATCGATTTCCTTAAATGGAAACCTCTTTGGAGGATGTTTATAACATCCTAACGGTTTTGTCGTACCAAAACTAGCAAACAAGGTTTGCAGGTTATTCGATCTATGTATGGATTGAAGTAAGCATTGGATTCTTAGAATTATCATTTTGATGTAATCATAATGGTGTATGATTTGATTCAAAACGAAAATGATTCTTGTGTATATAAGGAGGTTAGTGGGAGCGCACTGACAATGATGTCATAAATAATAATGATATGTCATTTTTTGGAAATGATATTCCCATATTACAATCGGTAAAGCTTGGCTTTCATGAAAATTCTCCGTAGAATTCTTGGGAGAAACAACATTTATTCTAGGAATAAAGATCTACTGGGATAGATTTAAAGTTGTTAACACTCTTTGAGAACTCGTACATTGAAAAATGTACGTGACCTGGTGTCTCATATGCTTTGAGCATATAGAGTCACAAACAGGTCAATCCAAGTGATAGTCACTGGATTGATATTAAGAACATCCGTTTGTATCTTACAGAACTAAGGATGATGTCTTAAACTATGGAGAATGAGAACTTGAAGTGACTGGGATCACTGCTGTAAGTTTCCTAACCGATAAAAACAACGATACTATACAGTTTGAATAACAGAACAGTGAGCTGGAAATCTTCCAAGCAAGATATTGTTACCGAATAAACAACAAATGCGGGTTATTGCTGCGGCTGAGGCAGCAATAGAAGCCATTTGGGTCGATGATAAATCTAATTAGATTAGATATAGTTCTGTTAGCAGCTAAGCTAGGAGTCAGCACAGGCTAAAGAATTAATGGTCTCATCAACGATCCAGATATATACTTCGACTATTCATCTGATTCATTCTGATCATATATCATGGCGATGTGATGATCGAATAAATCGCATCAGACGATAATCACGCAAATCCGCTGACGAAAGCCTTTCCTCAGTAGTTTGAGCGAACCGTACATAGTTCAGGTGTATGACACTCGAGTGACTGGCTATAGGCCAAGTGGGATACTGTTGGACAATTATGACCCCATAGCGTCACTATTTGTACAGATCATGGTGTTGTTGTAAAAATTAACAATGTGACAAAGAGATTGCACTCTTATCATTTGTGATTAGATCACCTAGATGTATAAATTATAGAAGGTCCTTATGATTAGTTCCTGGATTGAGATGATATGAGATAATATCAGTCCTCGAAGGATTAATCATTAAATATCCCTAGTCAGAGTATTATCGAGATTGGACATCGGTAATGCGTAAAAGACTAGTATTACACATGTGCGCGTTCTGAGGGCACAATAGCATAGTTCTCATATATTTTGGAATTGGATACTCATGCAAGTGTAATAGGAGGTTGTGTTTTACCAATGGTATGGAAAACAGCTTCGCTCTGGATAGACCCCTCGGAATTCCATTGGTAGTATAACTATGTGTCTATGGAAGTTCAAAATCAGGGTAGGTGTATTTTGTCTTAACCTGAGACTTGCACCGCTAATACTTGCGACAATCAATATGCTTTGGTTTTGGTCATCCAGGGCTTTAATCGGTTCTGTGTATGCCTCTGCTGGGTATATTGAGAATCGTAGTGTATTGGGTGTGATGTCAAGACGGAAGTATCACTCCAGTCATAGTGGAGGCGATGTCACGTAGGATACAGAACTAGTACTCTTAAGTACTGCAGTCATTGGGATGATATGACTAGGTCATGTTCATCCGATTATAGAGACTAGTTACCAGACATCCGAAATGTGCTTCGTACGAGGCAGACATAATTCCAGCCCCAGGCCTAGCACGTGACATCCGATACTAGATCGCAATATGCAATACTACGTATGCTACGCCTGACATAGATTATATATTCCAGTAAGAATATTTCTGGAGAATTGGGTAGGCACGGTGCTTTGCTAGAAGCCAACCATGTCTTGTAAATCCGTAAGCATGTGGTACGAGGTACGCACTTAATCGGATAGTCCGATAACCGGATTTACTGCCAACATATCCAGAGGTCTCTTGGGTCGCTTCCCAAAGATTCACCGATGACAGTTGACTTAAACTAGAATTAATCTGGGATTAATTTAGAGAGAAAAAATTAATCTAAGATTAATTGAGGCTTTATTTAATCTGGGATTAAATGTGTTCGGAAGAGAGAGAACGTGATTAATTTGGAATTAATCAGTAAAATAAATTTAATAGTTAAATTTGATTTTTCTAATTAATTTATTTTATGGGCTAAAATTAATATATCAGATATATTAATATGAATTGGATTTCATTACGAAATTAAAGTTGGACTTTAATACGAGCGAACAGAAATTTACGAGGCGTAATATATTTACGAGGGGTCGTCATTTAATTAAATTAGATTTAATTATTTAGCGACATAAATTCATTTAATCGGATTAAATGAATCCGAGCCGCGGCAAACATTCGTAGAATCCATTTGAATTTTGAATTCAAATATGGGGCCCACTTCACAAGTGGTAGTTGGGAGGGTAGTTGGCATTTATGCCAAACCACCAACTTTCCAACTACCTTGGAATGGTTTTGGTGAAACCATTTACCCAACCACCTTGGGTAAATTGGTTTTACCAAAAGGCATCTCTCTCTCATTACACAACACTTGACACCAAAACCCTAGTTCATCATGAATGGGCGTGAGCTTCATCATCTATTCTCTTTGATTTTGTTGCAAAATCAACAAAGCTAGCACTTGTTGAAGTCTTCTAAGGTGATAGGGAAACCAACTCAAAGCTTGGAATCAACACAAAGGTTGGATCTTGGAGATCTTCATAACTCAAAGCTTGGAATCAACACAAAGGTTGGATCTTGGAGATCTTCACAACTCAAAGCTTGGAATCAACACAAAGGTTGGATGTTGGAGATCTTCTCAAAAAATTTAAGAGCTCAAATCCATTCAATGTAAGTAATTCCGCAACTTATAATGAATTTATGAACACGTTTTCTTGCTTATTAGATACTTGGCATGTTCTAGGAACACTAACAGGTTTATCATTCCTGAAGATTTGGGGATGCTTAGCATACGTTAAATGCTTGGATGGTACCAAACTAGAACATAAATTAGATAAGTGCCTATTTGTAGGTTATCCTAGGGAAACAAAAGGATATTACTTATACAACCCACAAGAGAACAAGGTATTTTTTGCTTTCCATGCGGTTTTCCTCGAAAAGGAATTCCTAAATGCAGTGGTAAGTGGGAGGAAAGTAGAACTTGATGAAAATCAGAGTGATACTGTTCCTGGCACCAATTCCCTCATGGAACACGAACAGTTCATCATGGATGAGACTGTACCACAATCTTCTAATACACAAGAATCGAGTAGGTCGGAGAGAGTTAGAAAACAGCCTGAGAGGTATAGGTTTCTGATCTCTCCTCATGTAGATATTAATCTTATTGAGAATAATGAGCCGGCTACGTATGAGAAAGTGATACAAGGTATCGACTCCGCTTTATGGAAATTTGCCACGAAGTCCGAAATGGATTTCATGTATACCAACCAAGTCTAGGCACTGGTTGATGAACTAGAAGGCGTTAAACCGATTGGTTGTAAATGGGTCTTCAAGAAGAAGACATACATGGATGGCAACATACAAACGTACAAAGCTAGGCTTGTAGCGAAGTGGTATCATCAACAACATGATGTCGATTACGACGAAACTTTTTCACATGTTGCCATGATTAAATCCATTTGGATAATGCTTTCTATTACTGCATATTTCTTTTATGAAATATGGTAGATGGATGTCAAAACTTCTTTCCTTAACAGAAACCTTTTGGAGGATGTTTATATGCAACACCCTGATGGTTTTGTCGTGCCAAAACATCCAAACGAGGTTTGCAAGTTAAATCGATCCATTTATGGATTGAAGCAAGCATCGCGTTCTTAGAACCAACGTTTTGATGAGATCATAAAAGAATATGATTTCATTCAAAACGAAGATGATTCTTGTGTATATAAGAAGGTTAATGGGAGCGCACTGACATTCATTTTCCTTTACGTTGATGATGTATTGCTTATTGTCAATGATATTCCCATGCTACAATCGGTGAAAGCTTGGCTTTCATTAAAATTCTCCATGAAAGATCTGGGAGAAGCAGCATTTATTCTGGTAATAAGGATCTACCGGGATAGATCCAGAAAGCTGCTTGGACTCTCCCAAAGCTCGTACATTGACAAAGTATTGTAGAGATTCAACATGGATCAGTCTAAAACGGGACTGCTTCCAGTGTCACATGGCGTCTCTCTATATAAGGAAATGTGTCCTAAAACTCAAGATGATAGAGATAACATGAGTCGGATCTCGTTCGCTTCTGCAGTCGGATCGATCATGTATGCCATGATATGTACACGACCTGATGTCTCATATGCTTTGAGCATGTGCAGTCGCTATCAGGCCGATCCAAGTGATGGTCACTGGATTGTTTTTAAGAACATCCTTAAGTATCTTAAACGAACTAAGGATGCTTTCTTAGTCTATGGAGATGGAGAACTTGAGGTGATTGGATTTACCGATGCAAGTTTCCAAACTGATAAAGACAACTCTAAGTCACAATCTGGGTATATATTTTATTTGAACAACGGAGCAGTGAGCTGGAAATCTTCCAAGCAAGAGACTGTTGCTGATTCAACAACAGAAGCGAAATATATCGCTGCAGCTAAGGCAGCAAAAGAAACAGTTTGGATCCGTAAATTCCTAATTGGATTATGAGTAGTTCCGTTAGCAGCTGAGCCCGTTCCTTTATATTGTGACAATAACGGGGCTATAGTGCAGGCTAAGGAACCGAGATCTCATCAACGATCCATGCATGTACTTCGACGTTTCAATCTGATACGTGAGATCATACATCCTGGCGATGTGAAGATCAAAAAGATCACTTCAGATGACAACATTGCAGATCCACTGAAGAAAGCTATTTCTCAGCAGAAGTTTGAGCGACATGTATATAGTTCAAGTGTTAGGTACTTGAGTGATTGGCTATAAGCCAAATGGGATATTGTTGGACAATTATGACCCATAGCATCACTATTTTTAAAAGACATTATGGTTTTTGTACAAATTAACTATGTGACAAAGGAAATTGCTATTTTATCATTTTGTAATTGGATTACTTGAATATATATAAATGATAAAAGTCCTTACGGATAGTTCCAGATTAATAAGATATGAGACAATATTAATCCACGAACAGTTTAATAATTAAATATCCCTAGTCGTAGTATTATCGAGACTGGACATTGATAATGCGGAATAGACTAGTATTGCACTTGTTCGTGTTATGGAAGCTTAACGATATAGTTCTCATATATCTAAGTATATGATACTTATGCAAGTGTGATAAGAGGTTCTATTAGTCGTTGGACCGGGAACAGCTTCGCTCTGGATAGACCCCTCGGAATCCCATTGGTAGTATGACTATGAGTCAATGGAAATCCGCATCAGAGAAGGTGTATGTGGTCTTAACCTGAGACTTCTAGTACACTTTGGTTTTGGTTGTCTGGGGCTTTAACATGTTCTGTGTACGCCTCTTCTGGGTTTACTGAGAATCGTAGTGTATTGGGTGTGATGTCAAGATGGAAGTATCACTTCAGTCATATGGAGAAGATAATCACGCAGCGATACAAAACTAGTACTCTAATATGCTGTAGCTATCGGGATAATATGACTATGTCAGGATTATCCAATTAAAGAGACTAGTTTCTTGTGATCCGATATATGCTTCGTACGGGGCAGACACAATTCCAGCCTTAGGCCTAGCATGTGACATCCGATACTAGATTGTAATACGCAATACATTACATACTATGCCTGATATAGATTATATATTCTTCGTTGAATATTTCTGGAGAATTGGGTAGGCACGGTGCTTTGCTAGAAGCCAACCTTGTCATGTAAATCGATAACAACGTGGTACATGGTACGTACATATAGGATAGTCTGACAACCGTATTTACTGCCAACATATCCATGGATCTCTTGGGTCGCTTCCCAAAGATTCACCAATGACATTTGACTCGAACAGAATTAATCTAGGAATAATTATAAGAGAGAGAAAATTAATCTTGGATTAATTGCAGCAAGAATTTATCTGGGATAAAATTCGAATATAAGAGGAAACATGATTAATTTGGAATTAATCGATTAAATAATATATTGGATATATTAATTGAAATTAGATTTCAAAACGGAATTAAAATTGGATTTTAATTCGGGCGAACGAATTAATTTGGAATTAATTCGCAAGCTACATTCGTAATAATTTTGCTAGTCATTAGTATTTAATTAAATTGGATTTAATTACGTCGCAAAGGAAAATTCATTTAATTGGATTAAACGAACCCGAGACCAAAGTGTGTAGTCTCACCCAACTTGAATTTTGAATTTAAGTGTAGGACCCACCAACTTACATCACTAGCCATTCAAGTTGATAGAAGTGTTTGTGAGCTTTTATGGTAACTTCTCCAACACACTTTGCTTTTTGTTTTTCTTTTTTGAAAAACATATACCACTTTTTTGCAATGCAACTTTGGCAATTGTTTTAGAAACAAAAACTCTCTCTTCTATCTCTTCATTGTCGTGAGCATGCTTTCTCTTCTCAATTGATTTTACTTCAAAAAACAAGCAAGCTAGCACTTAAGGAGTCTTTTGAGGTGATAGGGAAACTCACCATTGGGTTGGAAAGATTCAACAAAGCTTGGAGCTTCATCAACATTCAAAGATTTGAAATCCAAACCAATCAAACTTATTTTTGATTATTCACACAATATCATGACTTAGAGATCCTTGGCATGTCTAGGACTAACCAACAGTTTGCCTTAGCCCATACCAGTATAGATATAGGCGACTTTCATGATCCAATGACAGTTCATCATAAGGAATGGAAGAATTCAGAAGATTGATCACCCAGAAAGAGATTAAGGAAGTTTTGAGGATATAAAAAAGAGAACCTAGCATAGCCCAAAGACCAAGGCAAGTTAGCAAGAGGCTTGCAGTGTTAGTAGAAGTCCACAGGATAGATCAAACCTTATAGAACATACAGATTAACCCAAAGTCAGTAGAAATCCGTCGGAGTATACAATAATAGACCTGTGAGGTTGGAGGCATTTAGAAGTGGCAGTATAATTGTAGACAACAGAACCTGGGCGACGTTGTTATAGGCTCGCGGCCTAGATGGGAAGTATGAAATAACATGGAGTCGCCACCCGGTGTGAACCGGGACAAAGATTTAAGACCGCACTCACCTCTGGCAAGGGAAGACCTCAAACCGTTGGGATCGGAATGGTCCCTTACTTATGTCATTTGTGATGATATGATTTTTGCAATGAATCAACCAAGTCTACTCAATACAAATTTGGATGAGACGAGATATGTGTATCTTAAGTGGTACGTGGCATTGTATCCCGAGTGCAGACCATACTACCGTCCATTCGGAATCGGCTATGGAATTTATGTCCGGGTTTCCATCCGATATACCACAAAAGGGAACACATATCCCGCTCATCCAGCAATCACATCATGCCTCAAACGACTCTCATGCAATTATATATCAAAATAAATAAACAAAAATAAAGAAGATAAGTAAAAAGGGTGCCCTCAGGTCTAACCTTTTTTGTCGTCTAAGAAAGGGCGTTACACGTCCGTTGGAAGGGAGATTGATCCGATGCTTTTCCGATTTGTCTACTCAATGTCTTTCCTCGCTGCTTTGATGCTCGGGCTGCTGTTTCAAGTTCGTTTCACTGCTGTTTCGCTGCTACGTTTCAAGTCACTGTCTTGGTGATTTAGTGGACTATTTTGAGTGATTTTGAAGGCTAATGGAGCTGCGGTTTTGAGGGTTTTTTTGGAGGTGTTTATGCAGTTTTTTAGTGCAGTTTTAGGGTGTTTTTGTGTTGGTTTTATTCTAGGTCCCAAGATCATCAAACAAGCATGAAGATGTGTGAAATACATATCAAAGAAGTTGCGGAATACTTACATTGATCGGTTGAGACGATTTGAAGACAAACAAAACCATTTTTCAGCCCTCCAAGGTGCGCTCACTGCATGCAGTCCACTGCTCAAAAATTTCAGTTTTGAGTCTTCAAGAATCCAAGATTTCGAGCTCCAATATTCGTCTAATGATTCCCGGCTCGTGGGTGGGTTTCCCTAACACCTTCGTATGTCTCCTTGGAGTGTGCTAGCACTTGGATCTTGCCACAAAATCCACATATTCTTGCTTCCATGGACGCCATTTTCAGGCAGTGAGCAGCCCCTCAATGGGCGTGAGAAAGAAAGAAGATGGGGGAGAGAGAGAGTTCACCAGGGTTTCCAAATTTTCATCTAATGAATAATTATGAATTACCAAAGTGTAGAGATCCTTTTTGCTTTTAACTTTTGGTGAAACCATTTCACCTTTTACCCTAAACTTGGTAGGTGTGGTAAATGGTTTTTCAAAGAAGCAAACAAGGTGGTTGGGTGGTAGGTACACCTACCACACATGGGCCCCACATATTTGAATTCAAAATTCAAATATCTCTACGAACATTTACCGCGGCTCGGTTTCGTTTAATCCGATTAAACGAACTTTCGTCGTTAAATAATTAAATCTAATTTAATTAAATATCGATGCCTCGCAAATATATTACGAACGTCGTTTACGAATTAATTCTAAATTAATTTGTTCGTTCGCATTAAAGTCCGACTTTAATTTCGTAATAAAATCCAATTCATATTAATATATCCGATATATTAATTTTAACCCATTCGAATAAATTAAATAGAAAAATAAAATTTAACTATTAAATTTATTTTATCGATTAATTCCAAATTAATCACGTTCTCTCTCTTTAGACGATACTTTATCCCAGATAAAATATCTCCGTAATTAATCACAGATTAATTTTTTCTCTCATCAAAATAATCCCAGATTAATTAAAGTGCGAGTCATACGTCATCGGTGTATCATTGGGAAGCGACCCATGAGATCTCTGGATATGTTGGCAGTAAATACGGTTATCGGACTATCCGAACACGTACGTACCAAGTACTACGTTTTACCGATTCACAAGATAAGGTTGGCTTCTAGCAAAGCGCCATGCCTACCCAATTCTCCGGAAATATCCTTACAGGAATATATTGATCTGTATCAGGCGTAGTATACATCGTATAGTGCATATCGATCTAGTATCGGATGGTCACGTGCTAGGCTTGGGGCTGGAGTCGTGTCGGCCCCGTACGAAGCACATGTCGGATGTCTGGTAACTAGTCTCTATAATCGGATATACATGACCTAGTCATAATATCCCGATGGCCGCGCATCAATTAAGAGCACTAATACCGTATCCTACATGACATCATCTCCACTATGACTGGAGTGATACTTCCGTCTTGACATCACACCAAATACTCTACGAATCTCAATATACCCAGTATTGGCGTACACAGAACCGGTTAAAGCCCTGGACGACCTCAACCAAAGTATATTGATTGTCGTAAGTATTAGCGGTGCAAGTCTCAGGTTAAGACCAAATACACCTACCCTGATTTCGGACTCTCATAGACACATAGTCATACTACCAATGGGATTCCGAGGGGTCTATCCAGAGCGAAGCTGTTTCCCGTACTATCGGTGAAACACAACCTCCTACTACACTTGCATAAGTATCCAATACTTAAATATATGAGAACTATGCCTGTTATGCCCTCACAACGTGCACAAGTGCAATACTAGTCTTTTACGCATTACCGATGTCCAATCTCGATAATACTCTGACTAGGGATATTTAATGACTAATCCTTTGTGGACTGATACTGTCTCATATCATTCTCAATCCAGGAACTAATCATAGGGACCTCCTATCATTTATATATCTAATGTGATCTAATCACAAATGATAAGATAGCAATCTCCTTTGTATCATAGTTAATTTGTACAACAACACCATGATCTGTACAAATAGTGACGCTATGGGTCATAATTGTCCAACAATCTCCCACTTGGCTTATAGCCAGTCACTCGAGTGCCTAACACCCGAACTATGTACGGTTCGCTCAAATTGCTGAGAAAAGGTTTTCGTCAGCGGATTTACATGATTATCGTCTGACACGATTTATACGATCATCACATCGCCACGATGTATGATCCGAACGAATCAGATGAATATCGAAGTATATATCTGGATCGTTGATGAGACCATTAATTATTTAGCCTGTGCTGATGCCTAGCTCAGCCGCTAACAGAACTATATCTAAACTAATTAGATTTATTATCGACCCAAATGGCTTCTATTGCTGCCTCAGCTGCAGCAATAATCCGCATTTGTTGTTTATTCGGCAACAGTATCTTGCTTGGAAGATTTCCAGCTCACTGTTTTGGTATTCAAACTTTATAGCACCGTTGTTTTATCGGTTCGGAAACTTGCAGCAGTGATCCCAGTCACTTCAAGTTCTCCTTCTCCATCCTTTAAGATAACATCCTTAGTTCTCTAAGATACTAAGTATGTTCTCAACATCAATCCAGTGACCATCACTTGGATTGGCCTGATTGTGACTCCATACGCTCAAAGCGTATGAGACACCAGGTCACGTACATTTTAAATGTACAATTTCTCAGAGAGTGTTAACAACTTTAAATCTACCCCAATAGATCTTTATTCCTAGAATAGAGGTTGTTACTCCTAAGAATTATACGGAGAATTATTTCGAAAGCCAAGCTTTCGCCGATTATTTTATGGGAATATCATTTCCAAGAAATGATATATATTATCATTATTTTATACAGGACATTCATTGTCAGTGCGCTCCCACTAACCTCCTTATATACACAAGAAATATTTTTCGTTTTGAAATAAATCATAAACCATTATGATTACATCAAAACGTCAGCTCCAAGAACATTATGCTTGCTTTAACCCAAACATGGATCGAATAATCCGCAAACCTAGTTTGCTGGTTTATGTACAACAAAATCGTCAGGATGTTATAAACATCCTCCAAAAGGTTTCCGTTTAAGGAAAGCGATTTTGATCTTTAACTGACACATTTCATAAATGTACAATTTCAGCAAGCATTATCCAAATGGATTTACCGTGGCAACATGTAAAAGGTTGAACCGTAATCAACACAATATTGATAACGATACCTTTTCGCTAAAAGCCTAGCTTTGTACGTTGGTATGTTGCCATCCATGTATATCTTCCTTGAAGACTTATACTGTACCAGTAGGCATAATGCCTTGTGGTACATCAACTAGTGTCCAAACATAGTTGGTATACATGGAATCCATTTTGGACTCATGGCACTTTGCCATAAAAGGGAGTCGATACCTTGTATCACTTCCTCAAACGTAGTCGGTTGGTCTACCTCAACAAGATTGACATCTTTATGAGGTGAGATCAGAAACCCATACCCCAGGTTGTTTTCTGATTCTCTCCGATCTACGCGGTTCTTGTGTATTCGAAGATTAATGGTATAGTTTCATCATTGATGAACTATCTGTGTTCCATTAAGGACTTCGTGCCTTGAACAGTATTACTCCGATTTTCATCGAGTTATACCATCCTCCCACTTACCACTGCATATCGTTATTCCTCTTAGGAAAATTGCATGGTGAACAACAATAACATTGTCCTCTCGTGAGATCCAAAAGTACTATACTTATGGTTTCCCCTAGGATAACCTATAATTGGCACTTATCCTATTTGGGTTTTAGTTTGGTATCATCCAAACATATGCCTAGCATACCCAAATCATCAGGAATGAGAAACCCGGTTTCTTTCCCGTTCATATCTAATATGATATCTGTCAAACAGATTTATATGGAACCTTATTCTAAATAAGTATTGCACTGTTAATGCATATCCGTTGAAGGAAATGGTAGCTCAGAGCGACTCATGATTAACCTTGTCATGCCCAACAAAATTTGGTTTCTCCGTACGGACACACAGTCAAACTGACGTGTCTCGGGAGGAGTCCTCATTGAAAGAATACTATACTCTTTCACGTATGTTTGAAACTTACTGCTTAAGTATTTTCCATTACGGTCTTACCGCGATGGTTTAATACTTTAGACGATCTGTTTGTCTACTTCGTGTCGAAACTCTAAAAGTTATCGATTTGTGTTCTTCAAAAGAAACACATAACCATAACGTGTTGCCACATCCGTTAAGGTCATGAAATATTCATATTCACATCTAGCATTGCTAGATATGGGCCCACTTACTTCACTATGAATAGGGCTAACAGATCGATGGCACTATCACTATTACCAAGTAAATAGCGTTTCAGGTACTTTACCTAATAAACTAGATTCGTAGACTTTATTTAAATAGTCAAATCAGTTCTAGTACCCACTCTTCAAAAGCGTGGATATACGAGTCTTGTTTAATTGTGTCCCAGACAATAATGCCACAAATAAGTCTCTTCTGATTAAATCAGATAGAGCTATTTATTTGTCCTGTTATATGTTTGAGATAAATTTATATTCAAAATATAAATACTGTTATTCACATCCAATGTGTTTATCTTAATATCAATCTTTATATATAATGAAACACTTTAATGTTCTAGAATATAAACGTCTATCCGCAATGGATTAAACACTGATATAAAGATAATGTTTCTAGTCAAACTAGTTACATTATAACAGTTCATAATTTAAGTACATACCCATAAGGTAGTTCCTAAACTTAGGGTTCTACAGTCGAAACAGCGACTTTCATCCTGTTTCCGATTCGCAGATTAATCTCAGCTTGAAGTCAGTATCCTGCTCACAGCAGATTCTGAACATCAATCCATATATTTTATGTACCATACTAAGTATTTTAAAATCCAATTTTAATACTAGTAATGGACATAATGTTGACAAACATTCTTAAAGTCAGAGCCTTTCCCTTTCTTTAATTCCTCCATGTCTGCCATATCCAAACGGCAGTCACTTTAGGATATGTCATTTATCTTCCCAGAAGATCATAATGATTTTGCCTTTGCCCTTTCAAATATTTCAGAAGCCTTTGGCCAAGCCTTGGGTTTCTAGAATATTGAAGTATGGTGCGCCTTGCGCCACTTACCTAATTGCAAAGTTTGACTTTATCTCCTCGAGAATAGTCTTTAACCTTCCAAGATTTATTTATTGCAATTTTAATACTTCTTAAATCTAAACATAGATTTATGACAAGTATATCGAATTAAGCACTTAAGTTATCATCACATAAATCTTCCAAAGATTATGCTCTACTATTTGCTTAATTCTTGGCTTAGGCATAATATGTTATTTTATCAAATAAATTAACTTATTATTTATTTCCAGGACCATCCTGAAATTATTCCCAATTTAAATTATAGTTGTTTAAATACATTTTCACCTAGGATTATGTTTTAAACATTAATCTTTCATTCATCTTGATTCTAATAGTCCAACTATTAAATCAACGATTTATGGTACTATGTATTATATTGATTATTATAGTCCAACTATACAATCAAATATAATTTAAATCAATTAACCTCAATTACATTGATTACTATAATCCAATTATAAAATCAACTGAAAATTGAAATTAATTAATTCAAATATATTGATTATCATAATCCAATTATATAATCAACTATAATACAGTCCAACTGCTTATTAAAACAACAATTTAAATATTAGTCCAACTAACATTTAATTTATATGACGAATAATTTGAATGAGCGCGTATGGCAAGTAATTAAACGAATATTGCAAATTCAATTCTTGCCTCCCACTATTTTTCGGCGAGCCTCTAACCCTCTGTCGAGTACTCGGGAAACCGTGTTTCCTAGTGGGCTAGGATCCCGTTAAATAACACACAATCTTGACTTTGGCCAACAAATTGTATGATATTAACTAGGTAGATCTCAAAGATCAATTGGATCTAATCCAATTCCTAGATCCAGTAGGCGGATATCCAAATCCTTAAACATATATCTTATATATGCCAATACATCCAATGTATTACCTAACCTTTTTCCTCTGAATCAACTAAGTCTTGGCTTTGGCACAACAAACCTAATGATCCCAGTCAAGCGTGACCCATTGACCATAGAAAGTTTCGTAATCAATGTCGATGGACAAGAAGTGGTCTTGACTTTGGCCAACAAACCACAACTTGGACAAGACACCAATATAGAAAAAAACTCTCGTGATTCAAACACATCTTCGACGGACAAAGGGCTTGACTTTGGCCAACAACCCAATGCCAGTTTCGGATCTTGAGTAAGAATCACTCAATGGAAGGAAAAACGCATGATATTTGATGAGGGTTTTTCGCGTGCAAATTGGCTACCAATTTATTATCTTTGTTTAGGTCTCATCATCATACACCCTTAAACATGCATTCTAAACACATAATAAAGCGCATATGAAAATAAATAATAATGATATGCGGATGGATACTTAACACATTGATCCTAGATCAAATCTCTCCCATTCTCTCTCAAACTAGCACTTGTATTACTTCTACCCGTTAAACTACACTTCTAAAGAAACCTCATTTACATTGAGGGGAATAGGTGAGAAGAGAATACAAAGAGAATAGAGGTGATAAGGCTGGACACGCAGGTCCAATTCAATAAATCGAATTTATTACAACAATTTCCAAAATTGCCCCCACCCGTCTTATATCCATCCGATATACATTATTCATTCATCACAACCATGTATTCACACAAGCATGTTATCAATCAATCTAATCAAATTAATTAATCTGATAATTAGTGATCATCCAATGTTCAAACAACGATTTGATTTTGCGCGAGTCAAACTCGTTTTTGCGAATAAGTACTCAAAGTACGAATTCTCGAATTAAATTAAACTACAACATTAAATCCAATTTAATATGTATTTAATACTAATTCACTTATTTAATTCCAAATTAAATATTACACTTTATTAATAAACCTTTTACGACTTAAATTCCAAATTTAATCGTTACAGGTCTCAAAGCCCGATTAACGTCCAACGTCAATTTAATTCAAGTCCAATGGGCTTTAAATTAATTTCCTTAAGGCATGGGCTTTGGCAACCAAAGCCCAATCAAGGAGTAACCCCATAAGCCAAGAAATCAATTTCGGCCCATTAGGCCCAATTAAACTTTAAAGGTTCATTAAGTCGCATTTGGGCTTTATGGAAGTGGTTTTGGGCCCAATTGGATCCAATCCAATTTGCCTAAACCCAACTTTGTACAACAAAGCACAATAAGCCCATTTACAACTTTAAAAGCCCAAATCAAATTTTAAGGCCCAATTAATTAAATTACCAAATTCCAAATTTCCAATTTAATTACCTAAAGTGTATTACATGATTAATCATCCAAATCAATATTTCTAAAAGACAACTTTGTCCAATTAATCATGCTCAATTTCATTATCACATGTCCAACACATTTAATGAAAAATCAAACCCATATACATGCTCAAAGCTCTCGGCCAAGGGATGGATTTTATGTCCAATTCGGTTTCAATCCAATTAAACCACAATCAACATTAAATTAACTTCCCGAATGATTTCCAACACATCCAATTGTCTAAAATCAAAATTACCAAGACTTTAAAAGGCATAAAGTATTCGGCCAAGGTGAGTATATTTGGGGATATTTGTCCAATTCAAAATTCAATCCAATTCAATCTCAAATTAACAATATCTTACATGATTTTATATACATCCAATGTTCAAAATCAAAAATCCAAGATTCCCAAAATCACTTCACATTCGGCCACCACTAAGAATTTGGGGAAAATTATTCCAAATCAATTTTCATGAAATTGATCCAACCAATCTTCAATTAAACGTGTTATAAGCATACTTAAACAATCAATTCATTCAAATCATGCTCAAAACAAATTTACCCAAATTTTAAGCCCTAAAATTTCATGCTTGAACCTAGGCTCTTGATGCCATTGTTGGTTTTATTCTAGGTCCCAAGATCATCAAACAAGCATGAAGATGTGTGAAATACATATCAAAGAAGTTGCGGAATACTTACATTGATCGGTTGAGACGATTTGAAGACAAAAAAAACCATTTTAAGCCCTCCAAGGTGCGCCCACTGCATGCAGTCCACTGCTCAAAAATTTCAGTTTTGAGTCTTCAAGAATCCAAGATTTCGAGCTCCAATCTTCGTCTAATGATTTCCGGCTCGTGGGTGGGTTTCCCTAACACCTTCGTATGTCTCCTAGGAGTGTGCTAGCACTTGGATCTTGCCACAAAATCCACATATTCTTGCTTCCATGGACGCCATTTTCAGGCAGTGAGCAGCCCCTCAATGGGCGTGAGAAAGAAAGAAGATGGGAGAGAGAGAGAGTTCACTAGGGTTTCCAAATTTTCATCTAATGAATAATTATGAATTACCAAAGTGTAGAGATCCTTTTTGCTTTTAAGTTTTGGTGAAACCATTTCACCTTTTACCCTAAACTTGGTAGGTGTGGTAAATGGTTTTTCAAAAAAGCAAACAAGGTGGTTGGGTGGTAGGTACACCTACCACACATGGACCCCACATATTTGAATTCAAAATTCAAATATCTCTACGAACATTTGTCGCGGGTCGGTTTCGTTTAATCCGATTAAACGAACTTTCGTCGTTAAATAATTAAATATAATTTAATTAAATATCGATGCCTCGCAAATATATTACGAACGTCGTTTACGAATTAATTCTAAATTAATTCGTTCGTTCGCATTAAAGTCCGACTTTAATTTCGTAATGAAATCCAATTCATATTAATATATCCTATATATTAATTTTAGCCCATTCGAATAAATTAAATAGAAAAATCAAATTTAACTATTAAATTTATTTTACCGATTAATTCCAAATTAATCACGTTCTCTCTCTTTAGACGATACTTTATCCCAGATAAAATATCTCCGTAATTAATCCCAGATTAATTTTCTCTCTCATCAAAATAATCCCAGATTAATTAAAGTGCGAGTCATATGTCATCGGTGTATCATTGGGAAGCGACCCATGAGATCTCCGGATATGTTGGCAGTAAATACGGTTATCGGACTATCCGAACACGTACGTACCAAGTACTACGTTTTACCGATTCACAAGACAAGGTTGGCTTCTAGTAAAGCGCCATGCCTACCCAATTCTCCGGAAATATCCTTACAGGAATATATTGATCTGTATCAGGCGTAGTATACATCGTATAGTGCATATCGATCTAGTATCGGATGGTCACGTGCTAGGCCTGGGGCTGGAGTCGTGTCTGCCCCGTACGAAGCACATGTCGGATGTCTGGTAACTAGTCTCTATAATCGGATATACATGACCTAGTCATAATATCCCGATGGCCGCGCAGCACTTAAGAGCACTAATACCGTATCCTACGTGACATCATCTCCACTATTACTGGAGTGATACTTCCGTCTTGACATCACACCCAATACTCTACGAATCTCAATATACCCAGTATTGGCATACACAGAACCGGTTAAATCCCTGGACGACCTTAACCAAAGTATATAGATTGTCGTAAGTATTAGCGGTGCATGTCTCAGGTTAAGACCAAATACACCTACCCTGATTTCGGACTCCCATAGACACATGGTCATACTACCAATGGGATTCCGAGGGGGTCTATCCAGAGCGAAGCTGTTTCCCGTACTATCGGTGAAACACAACCTCCTACTACACTTGCATAAGTATCCAATACTTAAATATATGAGAACTATGCCCGTTATGCCCTCACAACGTGCACAAGTGCAATACTAGTCTTTTACGCATTACCGATGTCCAATCTCGATAACACTCTGACTAGGGATATTTAATGACTAATCCTTTGTGGACTGATACTGTCTCATATCATTCTCAATCCAGGAACTAATCATAGGGACCTCCTATCATTTATATATCTAAGGTGATCTAATCACAAATGATAAGATAGCAATCTCCTTTGTCACATAGTTAATTTGTACAACAACACCATGATTTGTACAAATAGTGACGCTATGGGTCATAATTGTCCAACATTTTGGGGCTGTTTTATGGGTTAAAATCGCTGCCAAAAACTGGGCAGAATGTACAGTGAAGTGCGGCAGTTTTGGTGAGCAGTGAGGGGTGTTTTGGCTTCCGTTTTGGCGTGCAATGGGGATGTGTTTAGGGTGGTGTTTTGTGCGACTTTAGGGCTGTATTTGAGGCTTATTTTGATATGAATTAGGGCTGTGAAAGGGGCTGTGCAATGGGTTAAAGATGCGGCAATGGAGGCTATATGATGGCTTTAGGCGTGAAGGTGATAAATGGTGATGAAGGAAGGCTTGAGGTTCACGGCAATTGGGGAGTTTTGGATGGGATGTCTGGACATGCAAGGAGACTTGGGAGAGTGCTTGGGACGTGCTTGGGGACGTATGTGTGCTAGGTTTTGAATGGGGGGTGAAGGCCTCTTTTTATAGGCAAAGAGAGAAAACTTTCCTAATTTGAATAGGAAAGAATCTCATAATTGGTTCTTCATAAGGCATAGATCTCCTTATTTGGGGTGGTGATTGGATTTGATTTGGTAGGGATTCGATTTGATTTTTTTTAACTAGGAAGGGATTTGACTTGATTTAGGCATGTGTTAAATGTGATTTTGGCTATTTAGGAAGGTTATGGGCGTGAATGGTGTCTCATGGGCGTGGGTTTGGCTTGGCTTGGTGGGCTTGGGTATTTTGGGTTTGGTAAGTGGTTTGCCGGGTTTTGGGCCTAAGATAAGCTTTGAAACGGAAGTCCAACAAGCAACCGAAGCTCAAACAACGAGATTAAATCCATCAAAAATTATATTTTCCAACTTTACCGTTCCAACGTCCGTTTCTTGCGACTTTCATGACTAAAGAAGTAGTTGCCTCCATACGAGACTCATCATTGGGCTAATGTGTAAAAATACAATGCCTAAAGTCGCCCCCACTTTAATGGCACTTGTGCAGTGTGTGACAATGACAATCCTATCAAAGTACGTGCAATGTATTTTTACTTACCTGGCTTGCCAGCTGTCACCCGGTCTTCCTACTGTGCTGAGTTGATAATGCTAAACCATGTACCTAGGGCGTCGTGGTTGCGTCTCTGTACCTAGAGTGCCGTAGTGATGATGTTGGTTGTCTAGATGCTAACCCCGTACTTAGGGTGTCGTAGTAACATCTCCGTACCTAGAGAGCCACAAATGTCTGAATAGTCCACATGTCGTACCTGGCGTACTAACCCCGTACCTAGGGCGTCATTGTGGTCTGAATGCTAACCCCGTACCTAGGGTGTCGCAGTGATGTCTCCGTACCTAGAGAGCCACAAATGTCTAAATAGTCCACATGTCGTACCTGGCGTGCTAACCTCGTACCTAGGGCATCGTTGTGGTCTGAATGCTAACCCCGTACCTAGGGTGTCGCAGTGACGTCTCCGTACCTAGAGAGCCACGAATGTCTGAATAGTCCACATGCCGTACCTGGCATACTAACCCCGTACCTAGGGTGTCGCTGTGGTCTGAATGCTAACCCCGTACCTAGAGTGTTGCAGTGACGTCTCCGTACCTAGAGAGCCACGAATGTCTGAATAGTCCACATGCCGTACCTGGCGTGCTAACCTCGTACCTAGGGCGTCGCTATGGTCTGAATACTAACCCCGTACCTAGGGTGTCGCAGTGACATCTCCGTACCTAGAGAGCCATAAAATGTCTGAATACTAACCCCGTACCTAGGGTGTCCCAGTGATGCCTCCGTACCTAGAGTGCCACAAATGTCTGAATGCTAACCCCGTACCTAGGGTGTCGTGGGGACATCTCCGTACCTAGAGAGCCACAAATGTCTGAGTGCTAACCTCGTACCTAGGGTGTCGCAGTGACGCCTTCGTACCCAGATTGCCACAAATGTCTGAATGCTAACCCCGTACCTAGGGTGTTGCGGTGACGTCTCCGTACCTAAAGAGCCACAAATGTCTGAGTGCTAACCCCGTACATAGGGTGTCGCAGCTGTGATATCTCCATACTCGGAGTGTCGTACCTGGCAAAACTGATCTGATATCTCCATACCCGGAGTGCCATCCCTGGCAGAAACTTATTTGAACCAATGTGGGCCTCGCCCCCTGAATTCCATAACCGATAAGTCTACTACTGATACCGATTCTCTATTTTGCACAATGTAGTGCCTCTCTTCGAGATAATCTTGATAGCTAAACATATTTTTGTCCTCAACGGATGCTTCACGTCAAAGCCAAAGAATCTTCGAAGTACTCGACATACTCAAACCCAATCCTCTGAATGGGTGATCTGAACTAGACTCCTAGTGTGTGTGTGTGTGCTAAGGCTCCTTCGCAGCTTATTCCTTAAGTCAGCCAACTCGATGATTTCACTTCGGAGAATCGGATCAGTGGGTTTAACCAACCTAGATGTCTGGGTCATATTCTGTGATTACTGTAGCATACTCAACATGATATGGTCTTCTTTTATTGCATCGTCTCCTTCTTTTCATCTTGGACTTTAATTTTTTTTTTCTTTTTCTTTTCTTGACACACCTACCCTTTAAGGTAGCATTTCTCCTCATGGTGGTCCTAATACTCGCCCATGGGTAGCTTCACGCTTATTGGTTATAGGCGGTCTATTTCTTTTATTTTCATTGCAGAGACTTTTCATTCTTTATTTTCCAACCATATCATGTATCGTAGCAAAAGCAAATCAGTGTGGACTTCCAGGCAAACGGTCATTCACCGATCCACCATCGCTTCAACTAGTCATCTCATCAACCGCTCATACTTCTACTATTGAGATACCTTTATCAAGTGCTTCATGAGTCCAGCCGAGATCAATCCATTCAGAATACCGGATAAGAGCGCGTCTCGCGCTTCTCGCTTCTAAAGCTTCTCCCTACAGCACACAATGTCATCACCGGACATATGTTTAACCATCAAAGACTTTTCTCTCACTTTTTTTTTACTCACTCACTCTAAGGAATTCTTCCTCTTTACTGCTGACCATGTGGGCTTCGCCCCCGAGATCCATACCCGAAATTCAAACTCAAAATGGGTTTTAACCCTCAGATTACCATCTGAATCTTAACACCGATGTGGACCTCAGCCCTAGGATTTCTTCCCAAATTCAATACAGTGCTTTCGCTGTTTCTGATTGGCTTGTCTTTTCCGCTTTCTCTTTGATTCTTCGGTACCTGTGAATATAAAAAAAAACACAAAATACGCAAAAAAAAAAAATAATGCAATAATGGGTTATATGTGTGCATGCATGCATGAGTTCTCTTTATCCCGTTGGTTTAGGTCTTCTGCGGGTGACTATTCAGTCTTTTGTCCCTTAGGCAAAATACAACTTCAATCTGTCAACATTGATCGGCTTGGTGAACTCATTCCCTTCCAAGTCCGACAGTCTCACTGCTCCATTTCCCATTACCTTCTGAACAATATATGGCCCTTCCCAATTTGGTTTGAACTTCTCTCTTGGGTCTGTCGTCGACGGCTTCGACTGCTTAAGTACCAGATCACCTTTCTTGATCTTGGTAGGACGCACCTTCTTATTAAATGCTCGGGCCAACCTCTTCTGATATATCTGCATGTAATGCATGGACTTCATCCTCTTCTCATCCATCAATGCTAACTGCTCAAACCTCTGCGAGGTCCATTCTTGTTCAGGTAACTCTGCTTCTGCTAACACCCGCATAGACTGTATCTCAACTTCCACCGGCAGTACCGCTTCCATTCCATAGACTAAAGAGTAAGGCGTAGCTCCGGTCGCCGTCCTTACAGATGTTTTGTACCCCCACAAGGCATACGGAAGCTTATCAGCCCAGTCTTTGTAATTCTCCGTCATTTTCGCCAGAATCGTCTTTATTGTCTTGTTGGCTGCCTCAACTGCTCCATTAGCCTGCGGCCTGTATGGTAAAGACTTATAATGACCTATCCCATACCTCTGTAACATCGCTTTGGTCTCTCCCTGAAACTGGACTCCATTGTCCGTAACCACGTGATGCGGCATACCGTACCGGCATATGAGATTCCGGGCTATGAACTTAGCCATTTGTTTTTCCATGACATTACGGGATGACTCGGCTTCTACCCATTTCGAGAAGTAGTCCACTGCTACCACTATAAAGCGATATCCGTTTGACGCATTCGGCCGAATCTCTCCAATCATATCAATTCCCAATGCTGACAAAGGCCACGGTTCTGACAACCCGTGCAATTCTATATGCGGCAAATGATTCAAATTCTCATGCGCTTGACAATCATGACAATGCTTTACCAGCTTCGCGCAGTCGGCTTCCATGGTTGACCAGTAAAAGCCTTGTCTCACAATCTTGCGGGACAAGTTCAATCCGTTCATATGCGGTCTACAGACACCAGCATGCACTTCATCTGTTATCTTCTGAGCTTCTTCCTTTCTCAAGCATTTCAGCTGAACACCATTCGCTTGCCTCTTATAGAGTTCTCCCTTCAGACTCATATATTGAGCAACCAACTTCTGAATGGCGATTCTGTCTTTTCTACTCACTTCCTCTGGGAATTCCCTATGTTCCAGATACCTTTGAATATCATGATACCAAGGTTTTCCGTCATCGACCTCTACTCCCAAGATCATCTCTATCTCATAAACCGGTTTGCTGGCCGTTGTCAACACAAGTGGTCTCATCACCAATTTCTCTGGATTTTCCCAGGTTGCGGCTAACGTCGCCAATGCATCTGCCATCTGATTTTCTTCCCGAGGCAAGTGCTGAAATTTGCAGTTAGGGATAGCATATACTAGGTTTCTGAGGTGGAATAAGTACGGCTTCAACCGTTCTTCCTTTAACTCCCATTCTCCTTGCATCTGTCGGATCACCAACATTGAATCTCCGTAAACATCCACGTTCGTAGCTCTCAAGGCTATTAATGCAGTCAAGTCGAATGCACATGCTTCATACTCAGCCATATTGTTAGTTACCCTGACGTCAACCTCTTGGCCATAGGCAAAGTCTATCCCCCAGGGGTTACTATTACAATACCGATTCCGGCTCCTTTGTAGTTCACTGCTCCATCAAAATACATATTCCAACCTTGAACTGCTATAGCCTGGATTTCTTCGTCGAGGAATTCAAACTTGTACTGATCCCCTTCAACAGGTTGCAAGGCTAGGAATTCTGCCACGGCTCGCCCTTTGATTACCTTTGAAGTGAGGTACTCGATGTCAAATTCAGTCAACAGTACTAACCATCTACCCAGCTTTCCAACTAGTGAAGGCACCGAATGTAGACACTTCAAAGGATTCTCCTTTGTGACCACTTGGATCTTGTAAGACTGGAAATAGTGGCGTAATTTCCTGGACACCCATACTACTACCAGAAAAATCTTCTCCACTTCTTGATAGCGAGCTTCGTACGGAAGTAGCTTCTTACTGAGGTAGTTGATGGCGTGCTCTACTCCTGTCTCATCGGCTTGTACCATCATCGCCCCTAGCGCTTCGGGTTCAATAGCCAAATAAAGCACCAAAGGTCTACCCTGTTTCGGAGGTCTCAGGACGAGAGGTTTCACCAAATATTCCTTTATTCTGTCAAATGCTTCCTGACACTGTTCTTTCCACTTTACCGGCTGATCTTTCCTCAACAACTTGAATATGGGCTCACATACTGACGTCAGCTTGGCAATGAACCGACTGATATACTGGATTTTCTATAGGAAGGCTCTGACTTCTTTCCTATCTTTGGTGCCGGCATTTCTGTAATAGCCTTGATCTTTTCAGGATCCACTTCTATTCCACCCATTCCCACTGTGTGGCCGAGTAGTTTACCCGACGTTACTCCGAATACACACTTCTTAGGATTCAACCGCAAGTTGTACTTGTACACTCGTTCAAGAAACTTTTCCAACGCTTCTATATGCCCGTCTCTTGTCTCTGACTTGACCATCATGTCATCTACATATACTTCAATCTCCTTATGCATTAAGTCATGAAACAAAGTAGTGGCCATCCGTTGATAAGTGGCTCCAGCATTCTTAAGCCCAAATGGCATCACATTATAGTAGTAAGTACCCATTCTGTAACAAAGGCGGTCTTGTGCTTATCTTCTTCGGCCATGAGCACTTGATTGTATCCTGAGAACCCATCCGCCGCAAATGAGTACATGGCAGACAACGCTGCACTATCTACAAGCACATCTATATGCGGTAAAGGAAAGTCATCCTTCGGGCATGCCTTGTTAAGATCTCTATAGTCAACACACATTCTGACTTTGCCATCTTTCTTCGGCACAAGCACGATGTTGGCCAACCACTTGGGGTATTTCACTACTTCCAGGAATCCCACATCTATTTGCTTCTTAACTTCCTCTCTGACCTTCTCAGCCCATTCGGGTCTCATCCGTCGGAGCTTTTGTTTCACAGGCTTCATATTCGGATATGTTGGTATCGCATGCTGGGCAATACTTCGATCGACCCCAGGCATGTCTTCGTAAGACCAAGCAAACGCTTTGGCATATTTAATCAATATCTCTTCTAAGTTCTTCCGCTCTTCGGCGGTAACTTCACTCGCAATCAAGATTTCCTTGGGGCTCTCAGGCGTACCAAGGTTGAATGTATTTGTTTTGACGGAGTTGATATCGAATATGCTTAAGTCATGCAAGTTAGAAAGTGGAGACTCAGTCAAGTAAGCAAAATTATTGTCTTTATTGCCAATAATAGAAGGAGTACACTCAAACAGATTTGGAAGGAAAATATCTTGATCCTCTACAGATATTTCTCCCTCTACAACATGATCCTTCTCAAATTTCTTGTCTTCTTCGAGAGTCAGGGTCTCCAACTTCATAAGTTCTTATTCCCACTCTTCTTTCTTCACTTCTTCAACCATCGGATTTTCCCCCAACATGTCCTGGAAGATCTCGAACCCTGGCACAACAATCCCGTTCACTTCTACAGGTTCAGGCTCTCCTTGATACCCCGATGCTTTGACGAAGCATTCCATCAACTTCAACCCCTTCTTCTTGGCTTTTGTCTTGTCATCATCAGAACGGTATCCCAAGCCCTTCCGAGTATTCTGCCCCTCGAAATCCGGTAGTTTCGAACCTTGACCTGGCTCAAATTTCACCTTCTCCATAATTCGGGCTACCTTGGGATCCACCCACTCCTCAAAAGTTGCCGTCACTTGGAACCTCGTAAAAGGTTGTATTTCCAAAGTGGCTACAGCATTATCCACTTCAGCTCGTATGGTGACAATTTCCCCTCCATATGGGAACTTAATCATCTGATGTAGAGTAGATGGCACCCCTCCAAGCCCGTGAAACCAAGGCCTTCCCAACAATAAGGCAAATGTGGCTGTGATGTCCAGCACTATAAATTCAACTTCATCTTCTACTGGGCCAACCTTGACCATTGCGACAAAAGTACCTTCGACTCCTCGTTTACTATCATCATAGGCTTTGATAGTCATGTTAGAAGGGCTCAACTGAGTTGGCTTAATACCCAACCTTGCCAGAATTTTCAATGGGCACACATTGATGGAAGAGCCATCATCCACCATCACACAAGAAGTCTTCTTGCCCCTTACCTCAGCTCGGATAAATAGAGGCATGTTGTGGTTTCTTCCTTCAGCCGAGAGTTCTTCATCAGAGAAAGTAATATGTTGAGCCTCTTTTTGCACTGACCCCACAAATATTGCTGGATTAGCGTCCTCGGGTACCACTATTTTGCTCAGAGCCTCTACCATGGCCCGCATGTGCTCTCCAGATGAACATAACAACTCCCAGATGCTTAAGTGTGCTCGGGTTTTCTTCAGTTGCCTTAACACCACATCTCCTTTGACAGGCTCAGTATTTTTAGTCACTTCTCGGCTGTCTGTTAGCACTTCCTTCCCCTTTTCAACAGTATCACTGTAAAAGCGCCCAGTCCGGGTCATGCCTTTTACTTCTTCTTCCTCACCACCACTTGAGAAGTCTTCCCAAAAATCCTTCTTCTGTTCTGCCTCATCTTCACTATTACTGTCCCAAATACTGAGGCAAAAAGCTGTTTGGTCAAAGGTTTGAAGGACAAGGTCTTCTGGTAGGCCAGAGTTGATCATGTAAATAGGTGGGGGAATAGAGTGATAATTGGGTAGAGGATTGCGGTGAGTGTTTGGTTGTTCTTTTTCAAGGTCAGGGATCTTTCGGGAGTCTATTAGGTCTTGGACTTCATGGCGAAGCCGGGCACAGTTGTCGGTGTCATGGCCAGGCTGTTGGTGAAAATGGCAGAAACAGCTCATGTTTAGTTTTGACGAGGGAGGATTTGGGAGTGGTTTTGGTTCTAGGGGCTTTAACACCCTTGCCTCAGTAGCTTCTCCAGTACCTTGGACAAAGGTCTGCCCAAGTTAGAAAAATGCCTATTCCTTATGGCCGCAACCTCCGCAGTAACAGGCTTAGCACCTGAGGATCCTCCGACAGTCCTCCTACTCAAACTATAGAACTTTCTGTTCTCAGCCTCCTCCTCTTCAATATCCATTACAGTCTCCCTCAACTGGCGGAAGTCTGCAATCATCGATGTCATCCTTCTGAGCTTACCATAAATCGAGGGCTTAGTCCCCTCGATGATCATCTTGATCTGATCTTTCTCGGAAGGCCTGGTCTGTATTTTGAAGAGCTGGCTTCTCCAGCGGTCAAAAAACTCCTTAAAGCTCTCCTCAGGCTTCTGCTTAGTATTCTCCAAGTTGCGGAGTGACAAGTCGATCTCTAAGTCAATTACATACTGCTTCAAGAAGGCATCAGCCAACTCCCTCCAATTTTCTTTAACCTTCTTCTCAAGGCTATGTACCAAACCACAGGTGCACCCTCGAGTGATATTCTGAACATTTTCTGGACTTGGCTCTGAGACAGGCCGACCGAACTTATCACCGAGACATATTGTCGCAAATGGACCCTCGGGTCCCCATTCCCATTAAACTTTGTGATGTCAAGCATTTTGAACTGTGCGGGCAACTGCTCCTCAAAGGTCATTGAATCATAATCCAGTAGATCCTCATGCTTCCCCCTCAGCTTACGGGTGACAGACTCTATCTGATCACAGAGCCTTTGCATTTCAACCTGAGTTCCGGCTATCCTACCAGCGACATAGTCAGCCAGATCATCATCAAATACCGAAACATCATCGTTCATTCCATTCGGAGGGCTCTCCCGCCTCTCATTCTCAGATCCTCCCGCAGCGCGGGGCACATCCATATTAGACATGGCAGCAGTCAGAGCTTGCATTTGTTCAGTCATCTTGGCGAAGTTAGCTTCATCTGCTCCATTCTAGACCCCTCGTTGACGGATTCACTCATATTCGTTGAAGGTCTTTTGACTAATCTGCCCTCTTTTCTAACCCAACGGGAATCTATGTTGCCTCTCTTAAGGCCATGTGTCAGTGCATATGTGTGCGATGCATGTAATAGATAAAAAAAGACTTTAAACTACTTGACCTATTATCATTTTGAAGTATTTAATCACACCATTGCGCGGTGCAAACTTTTCCAGTTGAAAAGGCCCAACAAATTTACACTTTGCGATGATATGGCTAAATGACTTCAAATGATAAGAGGCACATTCACAAAGTGGCCCACCGGTATTTTAGAAGCTTTTGGCCCACCTGTCAAATGACACAAACTTGCCCCATTTTAAATGGCCCAACAAGTTCACATCTTTTGACAAAAGGTCAAACTGGATCCAAATGTCGGTGCTCCAATACACAAACATAAAGTAAACAACTACCGGTTCTTCATGGCTAAATTCCACAAGTGGTTTCACGGGGCGCGGACAAAGTCTCTCGTTTCAAGAAGGATTACCCACAACTAGGACTCCCCATTCAAGGGTTCAAGCGACCAAGTGAGTGCACCTTTTTTATACCTTACGGTACGTGCCAACGAGTCACGGTGTGTGACTAACTGTCGAATGGATTTCCCGTTGTAGATTCCCCAGAGGGAGGGTGGAGCGAGGCTCTCTTAAGTACCCAAGCCCCTTAGGCTCTTATCGCTTGGTGTCAGGAATAAAAAACGAGTCCTCCAAACTAGTATGTCACAATGAACTACATGTGAGGATTTATCTAGGTGCCTTCACAGCTTTTCCCCGAAGGGTAGTGAGTGAAGGAAGACACCCAACAATCACCTAGCTTCAACAAAGCCTTTGATTAACCCCCTCAACCCATTATAGAAATGGTCAACTAATGCACAAATTATACACATCACAAGACATGATTTCGAGGCCGATTCTCTAAATACCCAGTAGAGTCGCCAGACTGTAGACAACAGAACCTGGGCGACGCTGTTCTAGGCTCGCGGCCTAGTTGGGAAGTACGAAATAACATGGAGTCGCCACCCGGTGTGAATCGGGACAAAGATTTAAGGCCGCACTCACCCCTCGCAAGGGAAGACCTCAAACCGTTGGGTTCGGAATGGTCCATTACTTATGTCATTTGTGATGATATGATTTGTGCAATGAATCAACCAAGTCTACTCAATAATCATGCTCAAGGATACTTAGATCTAATCATGCTTTCATCAAAATAACTCCACGCAATGTAACACAACGAGCATATTGAGCCATTAAATCAACATGTATAAATCATTATCCTAACACATCAACTAATAATATGCATAAGGAACAACCTAAACATTCTTTAACAAATAAATAACAAACTAAATTATATCATGCTTTAAATAATAAACGAATAACCTAAAGACTATAACATGCCCAAATACAAATTTGGATGAGACGAGATATGTGTATCTTAAGTGGTACGTGGCATTGTATCCCGAGTGCAGACCATACTACCGTCCATTCGGAATCGGCTATGGAATTTATGTCCGGGTTTCCATCCGATATACCACAAAAGGGAACACATATCCCGCTCATCCAACAATCACATCATGCCTCAAACGACTCTCATGCAATTATATATCAAAATAAATAAACAAAAATAAAGAAGATAAGTAAAAAGGGTGCCCTCAGGTCTAACCTCTTTTGTCGTCTAAGAAAGGGCGTTACACGTCCGTTGGAAGGGAGATTGATCCGATGCTTTTCCGATTTGTCTACTCAATGTCTTTCCTCGCTGCTTTGATGCTCGGGCTGCTGTTTCAAGTCTGTTTCACTGCTGTTTCGCTGCTACGTTTCAGGTCACTGTCTTGGTGATTTAGTGGACTGTTTTGAGTGATTTTGAAGGCTAATGGAGCTGCGGTTTTGAGGGTTTTTTTGGGGGTGTTTATGCAGTTTTTTAGTGCAGTTTTAGGGTGTTTTTGGGGCTGTTTTATGGGTTAAAATCGCTGCCAAAAACTGGGAAGAATGTACAGTGAAGTGCGAAATTTTTGGTGAGCAGTGAGGGGTGTTTTGGCTTCTGTTTTGGCGTGCAATAGGGCTGTGTTTAGGGGGGTGTTTTGTGCGACTTTAGGGCTGTATTTGAGGCTTATTTTGGTGTGAATTAGGGCTGTGCAGTGGGTTAAAGATGCGGCAATGGAGGCTATATGATGGCTTTAGGCGTGAAGGTGATAGATGGTGATGGAGGAAGGCTTGAGGTTCACGGCAATGGGGGAGTTTTGGATGGGATGTCTGGACGTGCAAGGAGACTTGGGAGAGTGCTTGGGACGTGCTTGGGGAAGTATGTGTGCTAGGTTTTGAATGGGGGGTGAAGGCCTCTTTTTATAGGCAAAGAGAGAAGACTTTCCTAATTTGAATAGGAAAGAATCTCCTAATTGGTTCTTCATAAGGCATAGATCTCCTTATTTGGGGTGGTGATTGGATTTGATTTGGTAGGGATTTGATTTGATTTCTTTTAATTAGGATGGGATTTGACTTGATTTAGGCATGTGTTAAATGTGATTTTGGCTATTTAGGAAGGCTATGGGCGTGAATGGTGTCTCATGGGCGTGGGTTTGGCTTGGCTTGGTGGGCTTGGGTATTTTGGGTTTGGTTTGGGTTTGGTAAGTGGTTTGCGGGGTTTTGGGCCTAAGATAAGCTTTGAAACGGAAGTCCAACAAGCAACCGAAGTAGTTGCCTCCATACGAGATTAAATCCATCAAAAATTCTATTTTCCAACTTTACCCTTCCAACGTCCGTTTCCTGCGACTTTCATGACTAAAGAAGTAGTTGCCTCCATACGAGACTCATCATTGGGATAATTGTAGGAATTGCATTTTTACATATCAGCCCGATGATGAGTCTCGTATGGAGACACTACCTCTTTAGTTGTGAAAGTCGCGGGAAACGGACGTTGGAAGGGTAAAGTTGGAAAATGGAATTTTTGTCAGAGTTAACTCGCGTGTTTCGCTTCGGGTTCGCTTGTTGGACCTCTGTTTTAAAACAGCAGCCCAAGCATCAAAACAACAAGGAAAAACAGTGAGCAAACAAATTGGGAAAGCATCGGATGGATCTCCCTTCCAACGGACGTGTAACGCCCTTTCTTAGACGACAAAAAAGGTTAGACCTGAGGGCACCTTTCTACTTATCTTCTTTATTGTTGTTTTATTTATTTTGATATATAATTGCATGAGAGTCGTTTGAAGCATGATGTGATTGTTGGATGAGTGGGATATGTGTTCTCTTTTGTGGTATATCGGATGGAAACCCGGACGTAAATTCCATATCCGACTCCGAATGGACGGTAGTATGGTCTGCACTGGGGATACAATGCCACGTACCACTTAAGATACACGTATCTCGTCTCATCCCAACTTGTATTTAAGCATGTTATAGTCTTTAGGTTATTTTTTTTATTATTTAAAGCATGGTTTAATTTAGTTTGTTATTTATTTGTTAAAGCATGTTTAGGTTGATCATTATGCATGTTCTTAGTTTATGATGCGTTTGGGTAATGATTTATACATGTTGATTTAATGGTTCAATATGCTTGTTGTGTTACATTGCGTGGAATTATTTGGATGAAAGCATGTTAGATCTAAGTACCCTTGAGCATAAATGTTGAATAGATTCGGTTAGTTTATTGCACAAATTATATCATCACAAGTGACATAAGTAAGGGACCATTCCGAACCCAATGGTTTGAGGTCTTCCCTTGCGAGGGGTGAGTGCGGCCTTAAATCTTTGTCCCGGTTCACACCGGGTGGCGACTCCATGTTATTTCATACTTCTCAACTAGGCCGCGAGCCTAGAACAGCGTCGCCCATGTTCTGTTGTCTACAGTCTGGCGACTCCACTGGGGATATTTTGAATCGACCCCGAAATCATGTCTTGTGATGTGTATAATTTGTGCTTTAATTAATCATTTCTATAGTGAGTTGAAAGGGGTGTAATCAAAGGCATTATTAAGTCTAGGTAATGGTTCGATGTCTTCCTTCACTCACTACCTTTTTATAAGGAAAAGCTGTGAAGACACTGAGATAATCATTACTTGTAGCTCGTCGTGACAGACTAGTTTGGAGGACTCGTTGTTTATTCCTGACACCAAGCGATAAGAGCCTAAGGGGCTTGGGTACTTAAGAGAGCCTCGCTCCACTCTCCCTCTGGGGAATCTACAACGGGAAATCCATTCGACAGTCTGTCACACACCATAACTCGTTGGCACGTACCGTAAGGTATAAAAAAGGTGCGCTCACTTGGTCGCTTGAACCCTTGAGTGGGGAGTCCTAGTTTTGGGCAATCCTTCGTCAATGATAGCCTTTGTCCGCACTCCCGAAAACCCACATGTGAACCTTAGTCGTAGAACTAATAGAAATCATTCCTTTATGATTATGTTTTGGACCATTGTCATTTGGATTCAGTTGGACTTGTTGTCATGAAGTATGGGCTTGTTGGGCCATTTAAACTGGGACGAGTCTGTGCTTTATGGCAATCGGGCCAAAAGTTTCAAAATGCTGATGGGCCAACTAGTGTAAAATTCTTATGACTTATATATTACATGCATCACACGCATCTCATGCATCTCATGCATACATGCATCATGTTAACCCTCGTGTCTTAAAAGCCATCATAGATATCCGTTGGGTTAGGGATAAAAAATGACTTGTCAAAGAAGAGTTTAGCAAACATGGATATCGGGGAAAAGGAAAATCGAGGAAAAGAAAACTTTACGGCAAGGATAGAAAGACCATTGGGGGGGCCTTCAAAAAAAAAAGAGAGAGAAAAAAGGGAAAAGGAAAAAAAAAAAGAAAAAAAAAAAGAGAAAAAAGAAAAAAATTGTTGTTTGTTTTTAGTCTTTGATAGTTAGACATAAGTCCGATGATGAAATAGATTGCTTTAAGGTGAAACCTTAGAAAAGATAAACTATTAATGTGCTTTTATCTGATATTTTGAATGATTAATCTCTGTTAGACTCGTAAGCACTTCACTATAGGTTCTTAGCGGTGAAAACCTGAGTAATTAGCAATGTGACTAGTTGAAGAAATTATAGGTCGGTGAATGACCGTTCGCCTAAATGCCTATCCTGATTTGCTTATGTTATGATGTGTGGTATGGTTGAAAATGAAAGAAAATGTCTCTAAAGGAAAGAATTGAACCACCTATAATCGATAAGCGTGAAGCTACCCATGGGCGAGTATCAGGACCACCATGAGGAGAAATGCTACCTTAAAGGGTAGGTGTGTTGAAAAAAAAGAAAGAAGAAGTTCAAAATGAAAAAAAAAAAGAAAAAAAAAAAAAAAAAAAAAAGAAAGAAGACCATACTACATTGAGCACGAAAAAGCAATTGCAGATCCTAACTGAGACATCTAGGTTGGTTTGACCCATCGATCCCGATTTTTGAAACGAAATCATCGAGTTAGCTTACCCAAGGATTAAGCCGTAAAAGAACCTTTGCACACACACACTTTGAGTCTGGTATAGATCATTTGTTCAAAGACTTGGATTTGAGTTGCATCGAATGTTTTGAAGGTTCTTTGGTTTCATTACTGAGCATTCTTTGAGGACAATGATATGTATAACTATTGGGACTATTTCGTAGCATGTGACATAGCATGATGATATGGAAGGCCCCACCATGTGGTTCATCTTGACCAAGTGCAAACAGTAGAGAAAAAAGGTAAAACAAGACTGGGGGCGACCAGTCTCCCATATCGCGAATCAGGGACTGAGCAATCACCTGGAGAACTGGCGGAAGACCTAACCCAGCGGAATAGGAAATTCATTCATGCATGCATGCATACACGTAACATCTTTTGCATTCTTTTTTGTGTTTGTTTTGTTTTGTATTCACATGTTTCAAAGAACAAAAAGGAGAAAGCGGCAAAGACAAGCCAACCAGAATCAGCAACACATCAGTATCTGTTTTGGGGATGAGTCCTAGGGTCGAAGCCCATATCAGTTTCATTTTTGGGGATGAGTCCCAGGGTTGAAGCCCATATCAGTTTCGGTTTTGGGGATGAATCCCAGGGTTGAGGCCCATATCAGTTTCAGTTTGGAGATGAGTCCCGGGGTCGAGGCCCACATCAGCAGAGTTTTGGAATGAATCCCAGGGTCGAGGCCCACATCAGCAGAGTTTTGGAATGAATCCCAGGGTCGAGGCCCACATCAGTAGAATCCGGGAATGAATCCCAGGGTCGAGGCCCACATTGTCAGCAGCATCGGGAATGAATCTTAGGGCCGAGGCCCACGTTGTCAGAATTTGGAATGAACATAGGGAATGAATCCGAGGGCCGAGGCCCACGTCGTCAAAATTTGGAAAGAATCCGAGAATGAATCCTAGGGCCGAGGCCCACGCTGTCAGAGTTTTGGAATGAATCCATGAATAAATCATAAGGAAAGGCCCAAATTATTATCAGCATCAGTTCTGCCGGGTATGGCACTCTGGGGGTGAGGCCCACATTGGTTCAGCATCGGTTTCTGCCGGGTATGGCATTCTGGGGGCGAGGCCCACATTAGTTCAGTATCAGTTTCTGCCGGGTATGGCATTCTGGGGGCGAGGCCCACATTAGTTCAGTATCAGTTTCTGCCGGGTATGGCATTCTGGGGGCGAGGCCCACATTGACATCAGTTTCAGTTTCTGCCGAGAATGGCATTCTGGGGGCGAGGCCCACATTGACATCAATTTCAGTTTCTGCCGAGAATGGCATTCTAGAGGCGAGGCCCATATCACATCAGTTTCAGTTTCTGCCAAGAATGGCATTCTGAGGGCGAGGCCCATATTACATCAGATCATTATGGTCCGGGAATGGACAGTCCGGGAATGGACAGCTCGGGAATGAGCACGCTCGGGAATGAGCACGCCAGGAATGGCACTCCGGGAATGGAGATTTAGTCCGGGAATGGACAGTCCGGGAATGGACAGCTCGGGAATGAGCACGCCGGGAATGGTACACCGAGAATGGCACTCCGGGAATGGAGATTTAGTCCAGGAATGGACAGCTCGGGAATGATCACGCCGGGAATGGCATGCCGAGAATGGCACTCCGGGAATGGAGATCGGTTCGGGAATGGACCACAACGGTGACAGTTCGGGAATGGACTTCATCACATCATATCACAATGACACTCCGGGAATGGAGATCGGTTCGGGAATGGACCACAATGGTGACAGTTCGGGAATGGACTTCATCACATCATATCACAATGACACTCCGGGAATGGAGATCGGTTCGGGAATGGACCACAACGGTGACAGTTCGGGAATGGACTTCATCACATCATATCACAACAACACTCCGGGAATGGAGATCGGTTCGGGAATGGACCACAACGGTGACAGTTTGGGAATGGACTTCATCACATCATATCACAATGACACTCCGGGAATGGAGATCGGTTCGGGAATGGACCACAACGGTGACAGTTCGGGAATGGACTTCATCACATCATATCACAATGACACTCCGGGAATGGAGATCGGTTCGAGAATGGACCACAACGGTGACAGTTCGGGAATGGACTTCATCACATCATATCACAACAACACTCCGAGAATGGAGATCGGTTCGGGAATGGACCACAACGGTGACAGTTCGAGAATGGACTTCATCATATCACAACAACACTCCGAGAATGGAGATCGGTTCGGGAATGGACCACAACGAAGACAGTTCGGGAATGAACTTCATCACACTACATCACAGTTACACTCCGGGAATGGAGATCGGTTCGGGAATGGACCACAACAGTGGCAGTTCGGGAATGGACTCCACCACACCACAGCACATCATCGGTTCGGGAATGGACCGGGGGTCGAAGCACCTCAACATCAACTCAAATCAGCACGGCAAGTCAAGTGGCAGCTGGCGAGCCAGGTAAGTAAAAATGCATTGCACGTACTTTGATAGGATTGTCATTGTCACACACTGCACAAGTCCCATCAAAGTGGGGGCGACTGTAGGAATTGCATTTTTACATATCAGCCCGATGATGAGTCTCGTATGGAGACACTACCTCTTTAGTTGTGAAAGTCGCGGGAAACGGACGTTGGAAGGGTAAAGTTGGAAAATGGAATTTTTGTCAGAGTTAACTCGCGTGTTTCGCTTCGGGTTCGCTTGTTGGACCTCTGTTTTAAAACAGCAGCCCAAGCATCAAAACAACAAGGAAAAACAGTGAGCAAACAAATCGGGAAAGCATCGGATCGATCTCCCTTCCAACGGACGTGTAACTCCCTTTCTTAGACGACAAAAAAGGTTAGACCTGAGGGCACCTTTCTACTTATCTTCTTTATTGTTGTTTTATTTATTTTGATATATAATTGCATGAGAGTCGTTTGAAGCATGATGTGATTGTTGGATGAGTGGGATATGTGTTCTCTTTTGTGGTATATCGGATGGAAACCCGGACGTAAATTCCATATCCGACTCCGAATGGACGGTAGTATGGTCTGCACTGGGGATACAATGCCACGTACCACTTAAGATACACGTATCTCGTCTCATCCCAACTTGTATTTGAGCATGTTATAGTCTTTAGGTTATTTTTTTATTATTTAAAGCATGGTTTAATTTAGTTTGTTATTTATTTGTTAAAGCATGTTTAGGTTGATCATTATGCATGTTCTTAGTTTATGATGCGTTTGGGTAATGATTTATACATGTTGATTTAATGGTTCAATATGCTTGTTGTGTTACATTGCGTGGAATTATTTGGATGAAAGCATGTTAGATCTAAGTACCCTTGAGCATGAATGTTGAATAGATTCGGTTAGTTTATTGCACAAATTATATCATCACAAGTGACATAAGTAAGGGACCATTCCGAACCCAATGGTTTGAGGTCTTCCCTTGCGAGGGGTGAGTGCGGCATTAAATCTTTGTCCCGGTTCACACCGGGTGGCGACTCCATGTTATTTCATACTTCTCAACTAGGCCGCGAGCCTAGAACAGCGTCGCCCAGGTTCTGTTGTCTACAATAATGTGTAAAAATACAATGCCTACAATAATCATAGAGCATAGTGCCATAGCTGAGACTTATAGCAAGAATATAGAATGAAGATCTAGGAAGCAGTTAGAAGAGTGAACCACCGCTAGCCCTACTAGTATGGCGTAGAATCAAAAGGTAAAATATGAAGACAGTAAGGAGGAAACAAAGTGTCAAGAGGATGCAATACATATAGTGATATAAGAAATGATGTTTGGAGATAGCAAGATAAATGAAGACCCCAGATTAATCGATAAATGACGACGGACCCTAAGATATAGAGTATTCAACCAGATTCATGCAGAGCGAATGATGGCCCTTCATTTCAGAAACCTTGATTCTAGAAAAGCATGCAAACATCTAATCCGACTATCATCAAGCTTAAGTGTTAAACAGAATGTGTATTCACAGATTCCTATAGAATGTATATGCTCACTGCTTAACTTAGAGTCTAGAATAAGAAGGACTAGTAAAGAAGAGAAATTGATAGGTTAGGTGAATTATGAAATAGCTAGACAGCCAAATCGATGAGTTCAAATAGACATAGACAAGCAGCATGGGCCATAATAGTTTGAAGTCACAATAAGTTGAGCTAGTCTAGAGGCCATCATTACATTAATGAGCCTTTAAAAAGTTAAAGACTTAGAAATACAAAGAAATTAGGGAGAACGACTCTTAGGATTAAAATGAGTAACTTATAAAGAGACCCATGATAATGAGAGTGAGAAATTAGATAAATAATAATACCTGCTAATAAGAGATTCCTTAAGCAATCGACGATGATGTAGTTTCCAAGAAAATAAATATAAAAGGAATTCAAGGAACTTAGATGAGAAGGAAAAAACTAGGTAAAAAGTAATACCCGAACTTGAGATTTAGTAAAAGATGTCCTAAATACTCGAGATTGATAGAGTTTTCAGGAATGTAAAGGTATAAGGGGTTCAAGGAACTGAGACAAGAAAAGAACCGAGGTAGCAGAGCAAGTTTCTTAAGGAAGAATAGTAAAGAGAGTATAGTGGCACCCAGAGAGAGGGAGTAATAACTTTATAAGGCTAAACAACAAAGATAAGATAGGAAAAGTACATAGATAGTACGAGGAAAGTTATCAGACACGTATACACGGAGGTTCCAAACTTATAAATTAGTCGTATGTGCAAGTAGATCACCGTAACTAGAAAGGCCTCGGAATAAGGTCCCACTGATGTGATCCAGAATGAGCTCTATTTTTTTGGCCAAGTTAACTTAAGGTTGTGGCTGATTGCATGGCTTGGTCAGATTGGTGTATTTGGGCCATTTTGGTGGATTTTGAAGAATCCTTGGGATTTGGAGTTTGGTCCATGCATGAGATTTTATAGAAAGCTTTATTATGTCCAAATCAAGAATGAAATGGGTTTTGGACGTGCATGGGCTGCCTTGATTTATTTTCGGCTTTATTTCTGAATGGTGCATTAGTTTTGGCAGGATTTACACAGTCTTCGTAATTTGGATGTAACTTTCTCGTCTGATGTCTGATTTTGGTGATTCAAGTTGCATTAGAAAGAGACTCGTAGCTCTACAACTCTGTAGCTTACATCAAAGTCTAGCTCAGACTTCTTATTGGTCAAAATGAGGACGCAAGATATCCCTATAATTGTTATATTTTATATTTTTTTAAGGTTATGTGTTGTTTAAGTGCTGGGCTGAACTTTAATTATATTACAAAGTCCATGTACGACATTTTAAAGTATTTTATATGTCATTGGGTTTATTTTACTAGGATTTTATTATATTAGGGTAGAATTAGGGTTAACCACCTATTTAAAGGGGCAATATTCATTGTAATTGAGAATTAACTAATAATATATCTTTTTACAAAACAAAGTGACTTGTGTCATATTGAGGGAGTGGATTCTTCCTTGGTTCTACGGAATAAAAGCTTATCAACGTGTGGCAAGCGTTGTCGCACTGTATCGCTGTTCAGGATTCTCCAAAGAAATAAAGAAAAGTTCTTAAGGGCAAGGTTCCTTAAGGGTTGGACTTGATCTTGGAAGGATTTTGTTCTTACAAAAATCAAGATTTTTGGTTCTTGGGGCTTAAAACACGTGAAAGGGTTTGCTTGGCTGTGTTCCAGGCAGGTTTCTATCACCCACCATCCCAACCCTTGATAAATGATAGCAACAGAGGTGGATTCTGATGATTGCCTCAAGATATTCCTAGAAATGAGTTAAGGTATAGTGGAAGAAGACCTTCAGACTTAGTATGAGGACAGAGTAAAAGTGGGAGATAGCCCAAAGTTAAAGAGTCAGAAAAGTTGTATAGACGGAATGGTACATAAATAAGTAGTAGTCAAGTGACGATTGAGATACAAAGGAACCAATGTTAGACATAATAGTGTATAGGTAAAGAAAAAGATATATAGACTGCGGGACTTCTTAGTATAGTATAAGACAAAGCAAAAGGCAAGAAGATTACAAAGGAAAAAGTTTAGAAGTAAAGATGTGGAGGTACAATGACGGTAGTAGAAGAATACCTAGTAAGTAAAGATAAAGTGTGTAACTACAAGGTTTCATAGTATCAAAATTCAACCAAAGATCGCTTACGTGTTAGTTCACGCAAAACACATTAAGTACCCACCCCAGACTTAGTTGACCAAACCACTACGAGTTTGGGACGGCCTAAGCGACGGGTATGGGTAGTTTGGTAAATGTGCAGAATAGTATGGAATCGAGGGGATAAGTTACTATAGAGTTGCAATTAGCATATGGAGTGAATCCTTAAGGTATGACATGTGTATGTATATTTGGGTGATGACCCTTGACAACACTAGACTTTGGAAAACAAGTCAGTGAGGAGCACCGAAACCAGACTTACAGTAGCAGTGAAAATAAGGGTATGAAGAAAATAATGGATTATAGTCAAAACTATATCGCCAACGTCCCCGTCTATAGGAAGAGTGCAGTTTAAGTAGAAATATGCATACAGTCCAGCTCCTAGCGAAACTATCCGACCCAACTTTCTTAGTACAAACCCTTTAGGTGAACAATAATAGAAGGCAAAGGTACATAAGGAGTTAGACCCTGCATTACAAAGTCCTAAGTTATACAGATAAGCAGAGACAAGAAATTATAGTGAGGAATCGGTAAGCAGCCTAGTATAAACATATTGATGAGTGGAACATAGATCACTATTTCTGTTGGGTTTCTAGGTTAGTCCCAAGATCATTAAGCAATGAAATCATGTGTGAATACAATAAGAAGTATGACGAAATCATACTTACAAAGATCGGCTTTTGCGATGTGAGGAACAACAAAAGAATCTTCAAGCTTTTCCTCCATGAAGCTCATGATTTTGGCCTCCATTTTTGTGCTCCATTTTGAATCTTCAAGCTTTTCCTCCATGAAGCTCACGATTTTGGCCTCCATTTTTGTGCTCCATTTTGAATCTTCAAGCTCCAAGCTTTGGGTAAGGATTCCATGCCCATGGGTGGGTTTCCCTATCACCTTTGGATGACTCCTAATGTGTACTAGCACTTGTGAAATTTGCAACAAATCTTCATAAAACTTCTTCCATCTCTCGGCATTGAAGGAGAAAGAAGGAAGAAAAATGGCCTAAGGCCGAATCTTGAGGGAGAAGAGAGAGAGAGAGTGATATGTTGTATTTGGTTTCAAAAACCTAATTAAATCATATACCAAAAATTAGTCAAAGATTTTCCAAAAGGCTTAGACAATTTTGGAGGCAAAATTGCAATAAATGCATTCCACAACCACCATCAACTATTCACATCAATCAATGATGACAAACATCACTTCACTCAAAGTGATGTGACTTCCATCACTTGATTGACTAGTGATTTGACGCTTGATGTGACTTGTGGGCAGCACTTAAATTAGAAATGCGAGTAGGCCCGCAAACACTCCCGGGCTCGAGTTCGCTAATTCTGAATTAACGAATTTTCTGTTGCGACGTAATTAAATCAAATTTAATTAAATAATTATGCCTAGCAAAATTACTATTCACGTCGCTAACGAATTAATTCTAAATTAACTCCTTCGCCCGAATTAAAATCTAATTTTAATTCCGTGTCAAAATCCAATTTCTTATAATATATCGAATATATTATTTTATCGAATAATTCCAAATTAATCGTTCACTCTCTTTAAATAGTATTCTATCCGAGATAAAATATCTCTGTAATTAATCCCAGATTAATTTTCTCTCTCTTATAATTAATCTCAGATTAATAAAGTGCGAGTCATACGTCATCGGTGAATCTTCGGGAAGCGACCCATGAGATCCCCGGATATGTTGGCAGTAAATCCGGTCGTCGGACTATCCGAACACGTACGTACCTAGTACTACGTTTTTACCGATTTACAAGACATGGTTGGATTCTAGCAAAGCACCGTGCCTACCCAATTTTCCAGAAATATTCTTAAAGGAATATATAATCTTTATCAGGCGTAGTATACATAGTATTGCGTATTACGATCCAACATTGGATGTCACATGCTAGGCCTGGTGCTGGAATTGTGTCTGCCCCGTACGAAGCATATATCAGATCTCTGGTAATTAGTCTCTATAATCGGATAAACATAACCTAGTCATTTTATCCTGATGACTGCAGTACATAAGAGAACCAGTTCCGTATCCTACGTGACCATCATCTCCACTATGACTGGAGTGATACTTCCGTCTTGACATCACACCCAACACACTACGATTCTCAATATACCTAGCAACAGCGTACACAGAACCTGTTAAAGCCCTGGATGACCAAAACCAAAGTATATTGATTGTCGCAAGTATTAGCGGTGTAAGTCTTAGGTTCAGACCAAATACACATACCCTGATTCGGACTTCCATAGACACATAGTCATACTACCAATGGAATTTCAATGGGTCTATCCAAAACGAAGCTGTTGTTCGTACCATCAGTAAAACAAAACCTCCTACTACACTTGCATGAGTATCCTATACCCAAATATATGAGAACTATGTCGTTATGCCCTCACAACGCGCACAAGTGTAATACTAGTCTTTTACGCATTATCGATGTCCAATCTCGATAGTACTCTAACTAGGGATATTTAATGATTAAACCTTCGTGGATTGATACAGTCTCATATCATCTCAATCCAAGAACTAATCATATGGACCTTTCATCATTTATACATCTTGGTGATCTAATCACAAATAATAAAAAAGCAATTTCCTTTGTCACATAGTTAATTTGTACAACAACACCATGATCTGTACAAATAGTGACGCTATAGATCATAACTGTCCAACAATCTCCCACTTGGCCTATAGCCAGTCACTCGATTGTCTTACACCCGAACTATGTACGGTTCGCTCAAATTACTGAGAAAAGTCTTTCGTCAGCGGATTTGCAAGATTATCATCTGATGCGATTTATACGACTATCACATTGCCACGATGTATGATCCGAACGAATTAGATGAATAGTCAAAGTATGTATCTGGATCGTTGATGAGACCATTAATTCTTTAGCCTGTGCTGAAGCCTAGCTCAGCTGCTAACAGAACTATATCTAATCTAATTAGATTTATTATCAATCCAGAAGGCTTTTATTGTTGCATCAGCTGCAACAATAATCCACTTGTGTTGTTTATTATGTAACAATATCTTGCTTGGAATATTTCCAGCTCACTGTTCCGTTATTCAAACTGTATAGTACCATTCGCGACTTATAGTCATTACAGCAGTGATCACAGTCACTTCAAGTTCTCTTTCTCCATACTTTAAGACAGCATCCTTAGTTCTCTAAGATACTGAAGGATGTTCTTAACTTCAATCCAGTGACTATCACTTGGATTGGCATGTTTGTGACTCCATATGCTCAAAGCGTATGAGACACCAGGTCACGTACATTTTTAAATGTATGAGTTCTCGGAGAGTTTTAACAACTTTTAGATCTATCCCAGTAGATCTTTATTCCTAGAATAAATGTTGTTTCTCCCAAGAATTCTACGGCGAATTTTCCCGAAAGCCTAGGTTTCACCGATTGTTTTATTGGAATATCATTTCCAAGAAATGACATATTATCATTATTTATGACATCGATTTTCAGTACACTCCCACTAACCTCCTTATACACATAAGAATCATTTTTGTTTTGAATTAAATCATACACCATTATGATTATATCAAAATGATAATTCCAAGAACTGTATGCTTGCATCAATCCATCCATGGATCGAATAACCTGCAAACATAGTTTGCTAGTTATGGTATGACAAAACCGTCAGGATGTTATAAACATCCTCCAAAAGGTTTCCTTTTAAGGAAAGCGATTTTCCGTTAAGCTGACATATTTCATGAATGAAACATGCAGCACCAGCAAGCATTATCCAAATGGATTTACCAATCGCAATGGTAAAAGGTTTCGTCGTAATCGACACAATGTTGATAACGATACCTTTTCGTTACAAGCCTAGCTTAGTACGTTGGTATTTTGCCATCCATGTATGTCTTCCTTGAAGACTTATAGTACCAGTAGGCACAATACCTTGCGGTACAACAACTAGGGTCTAAACATAGTTGGTATACATGGAATCCATTTCGGATATCATGGCTCTTTGCCATGATAGGGAGTCGATACCTTGTATCACTTCCTCATACATAGTCAGTTCGTATACCTCAATAAGATTGACATCTTTATGAGGTGAGATCAGAAACCAATACCCCAGGTTATTTTCTGACTCTTTCTGACTTACGCGGTTCTTGTGTATTCGAAGATTATTGGTATATTTTCATCCTAGATGAACTATTTGTGTTCCATTAAGATTTGGTACCTGGAATAGTATTACTCCGATTTTCATCGAGTTTTACTTTCCACCCACTTACCACTGCATATCGGTATTCCTCTTAGGAAAACCGCATGGTGAGCAACAATTAAATTGTTCTCATGTGAGTTGTATAAGTATTATACTTTGGTTTCCCAAGGATAACCAACAAGTAAACACTTATCCAATTTGGGTTCTAGTTTGGTATCATCCAAACATATGCCAAGCATTCCCAAATCTTCAGGAATGAGAAAACCCAGTTCTTTCCTGTTCATATCTAATATGAAATCTGTCAAACAAATTTTTATGGAACCTTATTCAAAAGAAGTTTTGCACTGTGTAATGCTTATCCCAGAAGGAAAATGGTAGGTCGGAGTGACTCATGATTAACCTTATCATATCTAACAAAATTCGGTTTCTCCGTTCAGACACACCGCTCAATTGAGGTGTTCCGGGAGGAGTCCTCTGTGAAAGAATACTATTCTCTTTCAAATATTCGAAAAACTTATTGCTTAAGTATTTTCCATCATGGTCTAACTGTGATGTTTTAATACTTTAGCCGATATGTCTGTCAACTTCGTGTCAAAACTCTTTGAATTCATCAAAAGTTTCCGATCCGTGTTTCACAAGAAACACATAACCATAACGCAATGCCACATTCGTAAAGGTTTCGAAGTATTTATATCCACCTCTAGGATAGCTAGACATGGGCCCACTTACGTCACTATGAACGAGGGCTAACAGATCGATGGCACTTATACTTTTACCAAGTAAAAGGTGTTTTAGCCACTTTGCCTAATGAACTAGATTCGTAGACATTATTTGAATAGAATCAAATTCGTCCTAGTATCCACTCTTCAAAAGTGTGGATATACGAGTCTTCTTTAATGTGTCACAGACAACAATGCCACAATTAAGTTTCAACTGATTAAATCAGTTTGAGCTAATTGTTTGTCATTTTATACGTTTAGGATTTATTTATATTCAAAATATAAATACTGTTATTCACATCTAATGTGTTTATCTCAATATCATCTTTATTTAATGAAACACTTTAGTGTTCTAGAATATAAAGGTATACCCGCAATGGGTTAAACCCTGATATAGAGATAATATCTCTAGTCAAACTAGTTACATTATAACAGTTTCCTAATTTAAGTACACACCCGAAGGGTAGTTCCTAAAGTTAAGTTTCTATGGTTAAAACATCGACTTTCGTCCCGTTTCCGATTCGCAGATAAATCTCAACTGAAGTCAGTATCCTGCTCATAGCAGATTCTGCACATCAGTACATATTTATGTATCTCACTAAGTATCTAAAATCCAATTTTATTACTAGCAGTGAACATATTTAATGACAAACATATTTGAAGTCTGAGCCTTGCCCGTTCTTCAATTCCTTCATGTCTGCCTTGTCCATACGACAGTCACGCTTCCGTGTCTCCGTTTGCCATAATTTAGACAGACATTTTGGGATATGTCCTTTGTCTTCCTACAAGATTATAATGATTTTTCCTTTGCCATTTTTCACATTCCAGAAGCGTTTGGCCTAGCCTTGGCCTTCTGTAATGTCGAAGTAAGGTGCGCCTTGCGCTTCTGGCCTTATTGCAAACTTTGGCTTTGTCTTATTGAGAATAGCCATTAACTCTCCAAGAGTTGTCAATTGTAATTTATACTTCTAAGATCTAAGAATAGATCTTTGAAGATCCTTCAATTTCATTATCATACTTTAAGGATCTAATCCTTAGTTCTGATTAAGAAATTAAGGAGTCTATTTGGCAAGCATAACAGATTAAGCACTAAAGTTATCATTACATGAATATTCCAAATATCATGCTCTACTATTTACTTAACTCCAGGCTTAGGCCTAAGATGTTTTTTTATCAAATAAAGTAACTTCTTAGTTTCCAAGACCATCCTGAAATTTATTATTCCCATTTTGAAAATTAAAGCATTTAAATACATTTTCCCTAGGATTATGTTTTAAATGCTAATCTTTCAATTTTATCTTGATTCTAATAGTCTAACTATCTAATCAACGATTTTAGGTACTATTTATTATAATGATTACTATAGTCTAACTATTTAATCAACTATAATTTAATAGATTAAATTCAATTATATTGATTACTATAATCCAATTATAAAATCAACTAAAATTAATTAAATCAAATATATTGATTACTATAATCCAATTATATAATCAATTATAAATGAAATAGTTTGAATACAGTCCAAATGTTTTATTAAAAAAACGATTTAAATATTAGTCCAACTAACATTTAATATATTTGACGAATAATTTGATATGAGCGCGTATGGCAAGTAACTAAATGAATATTGAAAATTTAATACTTGCCTCCCACTATTTTTCGGCGAGCCTCTAACCCTCTGTCGAGTACTCGAGAAACCGTGTTTCCTAGTGGGCTAGGATCCTATTAAATATCACACAATCTTGACTTTGGCCAACAAATTGTATGATAAATAACTAGATAGATCTCTAAGATCAATTGGATCCCATCCAATTCCTAGATCCAGTAGGTGGACATCCAAGTCCGAGACATATATCTTGTATATGCCAATATATCCAATATATTGCCTAACCTTTTTCATCTGAATCAACTAAGCCTTGGCTTTGGCACAACAAACTTAGTGATCCTAGTTAAGCGGAACCCATTGACCATGGAAAGCTTCGTAATCAATGTCGATGGACAAGAAGTGATCTTGACTTTGGCCAACAAATCACAACTTGGACAAGACACCAATATGAAACAAAGCTTTCGTGATCCAAACACATCCTCGGCGGACAAAGGTCTTGACTTTGGCCAACAAACCAATGCCAGTCTTGGATCTTGAGTAAGAATCACTCAATGGAAGGAAAAACGCTTAATATGATGTTGAGGGTTTTTCGCGTGCAAATTGGCAACCAATTTATTATCTTTGTTAAGGTCTCATCATCATACACCCTTAAACATGCATTCTAAACACATAATAAGGCGCATAAAATAAATAATAATGATATGCGGATGGATACTTTAAACATTATTCCTAGAACAAATCTCCCACTTTCCTCTCTCCCGCTAGCACAAGTATTACTTCTACCCGTTACATAACACTTCTAAAGAAATCTCATTTACATTAAGGGGAATAGGTGAGAAGAGAAATACAAAGAGTAAAGAGGTAATAGGTTGGACACGCAAGTCCAATTAATAAATTCTAAATGTATTTCAATAATTTCCAAAATTGCCCCACCCATCTAATATCCATCCGATATACATTAGTCATGCATCGCAACCATGTATTCACACAAGCATGTTATCAATCAAACTAATCCAATTAATTAATCTGATAATTAATGACCATCCAATGTTCAAACAACGATTTGATTTTGCGCGAGTCAAACTCGTTTAGCGAATAAGTACTCAAAGTACGAATTCTTGAATTAAATTAAACTACAACATTAAATCCAATTTAATATGTATTTAATACTTATTCACTTATTTAATTCCAAATTAAATATTACACTTTATTAACAAACCTTTACGACTTAAATTCCAAATTTAATCGTTACGGGTCTCAAAGCCCGATTAACATCCAATGTTAATTTAATTAAAGTCCTATGGGCTTTTAATTAATTTCTTAAGGCATGGACTTTTGGTCAACTTGGGTCAAACCCAATAACCAAAGCCGAATCAAGGAATAACCCCATAAGCCTAGAAATCAATTCAGGCCCATTAGGCCCAATTAATATATTAAGGTCCATTAAGTCATAATTGGACTTTATGGAAACGATTTTGGGCCCAATTGGATCCAACCAATTTGCCTAAACCAATCTTGGTACAACCAAGCCCAATAAGCCCAATTACAACTTTTAAAGCCCAAATCCAATTTAAGCCCAAATAATTAAATTACCAAAATTCCAATTTCACAATTTAATTATTCAAAGTGTATTCCATAATTAATTACCCAAATCAATATTTCCAAAACACAAATTTGTACAATTAATTATGCTCATTAACATTAAAACATATCCAACACATTTTAATCAAAAATCAAACTCATTTCATGTTTACACACTCACGGTAATTAGGGTTTAATGTCCAATTTCAAATTCAATCCAATTAAATCTCAAATTAACATTTCCCAATTGATTTCAAGTCATCCTTTGAATCAAAAATCAAAAAATCACCATGATATAGGGCAGTCCTACTTTCGTCCAAGCCATCCAATTGGGGAAAAATTGATCCAATCAATATTTCATGAAATTGATCCAATCAAACTTCTATTAAACACCATTTAAGCATACTTAATCAAACAATTTCATCAAATCATGCTCAAAATCAATTTACCCAATTTTAACCCTAAATTGAAGTTTCATGCTTTTACTCGCTCTGATACCATTATTGGGTTTCTAGGTTAGTCCTAAGATCATTAAGCAATGAAATCATGTTTGAATACAATAAGAAGTATGGCGGAATCATACTTACAAAGATCGGCTTTTGCGATGTGAGAAACAACAAAAGAATCTTCAAGCTTTTCCTCCATGAAGCTCACGGTTTTGGCTTCTATTTTTGTGCTCCATTTTGAATCTTCAAGCTCCAAGCTTTGGGTAAGGATTCCATGCCCATGGGTGGGTTTCCCTATCACCTTTGGATGACTCCTAATGTGTGCTAGCACTTGTGAAATTTGCAACAAATCTTCACAAAACTTCTCCCATCTCTCGGCATTGAAGGAGAAAGAATGAAGAAAAATGGTCCAAGGTCGAATATTGAGGGAGAAGAGAGAGAGATAGTGATATGTAGTATTTGGTTTCAAAAACCTAATTAAATCATATACCAAAAATTAGTCAAAGCTTTTCCAAAAGCCTTAGACAATTTTGGAGGCAAAATTGCAAAAAATGCATTCAACAACCATCATCAACTATTCACATCAATCAATGATGACAAGCATCACTTCACTCAAAGTGATGTGACTTCCATCACTTGATTGACTAGTGATTTGACACTTGATATGACTTGTGGGCAGCACTTAAATTCGAAATGCGAGTGGGCCTGCAAACACTCCCGGGCTCAGGTTCGCTAATTCCGAATTAACGAATTTTCCGTTGCGACGTAATTAAATCAAATTTAATTAAATAATTATGCCTAGCAAAATTACTATTCACATCGCTAACAAATTAATTCTAAATTAACTCGTTCGCTCGAATTAAAATCTAATTTTAATTCCACGTCGAAATCCAATTTCGTATAATATATCGAATATATTATTTTATCGATTAATTCCAAATTAATCATTCTCACTCTTTAAATAATATTCTATCCCAGATAAAATATCTCCGTAATTAATCCCAGATTAATTTTCTCTCTCTTATTATTAATCCCAGATTAATAAAGTGCGAGTCATACTTCATCGGTGAAACTTCGGGAAGCAACCCATGAGATCCCTGGATATGTTGGTAGTAAATCCGGTCGTCGGACTATCCGAACACGTACGTACCTAGTACTACGTTTTTACCAATTTACAAGACATGGTTGGCTTCTAACAAAGCACCGTGCCTACCCAATTTCTAGAGATATTCTTAAAGGAATCTATAATCTTTATCAGGCGTAGTATACGTAGTATTGCGTATTACGATCCAACATCGGATGTCACATGCTAGGCCTGGGGCTGGAATTGTGTCTGCCCCGTACGAAACATATATCGGATATCTAGTAATTAGTCTCTATAATCGGATAAACATGACCTAGTCATTTTATCCCGATGACTGCAGTACATAAGAGAACCAGTTCTGTATCCTACGTGACCATCATCTCCACTATGACTGGAGTGATACTTCCGTTTTGACATCACACCCAACATACTACGATTCTTAATATACCCAGCAGAGGCGTACACAGAACCTGTTAAAGCCCTGGATGACCAAAACCAAAGTATATTGATTGTCGCAAGTATTAGCGGTGTAAGTCTTAGGTTAAGACCAAATACATCTACCCTGATTTGGACTTCCAAAGACACATAGTCATACTACCAATGGAATTCCGATGGGTCTATCCAGAGCGAAACTGTTTCCATACCATCAGTAAACACAACCTCCTATTACACTTACATAGGTATCCTATACCCAAATATATGAGAACTATACCGTTATGCTCCCACAACGCGCACAAGTGTAATATTAGTCTTTTAGGCATTATCGATGTCCAATCTCGATAATACTCTGACTAGAGATATTTAATGATTAAACCTTCGTGGATTGATACTGTCTCATATCATCTCAATCCAGGAACTAATCATATGGACCTTTCATCATTTATACATCTTGGTGATCTAATCACAAATGATAAAATAGCAATTTCCTTTGTCACATAGTTAATTTGTACAACAACACCATGATCTGTACAAATAGTGACACTATGGGTCATAACTGTCCAACAATTTCCCACTCATTTGACTTAATATTTTGTATAGTTTCTTGAGTTTTGTGAATATTTTGATGTGTTTTGTGGTATTTTTTTGATAAATAGAATAACAAGACTCTCTGGAGGTAATTCAAGGCCAAAATAGTGGAAAACGGATAGAAATGGCAAAAATGTAAATTTCCTGCTAAAAAGTGACGTTTTGCTAAAATGTGTCGTGTTAAAATGCACCGTCTGCAAATATGTACCAAAGACAGCTAACATACACCAGACATGTGTCACAATAAGAGAAGTTTTTGCTATTATTCACCTTTGCTAACATGCGCCTGCCACGTGTCAACATCATAGCAAAATCTGTTAACGTTCATCGAACATGTGTCACCATCACATGCTGCCGACACTCATCATTGAAATACATCATTACTTACGTCATGCTGGTGTTAGCATCACGACGTAAATAACCTTACGCGTCACGACGCCATTGAACCCAAAGCGCTAGGGGAAATGATGGTACAAGCAGATGAGACATGGGTAGAGTATGCAGTCTACTACCTCTGTAAGAAGATGCTTCCGTACGAAGCTCGCTATCAAGAAATAGAGAAGATTTGTTTGGCAGTAGTGTCGGCGTCCATAAAGTTGCGTCATTACTTCCAATCTTACAAGATCCAAGTGGTAGCAAAAGGAGAATCCTTTGAAGTATCTGCATTCAGTGTCTTCGCTAGTTTGGAAGTTAGGCAGATGGTTGGTGTTGCTGACAGAGTTTGATATTGAGTACCTCACTTCCAAAGTAATCAAAAGGCAAGCCGTAGTAGAGTTCCTGGCATTATAACCGATAGAAGGAGATCAATACAAGTTTGAGTTCCCAGACGAGGAAATCAAAGCTATAACAGTCCAAGGATGAAAGATGTACTTTGATGGAGCAGTGAACTGTAAATGAGCCGGAATCAGAGTTGTGATAGTAACCTCTGAAGGAGAAACCCTGCCTATGGCCAAGAGGTTGACGTTCGAAGTAACCAAAATATGGCTGAGTATGAAGCATGCGCCTTCGGATTGACGATATTGATAGCCTTGAAAGCTAAGAGCATGGAAGTCTATGGAGACTCGATGTTAGTAGTCCGACAACTGCAAGGAGAATAAGAATTGAAGGAAGAACGGTTGAAACCTTACTTGTTCCACCTCAGGAGTCTGGCACAGGCCCTCCCCGATTGTAAGTTCTAGCACTTGCCGCGAGAAGAGAACCAAATGGCAGACGCATTAGCTACACTTGCCGCAACTTAGGAAAATCCGGAGAAATTGGTAATGAGACCTCTAATGTTGACAATGGTAAGCAAACATGTCTACGAGATAGAAAGGATATTAGAAGTAGAGGTCGAAGACGAGAAACCTTGGTATCACGAAATTCAGAGATATTTGGAACACCGGGAATTCCCAGAATTTGCAAGTAGAAAAGACAGGACAGCCATCCAGAAGTTGGCTTATCAGTTTGTGAGTTTGAAGGGAGAACTGTACAAGAGATAGACGAATGGCATTCAACTAAAATGTTTAGGAAAAGAAGAGGCTCAGAAGGCAATGGAAGAAGTACATGCCGAAGTATATGGACCACACATGAATGGATTGAATATGTCTCACAAGATATTAAGACAAGGCTTTTATTGGTCGACCATGGAAGCTGACTGCGCGAAGCTGGTAAAGCATTGTCATAATTGCCAAGCTCACGGTAACTTGAATCATTTGCCGCGCACAGAGTTGCATGGGCTGTCAGAGACGTGGCATTTCTCAGCATGGGGAATTGACATAATCGGAGGAATTCAACCGAACACATCGAATGGACATCGATTCATAGTAGTGGCAGTAAACTACTTTTCGAAATGGGTGGAAGCCGAGTCATTCCGTAATGTTACATCAAAGTAGATGGCGAAGTTCATAGCCCGGAATCTCATATGCCGATATGGAATGCCGCAGCATGTGGTCACAAACAATGGAGTCCAGTTCCAATGAGAAACAAAGGCGATGCTACAAAAGTATGGGATAGGACATCACAAGTCGTCACCGTACAGACCGCAGGCAAATGGAGCAGTTGAGGCAGCTAACAAGACGATAAAGACGATATTAGCCAAGATGACAGAGAACTATAAAGATTAGGCCGATAAACTACCGTATGGCCTGTGGGGATACAAAACTTCTATGAGAACAGCAACATGAGCCACGCCTTACTCTTTGGTCTATGGAATGGAAGTAGTATTGCCAGTAGAAGTTGAGATACAGTCAATGCGGGTATTAGCAGAAGCAGAGTTACTTGAACAAGAATGGGCCTCGCAGAGATTTGAACAGTTAGCTTTGCTGGATGAGAAGATGATGAAGTCCTTACATCATATGCAGTTATACCAGAAGAGATTGGCCTGAGCATTCAACAAGAAGGTGCGTCCTACTAAGATTAGAAAGGGTGATCTAGTACTTAAACACCGTCGACGATGGATCCGAGAGGAAAATTCAGACCCAATTGGGAAGGACACTACATAGTCCATAAAGTAATGGGAAATTGGGCAGTGAGACTGTCAGACATGGAAGGGAACGAGTTCACTGAGCCGATCAACGTGGATAGATTGAAACAGTATTTTGCGTAAGGAGAAGAAGACCGAGCAGTCATCGGTGGAAGACCTAACCAAACGGAATAGGAAATTCATTCATACATGCATGCATACACATAACATATATGCATTCTTTTTGTGTTTCATTGTGTTTTGTATTCATAGGATTTCAAAGAATAAAAGAAGAAAACGGCAAATGGAAGTCAACCAGAAGCAGCAACATCGGTATCAGTTTCGGGGATGAGTCCTAGGGTTGAGGCCCATACCAGTATCAGTTTCGGAAATGAATCCCAAGAGGTGAAGCCCACTTTATCAGCGGTTTAAAGGAAGAATTCCAGCAAAAATAAAGAGAGAGAGAGAGAGAAGTCCTTGATGGTTAGGCATATGTCCAGTGATGACATTGTTTGCTACAAGGTAAAACCTTAGAAACGATAAGTGCAAGATATGCTCTCATCCGATATTCTGAGTGGATTGATCTCGACTAGACTCACGAGCACTTGATTACGGGATTTTAGCAGTAGAAGCCTGAGTGGTTGGCGAGATGACTAGTTGAAGAGATGGCGGATCAGTGAATGATCGTTTGGCTAGATGTCCATCCTGGTTTACTTATGCTATAATATATGATATGGTTGGAAACAAAGAACAAGTCTCTGAAAAAGAAAAAGAAAAATAGACCACCTATAACCGATAAACGTGAAGCTACCCATGGGTGAGTATTAGGACCACCATGAGGAGAAATGCTACCTTAAAGGGTATGTGTGTCGGAAAAAACGAGAAAGAAAGAAAAGAGGAAAAGAAAAAAAAACAAAAGAGAAAAAGAAGTTCAAAATGAAAAGAAAGAAAAGAAATAGACGAAAAAAGAAGAAGAAAACCATATCATGTTGAATACGAAGAAGTAATCACAGAGTATGATCAAGAAATCTCGGTTGGTTAGACCCAATGATCCAGTTCTCCGAGATAAAATCATTGAGTTGGCTTACTTAAAGATTAAGCTGCGAAAGAGCCTTGGCACACACACACTAGGAGTCTAGTTCAGATCACTCATGCAGACGATCGGATTTGAGTGTATTAAATACTTTGAAGGTTCTCTGGTTTTGCCACGAAGCATCCGTTGAGGATGAAAAACTGTTTAAAGCTATCAGAATTTTCTCGTGAGAGGCAATAGAGTATGTTGATATGCAACATCAACATCAGTATCAGTGTGCGGGTGAGGCCCACATCACTATCGGTTTTGGGGCGAAGCCCACATCAGCACCAGTTTGCGGGAGAGGCCCACATCAGTATCAGTTTAGGGGTGAGGCCTACATCAGTATCGGTTTGGGGGCGAGGCCCACATCAGCATCAGTTTGGGGGCTAGGCCCACATCAGTGTCAATTTAAGGGTGAGGCCCATGATGATGGGTAATTATAGCACTATTTCCCACTCATTTAACCTAATATTTTGTATAGTTTCTTGAGTTTTGTGAATATTTTAATGTGTTTTGTGTTATTTTGTAGATAAATAAAGTTTCTGGACATTCTGGAGGTGATTTGGACCAAAACAGTGAAAATTGGAAAAAATGGCATTTTGGTAATTTTCCGCGTCGCGATGCTAAGACCTTCAGCGTCGCGACGCCTAACGTGCGCCGAACAGTGCTAACGTGCGCCGGGTCCAAAAATCAGAATCTGAGAAAAGTTTGACTTTGCTAACATGCCCAGTGCCACGTGTCACCATCACAGCCGATCTGCTAACATACGCCGTGCCATGTGTCAGCATCCTACGGTGCCGACAGTCTCCATCGCCATGTGTCGCTCCACGTCACTGCCACGTCATCATCAGCCAATCAGGAAGTGCCACGTGTCGGAATTCTATGGTACCGATAGTCACTTTGCCACATGTCGCCACGTCACCGCCACGTCAGCATCAATTATTGGCTCTCTAATCCTTATCTGAAACGTGGCGGATAATAATCTAGCCGACCAATCAGAAACCGCCACGTGTCACAATAATTGAGATCCAACCACCCCACCACGTGTCACAATAATTGAGATCCAACCACCCTGCCACGTGTCACCTTATCACCTTATCCAGAATCTGCAACCGACGAACCAGAGCGTGCCACGTCGACATAACTGGCGTCGCGACACGAGCTGGCCGTCGCGACGCCTGACCCCTACTGACCCCTATAAATAGAGTGCAAAATTTCAGTTGTACCACTCTCTCTCATCTCTTTGATGTAAAAAGATAGTTTCCCTCTCTAGTTTTTTTTTTTTTGTTTTAGTTTTTAGTTTTGTATTTGATTTTAATTACGTTTTGTAATAATAGTAATTTATTTTTTTACTTTTTACAATTTTTACTATTCACCATGATGAGGTAACTTCCCCAGCTAGGGTGAAAAGTAATTCTTTTACTATTGCTATTTAGATTAATCTCCCTTAAATATAATATATTCACTATTTAAAATATTGACTTAAAAATGATACCGCCAGATTGGCCGGTTGGTAATTAAACTTTCTTACCGCCTATATGGCAGGTTCATGGACAAATCTTTTTATCACCTTAATGGCTGGTTGGACTTAATTTGACTTAATCAGGATACCGCCTATATGGCTGGTTGGTAATGTTATCACAAGTTTATATATTATATTATGTGAGATATCTAAATTAGTAGTAGTAAAAGTAATTCCTTTTACCTTAGCATTTTATTTTATTGTAATTTACTTTTCAGTATTTGCTTTGCCGTATTTTTACTTTATGTCTTTTATTTTCAAAATTTTACTAGCCCTAGTTATGTGTTGTAACTAAATTAGTTATCTGGGGTTGTGATGACTTTTAATATCACCAGTTTATAAGGGGTTATTTTATAGTTTGGGTAATTTAAAGGTTTAATTGTTAAGTCTTAAGCTTAATGCTTCTTGTTGTCTGATCACCAATAAGATTGATGTGGTAAATCTAAAATGAACTAGACATAGGGATTTTAGGTTTCAACCTTAGACTTAATAGCCCACGATCTTCTTTGAGGATAGATAACCCTTTAATATATTTCCTTACAGGATAAACATATACCTGTCGGGCGGGGGTAGCCATAATTGGAACTTAAACTTAATGAATCCATATAATTTGGTTGACATAGATATATGGTTCAATTGGGTTAAACTGGGTATTTGCGTCTGACCATCGACATAGGCTTTTGCATAATTTAGTGTTCCAGTTAGTAAACTGATTTATTACACAAACATAAAATAATCACTTCATCTTTTAAAAGATATTAGAATGAATCATGACACTAGATAGTTTTTAATATTGAATTTTCTTAAATCTACTTTCGAACAATTTTATTTACTTGTTTTTAAATTTAGAATTTTCACCATTTCAAATCAGTCCAACAACCTGTTAGATACTAGTAATCATTTGACCTCATAAAATTAATAGATTAGATATTAAGTCCTCGTGGGATCGATATTCTTATACTACTTGAACGATATGTGCGCTTGCGTTATACATGTGTATTTACGCTCCAGCCAGCCCACATCAGTATCGGTTTGGGGGCCAGGCCCACATCAGTATCGATTTGGGGGCGAGTCCCACATCAGTATCAGCTTGGGGGTGAGGCCCACATCAGTATCAGTTTCAGGTCGAGGACCCACCACATCATCAGTTTTGGGATGCGTCCCAGAGTTGAGGGCCCATATTATCAGTTGTAGTTCCGAGATGTGTCACTGGGTCGAGGACCCACTACATTGTCAGCTGTAGTTCCGGGATGCGTCCCAGGGTCGAGGGCCCACTACATCATCAGTTTTGGGATGCGTCCTAGGGTCGAGGGCCCACATTATAGTTGCAGTTCTGGGATGCGTCCCAAGGTCAAGGACCCACTGCATCGTCAGTTGTAGTTCCGGGATGCGTCCCAGGGTCGAAGGCCCACTACATCATCAATTTTAGGATGTGTCCCAGGGTCGAGGGCCCACACATCAGTCGTAGTTCCGGGATACGTCCCAGGGTCGAAGGGCCGCTGCATCATCAACTCAGTTTGAAGTAGCAGGTAAGTAAAAATGCATTGCATAACTTTGATAGGATTGTCATTGTCACATACTGAACAAGTGCCATCAAAGTGGGGGCGATAGTAGGCACTACATTTTTGCATATAAGTCCCGATGATGAGTCTCACATGGAGACACTACCTTTTTATGTTGTGGAAGTCACGGGAAACGGACGTCAGAAGGGAAGAGTCAGAAATTGACATCTTGTTGGATTTAATTCATTTGCTTAGCTTCGGGTTGCTCGCTAGATCTCTATTTTAAACTTATCCTTAGTCCAAAACCACCGCAAGTCACACACCAAGCCCACACATCACCAAGATACACACCAAGCCCGCCACAATGGACCAAACTCACGCCCGAGAAGACCAAAGCCACGCCCAAAGCATTCCAAAATAAGAAAATCACACATTTAACACATGCTAAAATCAAGACAAATCACCTTCCAAAATTAAAAGAATCAAATCAAATCTCATCAAATAATTTCCTAATTCAATTAAATCATATCCCTAATCAAAAGAGAATAAATCAAATCAAATTAAATCACATCCCTAATTAAATAGATTTTTCCTTATAGCACAATAATTAGAAGATATCCCGATAATTACACAAAATCATTTCATTATTCGCATAAGGATAACCCCAACCTTGCCTATAAAATGAAGCCTAAACCAACCCTTCACACCATAGCTGATTCACACCCAAAGCATAGAAAAATAGTCCCTACATCACCAAAAATCACAGCCCAGAAACACCCCATCCATCACCAAAACGTCCTCTGAAAATTACCACAGCAACCACTGAAATCAGCCCACACACTGTCGCAAATCACAGCCTGAAATAGCCCCTATCCATCGCACAAAACTGCACTCCAAATTACCTTAAACTACCCCAGAAACAGCCCTATACAACAGTCCTAATCCACGCCAAAAACAACACTAAAACATCAAAAAACCGCACCCCCAACACACCTAAAAACCGCAAAAATAGTCCCTAATTACCGTGAGAACAGTGGCCAGAAAAAGCATCCCAAAATAGAGGAAGCAGCAGCCCAAAACAACAAGACGACGAAGGAAAATAACGAACCAGTGAACCAGAGGAGTTGCGGAGCATTAACCCTTCCGATGGTCGCATAACGCACTTCCAGGAGACGACTTAAGAGGTTAGAACTGAGGGCAACTTTTTATTTATTCCGTTCTTTTGTTATTATTTCTTCACATGTGTATTGTGAATTCATGAATGTTGTGGCCATGGGATGAATGAAATATGTGTTATCGCTTGTGGTATATCAGATGGAAACCCACGTAAATTCTGTAACCGAATCCGAATAGACGGTAATACGGTCTGTACTTGGGAAACAACTCCACGTACCACTTGAGAGACACACATATTTCATTTCATCCAATCTCATGTTTATTCTTGATTTAATCATTTAGTATGTTATTTTCCTTTATGCATGATTTAGTTGTTTAGTATGTTCTTTTTTTATGCATGATTTAGGTGTTTATGTGATTAGAGGTATCGTTTTTGTGATTCTGTTTGAACGCTTTACCAACGCTACACGAACATATGCATTCTGCCTTGGCTCGTTTGAACGCGTTATCAAACTCTACTCGAACGTGTGTATTTTGTTTACCGTTCGAAGATGTTATCAAACACTACTCGAATATGTGCATTATGTTTACCATTCGAACGCGTTTACGAACGCTACACGAACGCGCACTCACTGGATAGATTCCTTCATCATGTTTTGCATGTTTGTTTCCTTAGTTATTTCTTTCCCCATCATATGCTTAGTTAGCTCGTTTTAATGTTTATGCTTTTACTATCATTGTTTATTTACCTTTCCGCATTTATTTATTTAGTATGTTTATGAAATTATGTGCTTAACGTTATTTCGAACCCAACGGTTTGAGGTCTTTCCTTGCGAGGGGTGAGTGCGGCCTTAAATCATTTTCCCAATTCACACTGGGTGGCGACTCTATGTTATTTCTCCAGTTTAGTTCCCCCGTGGGCTACTCCATACTCCCAATTTCTGTGTCCTACAATGCGTAATGTTCCACGCGTCGTGACGTTTGAGGTAAAATTTTGCCTATAGATTGAGGCCGAATTTCATTTGTAAAATCATACTTTCTTCTAAGGAATTCATTAAGAATACTAAGAAGATTGTATCTTGCTTGTTTATTTACAGCTTTATGTAATTAATTTTATTTACTTTTCGCAATGGCACTTTATTTTCTTTACTTTTCAGTCTTTTACTAACTCAATTCTACTGGGGTGAAATGTAAGCTATTATTACTAATATTTATATTAATCTCCCTTAATTATAATATATAAACTATTTAAAACCTGACTTAATGGGATACCGCCTTTATGGTCGGTTAGACTTTATAAAATTGGTTTTAACCTGACTAAACATTGATATCGCCGCTATGGTCGGTTGGAATTAATTATAAATTTGACGTAATCATGATAACGCCTATATGGTCGCTTGATATTATCACGCAAAGTTTATATATTATAATATGGGAGATATCTAAAATATAATTAATAAAAATGGATCCTCTAACCCTATATTTTTCTTGAATATTTTATTTACCTTTTTAATTTCCAGCATTTACTTTACGTCATTTACTTTATTTAAGCTTTTACTAGCCTTAGATATGTGTCGTAACTAAACCTGTTATCAAGGGTTGTGATGAATTCCAATATCACCAGTTTATAATGGGTTATTTTATAGTTTGGGTAATATAAGGGTTTATTTATTAAGTCTTAAGCTTAATGTTTCTTGTTAACTGGCCATTAATAAGATTGATGAGGTACACTTAAAATAAACTTGACAAAAGAATTTTAGGTTTCAGTCTTAGACCTAGTAGCCCACGATATTCATTGAGGATAGATAACCCTTTAATAGCCACAATTGAAGGGTTAGATACTGTTACTTATTAATTTTGGGGTTAGATACTGTTACTTATATCTAATTTCTTTTTACTTATTATTTTTGTTTTCTAGTGTTTCAGGTTCTCAGACACTACATGAGACGAACCAGAAGCTTTGAAATTCATCCGCTTGACCCAGAAATTGAAGGAACTATCAAACAATTGAGAAGGGAAAAGGGAGAAGGCCAAAAAGAACTAATCAACATGGAACCTGAACCTTTGGAAGTTGCACCACTAATTCCCATTCGAGACAGAGCTATTCCGGTGGTTGACGACTTCATTTCCTGTATTGTACTTCCTCCCTTACCAGCAAATGCTTGTGACATCAAAACATGCATCCAGATGATACAACAGTCAGTTCAGTTGGGGGGAATACAACTGAAGATCCTAATGCCCACATCAGTAACTTCCTGGAAGTTTACGGCACTTTCAATTACAAACGAGCAGCTGAAGAAGCAATGAGACTGCTTGTTTTTCCATATTCCTTAAAAGACAGAGCTAAGACTTGGCTACATTCACTACCAGAAGGTTCCATCACATCTTGGAACACTTTAGCCACCAAATTCATTGCAAAGTATTTTCCACCAGCTAGAACTGCAAAGCTGAGGAATGACATCACATCTTTTGTACAACATGACTCAGAATCCCTCTGCGAAGCTTGAGAAAGGTATAAGGATTTACTCAGAAAATGTCCTCACCATGAGATTGCAAAGTGGCTACAAGTCCAAACCTTCTATAATGGAATTTATGGAATAATGAGAATCATAATTGATGTGCTGCTGGAGGAGCTTTAATGGCAAAAGAAGAAGATCAGGCCTGAGACTTAATTGAAGAAATGGCCCACAACAATTCTTTGTGGCCAACAGAAAGGAGCATGATCCAACGAATCGCAGGAATTTATGAAGTTGGAGCCAACACAGCTAGGGATGGCAACAAGATCCAGACCCGGCCCGGGTCCTCATGGACCCGGACGACCTGGGTTCCGGAAAAAATAAAAAAAATAAATTAGATTTTAATAAAAAATATAAAATATTATGCATATATATAAAAAATAATAGAATTTAATAAAAAATTAAAAAAATTGAAATAAAACTAATAAAATTGACAAAATACAAATATAAATATAAAAAATACAATTAAAATTTAAAAAAAAAAATCCGGGTAATCGGGTCCAGACCGGGTCTACCCGGGTCCGGGTCGGGTAAACCCGGGAATATTTACCTGGGTCTGAAACCGGACCCGGGGTTGTGAAACCTCTTCCGGATCCGGACCCGAGTCCGGATCCAGATTTTTCCATCCCTAAACACAGCAGTGAATGCCAAGCTGGATCTGATTTGCAAAAATCTGGAAACTCTTAACATGAAGGTTAATGCTGGATCGAAAAGTTCACCATATGAAGGAGCACCAGAATTAGAATCATTAAACCAACAAGATGAGATGGTGAATTATGTCAACAATTTCAACATTCAGGGAAACAATCCATATTTCAATACCTACAACCCAGGTTGGAGGAATCACCCCAATTTCGCATGGAGCAACAATTCAGGTCAAAGGAACAATCCACCACCCGGATTCCAACGGCAGAACAAAGGCCAAGAGCATGAAAAAGAACCAGGAATAGCAGAAGTGCTAGCTCAGTTAAAAAAATATGATGCTATGTTTCAAAGCTAATCAGCTTCTATAAAGGCAGTGGAAAATCAAATTGGACAACTGGCCAATGCTCAGAGTTATAGACCGCCAGGTAAGCTTCCTAGCAACACAGAACTAAATCCAAGGAACATTGGGAAGGAGAAATATAATGCCATCACTTTTAAAAACGGTACTGAAATCAACAAAAATGTTGGAGTCAAGGCAACTGTTGAGGAATATCCAAAAGAAAGTAGCGAAACAGATCAACAGATGGAGGAAAAAGAGGCAAAAGCAAATGATCGAGAGAGATTCACTCCACCTCCACCTTTTCCACAACTTCTCCAGAAAAAAAAACTAGACAAGCAGTTTGCTCGATTCCTAGAGGTCTTTAAAAATCTGCATGTCAACATTCCATTTACAGAAGCGTTGGAATAAATTCCCAGCTATGTCAAATTCATAAAATACATTTTGTCACGAAAACGAAGATTGGGAGATTACGAGACAGTAGCATTGACAGAAGAATGCAGCTCAATCATTCAAAGGAAACTTCCCCCAAAGTTAAAAGATCCTGGCAGTTTCAATATTCCTTGCACCATAGGAGAACATAAATTTGGTAAGGCTTTATGTGATTTAGGTCCTAGTGTTAACTTGATGTCTTTTTCCATTTACATGAAATTGAAAATTGGAGAAGCAATGCCCACCTCAGTCTCTTTGCAATTTGCTGATAGAACACTCGCATTTCCGAGAGGTGTAGTTGAGGATGTACTAGTCAAAGTCGATAAACTCATTCTCCCAATAGACTTTATTATCCTTGACATTGAGGAAGACGAAGATGTGCCCATCATCCTCAGGAGAGCATTCATAGCTACCGGATGAACCATTATTGATGTACAAAAGGGAGAACTAACAATGAAAGTACAAGACCAAGAAGTAAAATTCAATATTTTCAAAGCCATGAAGTTCCCGAATGATGAAAAGAATGAAGAATGTTTCAGACTTGATGTGATAGATAGTACCATCGGGAACTCTGAAAAAATGCAAAGCTCAACTGACAAACTAAAGCATGCCATTTTCCTGTGAAGCTTGAAGATAAAGCGTGTTGCACACTGAACAAGTTAAATCTTGAACTACAAGCAACTGAAGAGAAAATACTCCACCAACTCAATGAATTGAAGGAATTCCACATACTGTTGAGTTTCAATCAAGTCCCAAGAATCATCAATCATGCATAAAACGAGTGAATACATGTCAAAGGAGGTGCGGAATAAACTCACATTGATCGGTTGGATGCTCCGAAGATGAACCACGAACGCACTGCCTTCTCCTCTTCTGTCATGCTCACGGTAAACCCACTGGTTTGGGCTTCAAGATTCGGTCATGGTGGGTTTGTGGACTCCATCTTCATCTTCGAGCTCCAAGCTTCAACAATGGAGTCCAAGCTCATGAAATCACTTCCCTATCACCTTGATATGTCTCCATGAGTGTGCTAGCACTTTTATCTTGCAACAAGATTACTTCTTTTCTCCCTTTACTGCATTCGGTCTTGAACCAGAAAAAAAAAGGAAGGCAGCAGCCCCTTGGGCGTGAGGAAGAAGAGAGGAAAGAGAGGAGGGAAAGGTTTCCAAAACCTAATACCGTAAATGGGAGAGAGAGAATGAGTTAGAAAATAAAAATTGTAAAAAGGTTTATATAATTTCCAAAAATATTTAATAAACCATTTACTTTTTCTATTTCAAAAAGCAAAGCATTAAATGCTTCCTTTCATTCCACATCAACTCACATCAATCACTCAAATGTCACATCACTCAAAGTGACATGTGATTTGACGCTTGATGTGACTTGCGATTTTGACGCTTGATTTGACTTACGTGCCGCATTCGAATTCGAAATGCGAATGCGCTCGTAAACAATCCCGGGCTCGGGTTCGCTAATTCCAAATTAACGAATTTTTCGTTGCGTCGTAATTAAATGATTACGCCTAGCGAATTCACTATTCACGTCGCTAACGAATTAATTGTAAATTAATTCGTTCGCCCGAATTAAAATCTAATTTCAATTCCGCGTCGAAATCTAATTTCGTTATAATATATCGAATATATTAATTTATCGATTAATTCCAAATTAATCGTTCTCTCTCTTTAACGATATTTTATCCGAGATAAAATATCTCCGTAATTAATCCCAGATTAATTTTCTCTCTCATCGAATTAATCCCAGATTAATTAAAGTGCGAGTCATACGTCATCGGTGAATCTTCAGGAACCGACCCATGAGATCTCCGGATATGTTGGCAGTAAATACGGTCGTCGGACTATCCGAACACGTAAGTATCGCGTACTATGTTTATACCGATTTACAAGACAAGGTTGGCTTCTAGCAAAGCGCCATGCCTACCCAATTCTCCAGAAACATTCTTACAGGAATATATAGATCTGTATCAAGCGTAGTATACCGTAGTATTGTGTATATCGGCCCAGTATCGGATAGTCACGTGCTAGGGCTGGGGCTGGATAAGTGTCTGCCCCGTCCGAAGCACATGTCGGATGTCTGGTAACTAGTCTCTATAATCAGATATGCATGACCTAGTCATAATATCCCGATGGTTGCGCAACACTTAAGAGCACTAGTACCGTATCCTGCGTGACATCATCTCCAATATGACTGAAGTGATACTTCCGTCTTGACATCACACCCAATACACTAAGACTCTCTGATAAACCCAGAAGTGGTGTACGCAGAACCGGTTAAAGCCCTGTACCACCAAGACCAAAGTCTACCGATTATCGCAAGTATTAGCGATGCAAGTCTCAGGTTAAGACTATACACACCTACCTTGATTTCGGCCTCCCATAGACACATAGTCATAATACCAATGGGATTCCGAGGGGTCTATCCAGAGCGAAGCTGTTTCCCGTACCATCGGTGAAACACGACCTCCTATCGCACTTGCATAAGTATCCAATACTTATATATATGAGAACTATGCCGTTGTGCCCTCACAACGCACACAAGTGCAATACTAGCCTATTCCGCATTATCGATGTCCAGTTTCGATAATACTCCGGCTAGGGATATTTAATGATTAATCCTTCGGGGACTGATACTGTCTCATATCATTCTCAGTCCAGGAACTAATCATAGGGACCTCTCTTCATTTATATATCTATGGTGATCTAATCACAAATGATGAGAGTGCAATTTCCTTGTCACATAGTTAATTTGTACAACAACACCGTGATCTGTACAAATAGTGACGCTATGGGTCATATTATCCAACAATCTCCCACTTGGCACATAGCCAGTCACTCGAGTGTCTAACACCCGAACTATGTACGGTTCGCTCAAATTGCTGAGAAAAGATTTTCGTCAGCGGATTTGTGTAATTATCTTCTGACGCGATTTATACGATCATCACATCGCCACGATGTATGATCCGAACGAATCAGATGATATAGAAGTATATATATGGATCGTCGATGAGACCTTTAATTCCTTAGCCTGTGCTGACGCCTAGCTCAGCTGCTAAAAGAACTATATCTAATCTAATTAGATTTATTTTCGATCCAAATGGCTTCTATTGTTGCCTCAGCTGCAGCAATAATCCACATTTGTTGTTTATTCGGCAACAGTTATCTTGCTTGGAAGATTTCCAGCTCACTGTCCCGTTATTCAAACTTTATGATACCGTAATAGTTAATTGTTTGGAAACTTGCAGCGGTGATCCCAGTCACTTCAAGTTGTCCATCTCCATAGTTTAAGACAACATCTTTTGTTCTCTCAGATACTAATAGATGTTCTTAATCTTCAATCCAGTGACTATCACTTGGACTGACCTGATTGTGACTCCATATGCTCAAAGCGTATGAGACACCAATACAAGTACATTTTAAATGTACAATTCCCAGAGAGTGTTAACAACTCCAAATCTATCCCAGTAGATCTTTATTCCTTGAATAAAGGTTGTTACTCCCCAGAATTCTTCGGAGAATTTCTTATGAAAGAATATCTATGAAAGCCAAGCTTTCACCAATTGTTTTATGGGAATTTCATTGTCAGTGCCCTCTCCCACTAGCCTCCTTATATACACAAGAATTATTTCATTTTGAGTCAAATCATAAACTATTATGATTATTTCAAAACGACAGTTCCAAGAACCTTATGTTTGCATTAATCCAAACATGGATCGAATAACCCGCAAACCTCGTTTGTTGGTTATACAAAATCGTCAGAACGTTATAAACATTCTCCAAAAGGTTTCCTTTTCAGGAAAGCGATTTTGATCTATAACTGACACATTTCATAAATGAAATACGCAGTTATCAACAAGCATCTTCAAAATGGATTTACCATGGCAACAGGTAAAAGGTTGAACCGTTATTAACACAATGTTGATAACGATACCTTTTCGTCAAAAGCCCGGCTTTGTACGTTGGTATGTTGCCTTCCATGTATGTCTTCCCTGAAGACGTTTAATGTACCATAGGCGCAATGCCTTGTGGTACAACAACTAGTATCCAAAAAAGTTGTTAAACATGGAATCCATTCCGGACTCATGGCACTTTTCCATAATAGGGAGTCGATACCTTGTATCACTTCCTCAAAACGTAGTCGGTTGGTATACCTTCATAAGATTGACATCTTTATGAGGTTAGATCAGAAACCCATACCCTAGGTTGTTTTCTGACTCTATCCGATCTACTCAGTTCTTGTGTATTCGAAGATTAATGGTACAGATTCATCATTGATGAACTATTTGTGTTCCATTACGGACCTTGTGCCTTGAACAATATTACTCCGATTTTCATCGAGTATCACTGTCCTCCCACTGACCACTGCATATCGGTATTCCTCTCAGGAAAAACCGCATTGTAACATCCCGGATTTTCAGAACTGTTCCAGAAGATTCCCGGACGACTGTTTTAGTTTCGGATCATGAGGATGATGAAGAATAAGAGTTTTAGTGATGTTATATGAGTTAGAATAATGGATTATGACTATTCGTCGCATCGAGAAGCGTGTGGGATCAAAAGTCAGTTACGCTATTTTCGCGAATCGCGTAAAGTTTCTGGTTTTAGACACGAGCAGGGAAAACGAACTCCGATCGAGCTGATTTTTGGACCATTGGACTCGTTTTTCCGATACGAACAACTTTCGTATTGAATATTTTTCGAGAATCGCATCAGAAGGTCTCTGAAATTTCGATTTTCTAAAGAGTTCTAGAACAGTGACTGTTTTGTTATTTTCGAGGGGACCCAGATGATATTTTCCCAACTGATTATATAAACCCTATAGTTTCAGCATTTTACAAAATTGGGCAAAACTCCTCTCCCTCTCTCACCCGTCCCCTCTCCCTCCTTATGGCGTCCTCGCCACTGGCCGGCCCTCCGGCCACGATCGGCCGCCGTGACGGCACCAAGTGGAGCGTCCGGCCACCCTCCGTCCAATGGTGGCCGGCGTCGACTGCAGAAGCGCCGAAAACGGCGGGGAAAAGAAGAAGTCATGCGCGGTTTTGGGTTGCCCGATCCCGGCTCGTCCGGTCGTTTCACGAGCCGTGCCACCTACCAAATCGAAGGTCTCGACGAGTACTACGAGTATGCGGAGTCGGTTTTGCCGAACAGCGGCCGGTTGCACGAAAATCGAGGGAAAACGCACGCGTGAACAGTGAAACCCAGATGAACAGTAACTTCGATCGAAATTCCGATCGCACCAGCGCGTTCGTAGGTCCGTTGGGAGTCCGAATATGGCCTCAGAATTTCGGTATGACTCCCCGTTTAGAATTCGTCATTTTAAAGGTTGCAGCTTTTTATTCGGATGTTTCTAGTAGTTCCGTATTGTAATGAATTAGCATGTTTATAAATTGAATATGATTTAATATGTTAAAACGATAAATGTGGTAGAATCCGGGGTGAAACAGACGAGATATGATCGATCCGGTAGTAATAGCGAGATTCCGGTAAAACGGCGTTTCTCGCGCGATTGGGAGTAGATAGTCGTAAATGTAGTTATGATGTAATTATGGTATTGCGAGGGTAGTTGGGTAATTTCGGTTTAGTTCGGAGGGTTCGAGACCTTTCCGTAGCGTTTGCGGAAACTTTTCCACAAGTTTTGCCGCAAACGCGTAAAATGAGAATTTGACCTATCTAGTTGATTTAAGATAGCAAAGTGAGCATGTGTTAGAGTAATGAAACTTAAACCGTAGAGTCGGTGAGGATTTGAGGATTCCGAGAGAATCCGCAGTTTATAGTTGTTGAGTAGAAAGTTCCGCAAATAGCGGTTCTGACGTATGTTGTGATTTGTTTTGGCAGATCAGACCCGGATCGCGGGCATTCGTCCAGCCAAGTAAGTAACTCATGCTTCTAATACCTAAAAGTTTAATAATGTTCTAAATTAATTATATAGTAAAGTTGTGTATTGTATATCCATAAAACGAGTATATATAGTTATTTATAAAGATAAGTGTGGAAGAAAGAGATAGCTGTAGTAAGATGCACATATAGACAAAATGAGCTAGTATATACAGATGTATGAGCATATAGAAAAAAATAGAGACATCTATGTAAGTGTAAACCAGTAAGTATATTTAGGAAAGGACAAATGAACAAGGTCACTGATATAACTTTATAAGACTTGGGTATTGGGGATGTAGAAACTACACCCTAGGGAATGGGATTAAAGTTATCAATGAGATAAAACATAGACATATTACGAATAAACTATGTTATGTGTAAAATCAAGAATGTTGGAAATAGTTAGAAAGCTTATGTAATATGTATGTAATGAGTGTAATATCATAGAAGAGATAGTATAAAGGGATAAGTATAATTAGTAAGTAGGTGAGTCGATGTGTTTGGGCATGTATGAGTGCAAGTGTAGAATTTCACACAAGAACAGATATATATATGGATTCATATAGCACACATAAGTATTGAAGTATGTATATAAGATAAATAGTATGTATATTGCCGGAGGAGGTAAGTAAGTTTGTGTATGGTAAGTATGTGTTTGTGTAACAGTACTTTGATGAATGCTTAAATGAACATAGAGTAGATGTGCATATGAATATATGTAAATGAGTTTATAAACTGAGAATTTGATGTTTAATGTAGTAGAAGGAACTTTGATTGTGTGTTTATGAATTTAATTTATGCAATATGTTGATTGTGAGCCGCCAGCAAGGTAAGTTATGGAGGTAAGCTAAGTTAGGATGGTTTGAATGTGTGCACATATATATAGATAAATGTGGCATGTTTTGGTGTGAACAAGCATTTTGTTGATATTTAAACGTATAGTCCTGTAAGATCATGATAGATGGAATAATGGCTAGAGTGAAGAGAAACATGAGAAATGCATATATGCATGTGCATGTGTGTGTGTGTTTAAGTTTTCAACGGTTGAGCATACGACAATAATGTTTTCCAACAATTTCAAATATTTTAAAGAAAGATTTCAAATGCTTTTGAAAATAATTGTATTTCAGAAAATGTTTCTTTCTACAGTTGGAGTTACAGATTATGGTTTTATGGTTTTCGGGGCATGAGGTAAAAACTCACCCCAGTATGTAACTTGAGAAATAGTTCGGAATTGACGGATACTTTTGATTCGGGATTTGGGATTTGACCCATCCCAATTGTACACTATTGGAATTGACGGATATAGACACATGTGCACATGTGGAGGACTGAGGGGACGCTCTCAGATCCTCGAGCAGGACTAGGGGCTATAGGGTCCCGAAATCCTAGTTTTAGATGCCCAGTTGAGTTATGGTCCTGGGTATCGAGTACACCCAGTTGAGTTATGGTCCTGGGTGTAGATAGACGTCCAGTTGAGTTATGGTCCTGGACGTATAGCAGTTTTCAGTTTTCAGATTTTCAGAAATAGTTTTTCAGATTTCGATTTTCAGTTTTCAGAGATGCCGCAGTTGAGATATGGTCCCGGGCATCAAGTATTTTCAGTTTTTAGTTTTCAGATCCCCAGTATAAAGTTTTCAGATTTTATTTAAGATTCAGACTTCAGAATCAGATTTTAAATAAGAGTTTTCATGAGCCATTATTTTAAAGGCAGTTTTAGAAAGATAAAGTTTTAGAAATAGAGTTTTTCAGAAAGAAACTTGAGATAATAGTTTTCAGAAAGAGTTTCCAAAGTACTTTTTTTTAAAAAGCTTAGCATGTTAAAGTTGCATATAACATACATGACGCGCATATGGATTATATATTCTATTTGTCATTTGGAAGTATATAGTTGGCTTTAATATGTGTGATGACATGTTTGCATCAGTATACATATACGAATGACTTTGCGTGAAGCATGTTTTTATTGAAGTAACATTTTAAAGAATACCAGTGCGTGGTAATATAATCTTATTTAAGTGTACAGATAGCAACGATGATTATGTGAGTTGTATGCCTACTAAGAGAGAGCATATTGTGAAAATGTTAGGATATGTTGTAAAAATTACATGCGTATGTATACGTGATCAGTAATAATAAGTTAAGTGTCTGAAAGAGGTAGTATTTTAGTTCAACCGATTTGATGATATTTCAAAGAGTATAAAAGAAAGAAAGCTATAAAGATCACTTAAGTTTAGTAGCAAAAAGAGATTAAATAAACAGAAATATGAGAAGTTAATAGATTAACATAGCATAGGCGCTATGATTGTTTAATATGATATTTATTCATAATGTAGATACTTGTTAATGTTTTAATGGATTCTTAATCAATTCAAGTTAATATCGAAACATAACTTAGACTTTGTGTGTGTTGTACGCTCAAATTATGAGCAGGGTTACTTACTGAGTCATTACGACTCACACCATTTCCGTTGTTAGTTTTGCAGGTCAGTAGCAGTTTTTTTTTTTGTAACTTGAAGCTTTGGTGAAGGCTTTGAAGACAGAGGATCGCCCCAGTTGCAGTCGAGAGAGTGTCGAGTCCTGGGTCAAGTTGTAGGTCCTCACGGCCCTTTGTATTGTATTTTACATTTGTATCATTTAAGTAAGAATTATGTAATAGTGTAGTTGTTGTTTTGAGTTCTGGCCGGAGGCCAAGTATTTGCATTTTGTTTATTGAGTTCAGGCCTGAGGCCTCGTAGATAAATGCATGGATGTTGAGTTTCCGGCCTGAGGCCGAGTTGATTGTGTTCTGGTTGTATTTGGATGCTGGCTACAGGCCAGGTTGCATGATGTTACGAATACATCATGCCGAAATTTCGTTAGATTCAGAGGCTTATGGAGATGGGTTTAGCCTGTCTCCTGCTGGTAACATCCTGGCCTAGGCGGGATGTTACAAAGATGGTATCAGAGCATGGTTTAAGAGTCAGAGTCAGTAGCATGGTTTAGAAGTCAATGACTGCAATTGCGGGGATCCAGCTGTCGGAGATTGTCTTCAGTTTGGTAAAGACCACATAGGTCTTTGTATGTATCTTATATGAATTTTTGATATGAATTGATGTTATTCAGTGCCGTGTTTGCTTGAATATGGGTCTATGAGTGACTCATTTATTGTGAATAGATTTGCTATCTTTATATAGAAAGATATGGGATTAAGTTAGCACTCTGGCGGTCTTTCAGATCAGAGAATCAGCCAGGATCAGATAGAATCAGTTTAGGGCCCTTGTGAGGCCAGAAGAATTGAGATCAGAATCAGAACAGTACAGTTAGAGATAAGAACCAGATCAGTATAATCAGGGTTGAGAATAAGATCAGCATAGTTAGTTTAAAGCTGTAGATAAGCTATTGTAGATTCTAGTTTATGAATAACAGTTAGCTTAGAGTTGAGGTAGAGAAGTAATATCAGTAGAGTTTAGAACAAGATAGTTTCGACATATGTGACCGGGTATGAATCAGCAGGCATAGTGACGGAGAAATTTCGAGGACGAAATTTTTATAAGGAGGGGTGAATGTAACATCCCGGATTTTCAGAACTGTTCCAGAAGATTCCCGGACTACTGTTTTAGTTTCGGATCATGAGGATGATGAAGAATAAGAGTTTTAGTGATGTTATATGAGTTAGAATAATGTATTATGACTATTCGTCGCATCGAGAAGCGTGTGGGATCAAAAGTCAGTTACGCTATTTTCGCGAATCGCGTAAAGTTTCTGGTTTTAGACACGAGCAGGGCAAACGAACTCCGATCGAGCTGATTTTTGGACCATTGGACTCGTTTTTCCGATACGAACAACTTTCATATTGAACATTTTCCGAGAATCGCATCAGAAGGGCTCTGAAATTTCGAGTTTCTAAAGAGTTCTAGAACATGGACTGTTTTGTTATTTTCGAGGGGACCTAGATGATATTTTCCCAACTGATTATATAAACCCTATAGTTTCAGCATTTTACAAAATTGGGCAAAACTCCTCTCCCTCTCTCACCCGTCCCCTCTCCCTCCTTATGGCGTCCTTGCCACTGGCCGGCCCTCCGGCCACGATCGGCCGCCGTGACGGCACCAAGTGGAGCGTCCGGCCACCCTCCGTCCAATGGTGGCCGGCGTCGACTGCAGAAGCGCCGGAAACGGCGGGGAAAAGAAGAAGTCAGGCGCGGTTTTAGGTTGCCCGATCCCGGCTCGTCCGGTCGTTTCACGAGCCGTGCCACCTACCAATCGAAGGTCTCGACGAGTACTACGAGTATGCGGAGTCGGTTTTGCCGAACAGCGGCCGGTTGCACGAAAATCGAGGTAAAACGCACGCGTGAACAGTGAAACCCAGATGAACAGTAACTTCGATCGAAATTCCGATCGCACCAGCGCGTTCGTAGGTCCGTTGGGAGTCCGAATATGGCCTCGGAATTTCGGTATGACTCCCCGTTTAGAATTCGTCATTTTAAAGGTTGTCGCTTTTTATTCGGATGGTTCTAGTAGTTCCGTATTGTAACGAATTAGCATGTTTATAAATTGAATATGATTTAATATGTTAAAACGATAAATGTGGTAGAATCCGGGGTGAAACAGACGAGATATGATCGATCCGGTAGTAATAGCGAGATTCCGGTAAAACGGCGTTTCTCGCGCGATTGGGCGTAGATAGTCGTAAATGTAGTTATGATGTAATTATGGTATTGCGAGGGTAGTTGGGTAATTTCGGTTTAGTTCGGAGGGTTCGAGACCTTTCCGTAGCGTTTGCGGAAACTTTTCCACAAGTTTTGCCGCCAACGCGTAAAATGAGAATTTGACCTATCTAGTTGATTTAAGATAGCAAAGTGAGCATGTGTTAGAGTAATGAAACTTAAACCGTAGAGTCGGTGAGGATTTGAGGATTCCGAGAGAATCCGCAGTTTATAGTTGTTGAGTAGAAAGTTCCGCAAATAGCGGTTCTGACGTATGTTGTGATTTGTTTTGACAGATCAGACCCGGATCGCGGGCATTCGTCCAGCCAAGTAAGTAACTCATGCTTCTAATACCTAAAAGGTTTAATAATGTTCTAAATTAATTATATAGTAAAGTTGTGTATTGTATATCCATAAAACGAGTATATATAGTTATTTATAAAGATAAGTGTGGAAGAAAGAGATAGCTGTAGTAAGATGCACATATAGACAAAATGAGCTAGTATATACAGATGTATGAGCATATAGAAAAAAATAGAGACATCTATGTAAGTATAAACCAATAAGTATATTTAGGAAAGGACAAATGAACAAGGTCACGGATATAACTTTATAAGACTTGGGTATTGGGGATGTAGAAACTACACCCTAGGGAATGGGATTAAAGTTATCAATGAGATAAAACATAGACATATTACGAATAAACTATGTTATGTGTAAAATCAAGAATGTTGGAAATAGTTAGAAAGCTTATGTAATATGTATGTAATGAGTGTAATATCATAGAAGAGATAGTATAAAGGGATAAGTATAAATTAGTAAGTAGGTGAGTCGATGTGTTTGGGCATGTATGAGTGCAAGTGTAGAATTTCACACAAGAATAGATATATATATGGATTCATATAGCAACATAAGTATTGAAGTATGTATATAAGATAAATAGTATGTATATTGCCGGATGAGGTAAGTAAGTTTGTGTATGGTAAATATGTGTTTGTGTAACAGTACTTTGATGAATGCTTAAATGAACATAGAGTAGATGTGCATATGAATATATGTAAATGAGTTTATAAACTGAGAATTTGATGTTTAATGTAGTAGAAGGAACTTTGATTGTGTGTGTATGAATTTAATTTATGCAATATGTTGATTGTGAGCCGCCAGCAAGGTAAGTTATGGAGGTAAGCTAAGTTAGGATGGTTTGAATGTGTGCACATATATATAGATAAATGTGGCATGTTTTGGTGTGAACAAGCATTTTGTTGATATTTAAACGTATAGTCTGTAAGATCATGATAGATGGAATAATGGCTGGAGTGAAGAGAAGCATGAGAAATGCATATATGCATGTGCATGTGTGTGTGTGTTTAAGTTTTCAACGGTTGAGCATACGACAATAATGTTTTCCAACAATTTCAAATATTTTAAAGAAAGATTTCAAATGCTTTTGAAAATAATTGTATTTCAGAAAATGTTTCTTTCTACAGTTGGAGTTACAGATTATGGTTTTATGGTTTTCGGGGCATGAGGTAAAAACTCACCCCAGTATGTAACTTGAGAAATAGTTCGGAATTGATGGATACTTTTGATTCGGGATTTGGGATTTGACCCATCCCAGTTGTACACTATTGGAATTGACGGATATAAACACATGTGCACATGTGGAGGACTGAGGGGATGCTCTCAGATCCTCGAGCAGGACTAGGGGCTATAGGGTCCCAAAATCCTAGTTTTACATGCCCAGTTGAGTTATGGTCCTGGGTATCGAGTACACCCAGTTGAGTTATGGTCCTGGGTGTAGATAGACGTCCAGTTGAGTTATGGTCCTGGACGTATAGCAGTTTTCAGTTTTCAGATTTTCAGAAACAGTTTTTCAGATTTCGATTTTCAGTTTTCAGAGATGCCGCAGTTGAGATATGGTCCCGGGCATCAAGTATTTTCAGTTTTTAGTTTTCAGATCCCCAGTATAAAGTTTTCGGATTTTATTTAAGATTCAGACTTCAGAAATCATATTTTAAATAAGATTTTTCATGAGCCGTTATTTTAAAGGCAGTTTTAGAAAGATAAAGTTTTAGAAATAGAGTTTTTCAGAAAGAAACTTGAGATAATAGTTTTCAGAAAGAGTTTCCAAAAGTACTTTTTTTTTTTAAAAGCTTAGCATGTTAAAGTTGCATATAACATACATGACGCGCATATGGATTATATATTCTATTTGTCATTTGGAAGTATATAGTTGGCTTTAATATGTGTGATGACATATTTGCATCAGTATGGATATACGAATGACTTTGCGTGAAGCATGTTTTTATTGAAGTAACATTTTAAAGAATACCAGTGCGTGGTAATATAATCTTATTTAAGTGTACAGATAGCAACGATGATTATGTGAGTTGTATGCCTACTAAGAGAGAGCATATTGTGAAAATGTTAGGATATGTTGTAAAAATTACATGCGTATGTATACGTGATCAGTAATAATAAGTTAAGTGTCTGAAAGAGGTAGTATTTTAGTTCAACCGATTTGATGATATTTCAAAGAGTATAAAAGAAAGAAAGCTATAAAGATCACTTAAGTTTAGTAGCAAAAAGAGATTAAATAAACAGAAATATGAGAAGTTAATAGATTAACATAGCATAGGCGCTATGATTGTTTAATATGATATTTATTCATAATGTAGATACTTGTTAATGTTTTAATGGATTCTTAATCAATTCAAGTTAATATCGAAACATAACTTAGACTTTGTGTGTGTTGTACGCTCAAATTATGAGCAGGGTTACTTACTGAGTCATTACGACACACACCATTTCCGTTGTTAGTTTTGCAGGTCAGTAGCAGTTTTTTTTTTTATAACTTGAAGCTTTGGTGAAGGCTTTGAAGACAGAGGATCGCCCCAGTTGCAGTCGAGAGAGTGTCGAGTCCTGGGTCAAGTTGTGGGTCCTCACGGCCCTTTGTATTGTATTTTGCATTTGTATCATTTAAGTAAGAATTATGTAATAGTGTAGTTGTTTTGAGTTCTGGCCGGAGGCCAAGTATTTGCATTTTGTTTATTGAGTTCAGGCCTGAGGCCTCGTAGATAAATGCATGGATGTTGAGTTTCCGGCCTGAGGCCGAGTTGATTGTGTTCTGGTTGTATTTGGATGCTGGCTACAGGCCAGGTTGCATGATGTTACGAATACATCATGCCGAAATTTCGTTAGATTCAGAGGCTTATGGAGATGGGTTTAGCTTGTCTCCTGCCGGTAACATCCTGGCCTAGGCGGGATGTTACACGCATGGTGAGCAACAATCACATTGTTCTCATGTGAGATTTATAAGTACTATACATAAGGTTTCCCTTAGGATAACCTATATTGGCACTTATCCAATTTGGGTCCTTAGTTTGGTATCATCCAAACGTTATGTCTGGCATACCCAAATTATCAGGAATGAGAAACCTCGTTTCTTCCCTGTTCATATCCTATATGACATCTGTCAAACAGATTTATATAGAACCTTATTCTAAATAAGTTATTGCACTGTTAAAACTTATCCGTTGAAGGAAATGGTAGCCCAGAGCGACTCATGATTAGCCTTATCATGTCTAACATGATTCGGTTAATCCGTTCGGACACACCGTCTAACTGACGTGTCTCGGGAGGAGTCATCATCTGAAAGAATACCATACTCTTTCATGTATGTACGAAACTTACTGCTTAAGTATTTTCCATGACGGTCTTACCGTGGCGGAATAATACTATAGCCGATCTGTTTATTTACTTCGTGTCGAAACTTCAAAAGTTTACGATCTGTGTTCTTCAAAAGAAACACATAACCATAACGTGATGCCACATCCGTTAAGGTCACGAAATATTCATGTTCACATCTAGCTTAGCTAGATATGGGCCCACTTACTTCACCATGAATATGGCTAACAGATCGGTGGCCCTTTTACTATTACCAAGTAAATAGTATTTTAGGTACTTTACCTAATAAACTAGATTCGCAGACCTTATTTGAATAGTCAAATCAGTCATAGTACCCACTCTTCAAAAGTGTGGATATACGAGTCTCGTTAAATTGTGTCCTAGACAACAATGCCACAAATAAGTCTCTATTGATCAAATCAATTTGAGCTATTTATTTGTCATTTTATATGTTTGAGATTTTATTTATATTCAACATATAAATTCTGTTATTTACATCTAATGTATTTATCTCAGTATCATCTTTATATAATAAAACACTTAATGTTCTATAATATAAAGGTTTTATCGGCAACGGATTAAACACTGATATAGATATAATGTCTCTAGTCAAACTAGTTACATTATAACAGTTCCTAATTTAAGTATATACCCAAAGGGTAGTTCCTAAACTTAGGTATCTACGGTCGAAACAGCGACTTTCGTCCCGTTTCCGATTCGCAGAGAATCTCGGCTTGAAGTCAATATCCTGCTCAAAGCAGATTCTGAACATCAATACATATATTTTATGTACCACACTAAGTATTTAAAATCTAATTTCAATACTAGCTGTGAACATAACTAAGACAAACATTTTCAAAGTAAGAGTCTTGCCCTTTCTTTAATTCCTTCGTGTCTGCCATATCCAAATGGTAGTCACTTTGGGATATGTCAATTATCCTTTTCAATATTTCAGAAACCTTAGGCCAAGCCTTAGGTTTTAGAACATCGAAATGATGTGCACCTCGTGCTACATGCCCAATTGCAAACTTTGACTTTATCTCATCTAGAATAGTCAATTAATTCTCCAAGAATTATAAATTGCAATTTTAATACTTCTTAAATCTAAAATTAGATTTATGACAAGTATATTAAATTAAGCATTAAAGTCATCATCACATAAATCTTCCAAAGACTTTATGCTCTACTTATTTTGCTTAATTTTGGGCTTAAGGTATAATAAGTTATTTTATCAAATAAAGTAACCTATTATTTATTCTCAATTTGAAAATTAAATTATTTAAAATATTTTAATCCCAGATTATATTTTAAATATCCAACTTTTCAATTTTATCTTGATTACAATAGTCCAACTATTTAATCAACGATTAGTGGTACTATATATATTATAATGATTATAATAGTCCAACTATATAATCAAATATAATCCAAATTAATTAACCTCAATTACATTGATTACTATAATCCAATTATAAAATCAATTGTAAACTGAAATTAATTAATTCAAATATATTGATTAATATAATCCAATTATATATAATCAAGTATAATACAGTCCAACTGTTTATTAAAACAACAATTTAAATATTAGTCTAACTAACATTTAATCTAATGACGAAATAATTTAAATGAGCGCGTATGGCGAGTAATTGAACGAATATTGCAAATTCAATTCTTGTCTCCCACTATTTTTCGGCGAGCCTCCAACCCTCTGTCGAGTACTCGGGAAACCGTGTTTCCTAGTGGGCAAGGATCCCGTTAAATATCACACAATCTTGACTTTGGCCAACAAATTGTATGATAATTAACTAGGTAGATCTCGAAGATCAATTGGATCTCATCCAACTCCTAGATCCAGTAGGTGGACATCCAAGTCCCAAACATATATCTTATATATGCCTATACATCGAATGTATACCCTAACCTTTTTCCTCTGAATCAACTAGGTCTTGGCTTTGGCACAACAAACCTAGTGATCCCAGTCAAGCGCGGACCCATTGACATGGAAGCTTCGTAATCAATGTCAATGGACAAGAAGTGGTCTTGACTTTGGCCAACAAACCACAACTTGGACACGACACCGATATGGAACAAAGCCTCGTGATTAAAACACATCTTTGACGGACAAGGGCTTGACTTTGGCCAACAACCCCTGCCAATCTCGGATCTTGAGTAAGAATCACTCAATGGAAGGAAAATAAACGCTTGATATTTAACGAGGGTTTTTCGCGTGCAAATTTGCAACCAATTTATTATCTTTGTTAAGGTCTCATCATCATACACCCTTAAACATGCATTCTAAACACATAATAAAGCGCATATGTAAAATAATAATGATATGCGGATGGATATTTTACATTGATCCTAGATCAAATCTCTCTCTTTCTCTCTCCAGCTAGCACATGTATTTACTTCTACCCGTTACACTACACTTATAAAGAAACCTCATTTACATTGAGGGGAATAGGTGAGAAGAGAATACAAAGAATATGAGGTGATATGGCTGGACACGCAGGTCCAATTAATAAATCAAATTTATTACAACAATTTCTAAAATTGCCCCACCCGACTAATATCCATCCGATATACATTATTCAAGCATCACAACCATGTATTCATACAAGCATGTTATCAATCAATCTAATCAAATTAATTAATCTGATAATTAGTGATCATTCAATGTTCAAACAAAGATTTGATTTTGTTCGAGTCAAACTCGTATTGCGAACACGTACTCAAAGTACGATTTCTCAAAAAAAATTAAATTACATAATTAAATCCAATTTAATACGTATTTAATTCTAATTCATTATTTAATTCCAAATTAAATATTACACTTTATAAAATAAACCTTTACGACTTAAATTCCAAATTTAATCGTTACGGGTCTCAAAGCCCGATTAATATCCAATATTAATTTAATTAAAGTCCAATGGGCTTTTAATTAATTTCTTGAGGCGTGGACTTTTGGTCAACTCGGGTCAAACCCGCAACCAAAGTCCAATCCGGGAGTTACCCCAAAAGCCCATAAATTAATTTAGGCCCATTAGGCCCAATTAAACGTTAAAGGTTCATTAGTCGCATTTGTGCCTTTTTGGAAGCGGTATTGGGCCTAATTGGATCCAACCAATTTTGGCCTAAACCAACTTTGTACAACAAAGTCCAATAAACTCAATAACAACTTTAAAAGCCCAAATCCAATTTTAAGCCCAATAATTTAATTCCAAAAATTCCAAATTTTCCAATTAAATTACCTAAAGTGTATAGCATTATTAATTACCCAAATCAAAGTTTCCAAAACATGAAATTTGTCCAATTAATCATGCTTAACATCAATTAATCATGTCCAACATAATTTGATCAAAATCAAACCCAATTAATACATGCTAAAGTCTCGGCCATAAGAGAAAAAATGCCCAAATCAAATTCAATCCAATTGAACCCAATCAAACATAAATTCAACATCCCCAAATGATTTCTAAGTCATCCAATGAACAAAAAATCAAAAATCCAAGACATTAGGGAGCTTGCCAAATTCGGCCATCCAAAGCAATTTGGGGAAAATTGTTCCAAACTAATTTTCAACAAATTGATCCAATCAATCCTCAATTAAACATACTTTAAGCATTCTAAATCATCCAATTTCATTAACATGCTCAAAATCAAATTTACCCAAATTTCAATTTTGGCCAACAATAAGCAAATTGGGGAAAATTGTTCCAAACACTTTTTCATCAAATTGATCTAATCAATCATCAATTAAACAACATTTAAGCATTCTAATTCATCCAATTTCATTAAACATGCTCAAAATCAAGTTTACCCAAATTAAAGTTTTGGCCAACATTAAGCAAATTGGGGAAAATCAATCCAATTAATTCTCATCAAATTGATTACATATAACTCTAAGTTATCCATATACAAGCATTCTTAAACAAACAATTTGTCAAAATCATGCTTAAATCAAAAAGCCCCAAATTTGCTCAAGAACCCTAAATTCGTTTTATGCAACCAATAGCTCTATACCATTGTTGAGTTTCAATCAAGTCCCAAGAATCATCAATCATGCATAAAACGAGTGAATACATGTCAAAGGAGGTGCGAAATAAACTCACATTGATCGGTTGGATGCTCCGAAGATGAACCACGAACGCACTGCCTTCTCCTCTTCTGTCATGCTCACGGTAAACCCACTGGTTTGGGCTTCAAGATTCGGTCATGGTGGGTTTGTGGACTCCATCTTCATTTTCGAGCTCCAAGCTTCAACAATGGATTCCAAGCTCATGAAATCACTTCCCTATCACCTTGATATGTCTCCATGAGTGTGCTAGCACTTTTATCTTGCAACAAGATTACTTCTTTTCTCCCTTTACTGCATTCGGTCTTGAACCAGAAAAAAAAAGGAAGGCAGCAGCCCCTTGGGCGTGAGGAAGAAGAGAGGAAAGAGAGGAGGGAAATGTTTCCAAAACCTAATACCGTAAATGGGAGAGAGAGAATGAGTTAGAAAATAAAAATTGTAAAAAGGTTTATATAATTTCCAAAAATATTTAATAAACCATTTACTTTTTCTATTTCAAAAAGCAAAGCATTAAATGCTTCCTTTCATCTCACATCAACACACATCAATCACTCAAATGTCACATCACTCAAAGTGACATGTGATTTGACGCTTGATGTGACTTGCGATTTTGACGCTTGATTTGACTTGCGTGCCGCATTCGAATTCGAAATGCGAATGCGCTCGCAAACAATCCCGGGCTCGGGTTCGCTAATTCCAAATTAACGAATTTTCCGTTGCGTCGTAATTAAATGATTACGCCTAGCGAATTCACTATTCACATCGCTAACGAATTAATTGTAAATTAATTCGTTCGCCCGAATTAAAATCTAATTTCAATTCCGTGTCGAAATCTAATTTCGTTATAATATATCGAATATATTAATTTATCGATTAATTCCAAATTAATCGTTCTCTCTTTTTAACGATATTTTATCCGAGATAAAATATCTCCGTAATTAATCCCAGATTAATTTTCTCTCTCATCGAATTAATCCCAGATTAATTAAAGTGCGAGTCATACGTCATCGGTGAATCTTCAGGAACCGACCCATGAGATCTCCGGATATGTTGGCAGTAAATACGGTCGTCGGACTATCCGAACATGTAAGTATCGCGTACTACGTTTATACGGATTTACAAGACAAGGTTGGCTTCTAGCAAAGCGCCATGCCTACCCAATTCTCCAGAAACATTCTTACAGGAATATATAGATTTGTATCAAGCGTAGTATACCGTAGTATTGTGTATATCGGCCCAGTATCGGATAGTCACGTGCTAGGGCTGGGGCTGGATAAGTGTCTGCCCCGTCCGAAGCACATGTCGGATGTCTGGTAACTAGTCTCTATAATCGGATATGCATGACCTAGTCATAATATCCCGATGGTTGCGCAACACTTAAGAGCACTAGTACCGTATCCTGCGTGACATCATCTCCAATATGACTGAAGTGATACTTCCGTCTTGACATCACACCCAATACACTACGACTCTCTGATAAACCCAGAAGTGGTGTACGCAGAACCGGTTAAAGCCCTGTACCACCAAGACCAAAGTCTACCGATTATCGCAAGTATTAGCGATGCAAGTCTCAGGTTAAGACTATACACACCTACCTTGATTTCGGCCTCCCATAGACACATAGTCATAATACCAATGGGATTCCGAGGGGTCTATCCAGAGCGAAACTGTTTCCCGTACCATCGGTGAAACACGACCTCCTATCGCACTTGCATAAGTATCCAATACTTATATATATGAGAACTATGTCGTTGTGCCCTCACAACGCACACAAGTGCAATACTAGCCTATTCCGCATTATCGATGTCCAGTTTCGATAATACTCCGGCTAGGATATTTAATGATTAATCCTTCGGGGACTGATACTGTCTCATATCATTCTCAGTCCAGGAACTAATCATAGGGACCTCTCTTCATTTATATATTTATGGTGATCTAATCACAAATGATGAGAGTGCAATTTCCTTGTCACATAGTTAATTTGTACAACAACACCGTGATCTGTACAAATAGTGACGCTATGGGTCATATTATCCAACACATACAGCCTTTCGAGAATGCCAAACTATACAAAGAAAAGGCCAATAAGAGACATGATGAGAATTTAGTGCGTATACAACTAGAACCGGCGCAGCGGGTATTGTTCAGCAAGTCAAGGTTGAAATTTTTCCCTGGAAGGTTAAAATCAAGGTGGTCAGGTTCATTCTTAATCACTCAAGTTTTACCAGATAGAACCATGGAGTTACATGATCCCAATTATAATGAAACATTCAAGGTTAAAAGTAAGTGTGCCATGCATTACTGGAGAGAATCATTGGAGCGATAAAAATAAAGTGTCATACTTTCAGATCCAGCCTAACGTTCGGGTAGTCATGTCTAACTAAAGACATTAAACTTAGAGCTAGCTGGTAGGTAACCCATGCAATTTGTGTATATATGCAGATTTTGTGTGTTTAATTTTGTAGGTAAAGTCATTTCAGAATGGAAGACGTTCTAGCAAATCTTCACAAATAATTTCCTTCTCTCCCTCAAAACTCTTTGATGAAAGTCTACAAAGCTCGCTTGGAACGAATGAGACTTCTGATGATCAAAGGTATTCCTAATGAGATTCATTGGATTATTATAGCACAAGTCCGATTGGCAGGTGAGTCCTCTGACTTTTTTTTTCATATCTGCCTCGTTTAGGAAGAAGCACCCATGCTAAAAATAGAAGAGCTAAAAGAATGGGGGTTTTCTATAAATGTGTACGCATGACATGTAATACTCGTTGTCGTTCTTTAGGAATGATGTCTGATAACCGTGAAGATAAAATGAAATTCATTAGGCATGGCTTGAGTAAAGAGTCTTTGGATGACATATCTAAGACTCTTGAGACGCATTACAAGGGATATGTGCATCATGTAATTCACATGTTACATGGACAATTCCAAAAAGAAAGACAACAACTTAGTCTCAGGAATCTGACTCTAAAAGACCCTGTTTGCCAATTTATAAGAAAATTTGATGGGAAGCTTGTCCCTGATGTATAGATGTCAATCAAGCCTTTACTTCATATAAATATCATTTTCTTGTTGTCTTTAACTAATAATTGTGATTAGTTTTGTTATTTTCTTCTATTTTCTCCGACATGATCCATACTTTTTGACTTTCACGAAATATTTTATTGTTTAACTAATAATTATCATTTGGCAGGTACTGGTGCTATTATTATTCACCAATTTTTCAGGTGTTATAAATTCAACTCATCATTGCACTCTTGAAGACAACCAGAGTTAAGAAAAAAAATGGAAGCAACTTCAAGAAGACAAGTTGTAAATATCTGTGTGTTTTGCGGTACTAGCGCTGGTTCTAAACCAGAATTCGTTGAAGCAGCACATGATTTGGGTCGAGTCATAGCTAAAAGGAATATGCACTTAGTATATGGCAATGAAAATCTTGGACTAATGGGGATAATTTCAAAGGCTGTACAAGAAAGAGGTAGTCAAGTTCTGGGAATCATCCCAAAACCCTTGGCGGAGGCGAATCTTATAGGACCATCAAAAGGATAGGAACTTATCGTGCCAAGTATGTCTGAACGACTGGTGGAAATGATTAACCGTGCTGATGCTTTTATTGCTTTGCTAGGTGGCTTGGGCACGATGGAGGAAATTTTTACAGTATTATCTTGGGCGAACTTGAACATACACCAGAAATCGATTGGACTGTTTAATGTTGATGGATTTTATGATTTTCTTTGTGTGTTTCTTGATGATGCCCGGAGAAATGGGTTCGTGTAAAAACCTGTAAAAGAAATCCTCTTCACTGCCAGAACTGCCCATTATTTAATTGAGCAACTCTTAGCTCTTGAACCACAAATTGACCATATCATTTCCAAGATAATCTGGTCCGATAATGATTGTGGTAAAAAGCGTCGGATAAATCTGGATCTTAACCTTTAAATTTCATTTTAGATGTAGAATTTCAGATAACCAGGTACTATCTTCTAAACTCTTCTTCTACTTTTTAAGACATTGGGGACAATGTCTCATTTAGGTTTGGGGGAGGGAATAGTTGAATAGTATCTTGTTTTTATTTTGTTGTTTTTATTTGATTTTTAGTCAAAAATTTTCAAAAAATTTAAAAACAAATTAATAAATTAATAAAAAAATAAAAAATATTTTGTGTTTTTAATTTGACTAATCAGGTGAAATTGGTGTGAGATAACTGTGTAAGGAATTTCCACTCCTGAGACGTATCTCAACCTATTTCGTAACAAGTTAATTTTTGTTTATTTCCTTTTTGAATTATTTAATTTGTGAATTCTCTATAAAACTGATTAAATTGGATCTTCTTATGCTCAGTTAACATGTATTATCAACATGCATGGTAACATACGTACATGAGTTGTAATTGAAAAGTTTGTAATATTCAGTGCTTTAGTTTAATTGGAGGAAACATCCAAAAAAGGGATGGAATAAAAAAATAAACATCTGAGATCCGAGTAATTAAGTCCGTAGGGGTGTTTTAACACCTAGTGCCCTAAAGCCATCTGGTTTGGTAGTCACTGGCCCAAAGCTCGCTACATGGGTCAAAGGTGTTATAAAAATAAAAAGAGACATATGAAATCTGAGTAATTAAGTCTTTAATGGTGTCTTAACCCCTAATGCCCTAAAGCCAACTGGTTTGGGAGTCACTGGCCCAAAGCTCGCTACATGGATTGAAGATGTTGCTTTATTTATTTTTCGTAAAAAAAAATTATCAGAAAAATATTCCATTGCTAAAAAGGGTGTAAAGTCTGATATAACTTTAGGACAAAAATATTACTCTCTTTTCAACTACACTTATGAATATTTTGGGCACAATGATTTGATTAATACTTTGTTGGTTGTGTATATAGAGAATGGTAAAAATAATTGGAGAATTTACTTATTTGGTAATTTAGAAAGAAAGAAAACAACTACTAACTTGGATAAGGAGTTTCACCAGTTTAGTCACTAACTTGTTTATTCTCTTTTCTCTTGTCTTTTTGCTTTTGTGTGCATTAGATTGGCGTTTGTAGGTATCGTTGCTGTAAGCCCTCATGAGACTACAACTCGTCCACTAGGGACACCGAAGAGTTTAAAGGCTTGTTGCATATGCTAAATGCAACTGTGTGTTGGACAATTATGACCCATATCGTCACTATTTGTACAGATCATGGTGTTGTTGTACAAATTAACTCTGTGACAAACGAGATTGCTCTCTAATCATTTATGATTAGATCACCAAGATGTATAAATGATAGGAGGTCCCTGTGATTTGTTCCTGGATTGAGAAGATATGAGACAGTATCAATCCACGAAGGATAAATCAATAAATATCCCTAGTCAGAGTATTATCGAGATTGGACATCGATAATGCGTAAAAGACTATTATTACACTTGTGCGTGTTGTGAGGGCACAACATCATAGTTCTCATATATTTGGGTATATGATACTCATACAAGTTTAATAGGAGGTTGTGTTTTACCGATGGTACAGGAAACAGCTTCACTCTGGATAGACCCCCTCAGAATTCCATTGGTAGTATGACTATGTGTCTATGGAAGTCCGAAATCAGGGTAGGTGTATTTGGTCTTAACCTGAGACTTTCACCGCTAATACATGTGACAATCAATATGCTTTGGTTTTGGTCATCCAGGGCTTTAACAGGTTCTGTGTGCACCTCTGCTGGGTATATTGAGAATTGTAGTGTGTTGGGTGTGATGTCAAGACGGATGTATCACTCCGGTCATAGTGGAGATGATGTCACATAGGATATGGTACTAGTACTCTTATGTACTGCAGTCATCAGGATAAAATGACAAGGTCATGTTTATCCGATATAGAGACTAGTTACCAGACATCCGACATGTGCTTCGTATGGGGTAGACACAATTCCAGCCCTAGGCCTAGCACGTGACATCCGATACTGGATCGATATACGCAATACTACGTATATTACGGCTGATATAGATCGCTTATTCCTGTAAGCATGTTTCTGGAGAATTAGGTAGGCATGGCGCTTTACTAGAAGCCAACCTTGTCTTGTAAATCGGTAAAAGTGTAGTACTAGGTACTTATGTGTTCGGATAGTCCGACGACCGAATTTACTGCCAATATATCCGGGGATCTCATGGGTCACTTCCTGAAGATTCACCGATGACGTATGACTCGCACTTTAATTAATCCGGGATTAATTAGATGAGAGAGAAAATTAATCTGGGATTAATTGCGGAGATATTTTATCTGGGATAAAATATCCATTAAAGAGAGATAACGATTAATTTAGAATTAATCGATTAATTAAAATATTCGATATATTAAACGAAATTGGATTTCCACGCGGAATTAAAATTAGATTTTAATTCGGGCGAACGAGTTAATTTAGAATTAATTCGTTAGCAATGTGAATAGTGATTTCGCTAGGCATAATCATTTAATTACGTTGCAACGAAAAATTTGTTAATTTGGAATTAGCGAACCTGAGCCCGAGATTGTTTACGAGCGTACTCGCATTTCGAATTCGAGTGCGGCACGCAAGTCACGTCAAGCGTCAAATCGCTAGTCGCATCTAGCGTCACATCATTTGTCAATCAAGTGATAGATGTCTTTCACTTTGAGTGATTGACACTAGTTACTATTCATTGATTGATGTAAGTTGATGGGAGTTGTTGGCATAGTTGCCTTTGACTTTTAAGAAATTGAAAAATGGTATATGTTAATAGATTTTGGAAATTAATTAAACATTACACATTTTCCATTTCTCTCTCTTATTTTTCACGGTTTGGAGCCAAGAAATTCCCTCTCTCTCTCTCTCACGCCATTTCTCTTCTGTTTTCTGCTGCTAAAAATCGAGAATGTGAAGGAGAAATTGGATGATGATTTTATGGCAAAATCATCAAGTGCTAGCACACGATAGGAGCCATACAAAGGTGATAGGGAACTCACTTCATGAGCAAGGAATCAACACCCATGGAGCTTGCATGGAGGACAACACATGGCCGAATCTTGGAGATCTATTACATCCCATTTTCGAGCTTGGAGGAGGCAGAAAACGACTTCTTTTATTGTCCAATGCGTCGCTCAACCGATTGATGTGAGTATTCCACAATTCCTCGATTGTATTCACTTTGTATTTTCATTGCTTGAAATGATATTGGGATGCTTAGACAATTCCAACAATGGTATCTATGAGCAAGGTTGAGCATGAAAATATTTTAGGGTTAAAATTGGGTAAAATGTGTTTGAGCATGATTTGATGAAATTGGATGATTTAGTATGCTTAAATGTTGTTGAATTGAAGATTGATTGGATCAATTTCAAGAAAAACGGTTTGGAACAAATTTCCCTAATTTTTGTGGCTTGGCCAAAAATACATGATGCCCTAATGTCTTGGTTTTTTGATTTTTTGATTCATTGGATAAGTTGGAAATCAATTGGGAATATTGATTTAATGTTGAATTGAATTTAGTTGGATTGAATTTGATTTGGACATAAAATTCCCCTTTGGCTGAGACTAATATAGCATGTATATGGGTTTGATTTTTGTTAAATTGTGTTGGACATGATTTATTGATTTGGGTGATTAATTATGTTATACACTTTAGGTAATTAAATTGTGAAATTGGATTTTGTAATTTAATTGAATTGGGCTTAAATTGGATTTGGGCTTGAAATGTTGTAATTGAGCTTATTGGGCTTGGTTGTACCAAGTTGGGTTTAGGCTAAATTGGTTGGATCCAATTGGGCCCAAAACCGCTTCCATAAAGCCCAAATGCGACTAATGGACCTTTAAAGTTTAATTGGGCCTAAATTGATTTCTAGGCTTATGGGGTAATTCCTTGATTGGGCGTTGGTTATTGGGTTTGACCCAAGTTGACAAAAAGTCCACGCCTTAAAGAAATTAATTAAAAGCCCATTGGACTTTAATTAAATTAATATTGGATATTAATCGGCTTTGAGACCCGTAATAATTAAATTTGGAATTTAAGTCGTAAAGGTTCGTTAATAAAGTGTAATATTTAATTTGGAATTAAATGGCGAATTAGTATTAAATATAAATTGAATTGGATTTAATTATGTAGTTTAATTTAATTCGAAAATTCATACTTTGAGTACTTATTCGCAAAACGAGTTTGACTCGCGCAAAATCAAATCGTTGTTTGAACATTGGATGGTTAATTATCAGATTAATTAATTTGATTAGATTGATTGATAGCATGCTTGTTTGAATACATGGTTGCGATGCATGAATAATGTATATCGGATGGATATTAGATGGGTGGGGCAATTTTAGAAATTTTGTAATAAATTTGGAATTTATTAATTGGACCTATTTCTCCAGCCTTATAACCTCCTTACTCTTTGTATTCTCTTCTCACCTATTCCCCTCAATGTAAATGAGGTTTCTTTAGAAGTGTAGTGTAACTGGTAGAAGCAATACTTGTGCTAGCGGGAGAGAGGAAATAGAGAGATTTGATCTAGGATAGATGTGTAAAGTATCCATCCGCATATCATTATTATTTATTTATACGCGCTTTATTATGTGTTTAGAATGCATGTTTAAGGGTGTATGATGATGAGACCTTAACAAAGATAATAAATTGGTTGCCAATTTGCACGTGAAAAACCCTTGCACAATATTAAGCGTTTTTCCTTCCATTGAGTGATTCTTACTCAAGATCCGAGTCTGGCATTGGTTTCTTACTCAAAATATTAATCACGAAGGCTTTGTTCCATATTGGTGTCTTGTCCAAGTTGTGGTTTGTTGGCCAAAGTCAAGACCACTTCTTGTCCATCGACATTGATTACGAAGCTTTCCATGGTCAATGGGTTCCGCTTAACTGGGATCACTAAGTTTGTTGTGCCAAAGCCAAGGCTTAGTTGATTCAGAGGAAAAAGGTTAGGTAATATATTGGATATATTGGCATATATAAGATATACTGGATCTAGGAATTGGATTGGATCCAATTGATCTTAGAGATCTACCTAGTTACATATCATACAATTTGTTTATCAAAGTCAATATTGTGTGATATTTAACGGGATCCTAGCCCGCTAGGAAACACAGTTTCCCGAGTACTCGACAGAGGGTTAGAGGCTCGCCGAAAAATAATGGGAGGCAAGAATTGAATTTGCAATATTCGTTTAATTACTTGCCATACGCGCTGAAACAAATATCATTCGTCAAATAAATTAAATGTTAGTTGGACTAATATTTCAATGTTGTTTTGAAACAGTTGGACTGTATTCAATCTATTAAATTATAGTTGATTAAATAGTTAGACTATAGTAATCATTATAATAAATAGTACCTATAATCGTTGATTAAATAGTTGGACTATTTGAATCAAGATAAAATTGAAAGATTGACATTTAAAACATAATCCTATGGAAAATGTATTTAAATTGTTTAATTTTCGAATTGGGAATAAAATTTCAGGATGGTCATGGAATCTAATAAGTTACTTTATTTGATAAAATAACATATTAGGCCTAAGCCCGAAGTTAAGCAAATAATAGAGCATGATCTTTGGAAGATTCATGTGATGATAACTTTAGTGCTTAATCCATTAAACTTGTCAAATAGACTCCTTAATTTCTTAATCAGAACTAACGATTAGATCCTTAAAGTATGATATTGAAATTGAAGGATCTTCATAAATCTATAATTAGATCTTTGAAGTACTAAATTGCAATAATAAATCTTGGAGAGTTAATGTCTATTCTCAAGGAGACAAAGTCAAACTTTCCAATTAGGCAAGAAGCGCAAGGCGCACCTTACTTCGATATTCTAGAAACCCGAGGCTTGGCCAAAGGCTTCTGGAATGTTGAAAAGGGAAAAGTCAAAATCATTATAACCTTCTGGGAAGATAAAAGATATATCCCAAAATGTCCGCCTAAATGTGGCAAACGGGATCGCGGAAGCGTGATTGCCGTTTGGAAAAAGCAGACATGAAGGAATTGAAGAACGGGCAAGGCTATGACTTCAAATATGTTTGTCATAATTATGTTCACTACTACTATTAAAATTGGATTTTAAAATACTTAGTGTGGTACATAAATATATATACTGATGTTCAGAATCTGCTATGAGCAGGATACTGACTTCAATCGAGATTAATCTGTGAATCGAGAACGGGACGAAAGTCTCTGTTTCAACCGTAGATACCTAATTTTAGGAACTACCCTTCGGGTTTGTACTTAAATTAGGAAACTGTTATAATGTAACTAATTTGACTAGAAACCTTATCTTTATATCAGTGTTAATTCGTTGCGGATTTACCTTTATATTCTAGAACACTAAAGTGTTTTATTATATAAAGATGATATTGAGATAAACACATTTGATGTGAAATAATAGCATTTATATTTTGATTATAAATAAATCTCAAACATATAACATGACAAACAAATAACTCAAACTAATTTGATCAGAAGAAACTTAAAAGTGGCATTGTTGTTTTGGGACACAATTTAAACAAGACTCGTATAGTGAATCAAGTGGGCCCATATCTAGCTAGGCTAGAGGTGGATATGAATATTTCGTTATGGTTATGTGGCATCGCGTTATGGTTATGTGTTTCTTTTGAAACAAGAATCGGAAACTTTTACAGTTTCGACAGGAAATAGACAAACAGATCGGCTAAAGTATTATACCATCACGGTTAGATCATGATGAAAATACTTAAGCAATAAGTTTATAATATACTTAAAAGAGTATAATATTCTTTCAAAGAGGACTCCTCCCCGAACATGTCAATTTGACAGTGTGTCTGAACAGGATAAACCGATTTTGTTGGACATGATAAGGTTAATCATGAGTCGCTCTGAGCTACCATTTCCTTCAACGGATATGCATTAAACAGTGCAGAACGTATTTAGAATAAGTGTAACAGACCGGTAGCGTGTAACCTACCCATCCCAGTAAATAATTGTGTGAAGCATGTTAATATTAATTTTATAATATAAAAATGATTTCCATGACTTAGAAACCCTGACCGGAGACTCGGGATAAATTTTCAAGTTTTAGCGCTTTTCCGCTAAGTTTTCCATTTTGAACAGATGTTAGGAAAATAGCTGTAACTGGTACGTTTTAACTCTGAATTTAACAAATCATTTACCATTTCGAAGCTAAGCCATAGACGCACAAATTTCATGTTGATCATTTTTCCAAAAAGTGAACCGAACTAAGTCAAAAATACGTGTCTTTGTTACTGTACTGTACTGTTACAGGAAACCACAAAAAAACTGCCATGTGTCCCTTTTTTTTAATATTTTAATAAAAAAAATCTTGCCTCAAGTTTATAAGACACCAGCCGTTGTTTTTCATCATCATTTTCCCAGCCCTAACCCACGAAAATTACATATTTTGAAACACAAATTCCTACTTCTACTCTTGTTTAAGGTGATTCTTATGCTTCCTCAAGCAATATTCAATCAAGTAAGTCCCCAACTCATTTCTTTTGCATAATTTCGAATTCTTGGCATGATTACATCTTCCTCAAGTTTGAATTTATAGTACCCTTAGACATAAATTGATGTACTTAGCATGATTTAACTTGTTGGAATGGTTATATATGCATTTCATGACATAATACCATGGATTAAGCAAATATTGTTGAAAGATGCCCAAATTTTTCCCACTCAAGAGGTTGGCCAAATTCTTGTATGATTAAGGGAGGTTTGTTTTGTTGATTTGGTGATGTATTAATGATGATTGGTGTGTGTAGTGATGAATGATTTTGAGTGGTAATGAAAATGGATTGAAATCTTACAAACTTGAAAATCAAGCTAATGGTTGAAACTTGTGAAGATAAAATGGTGATGTATTTTATTGATTTATTGATGAATAATAAGCTTGATTCATGTATTTGGAATGAAATAGCATATGTTTGTTTTGATTGGAATGGAAAATGCAAAAGTAGTAAAATGGGACAGCTTTGTTGAAACAGTAGGCTTGGTTTTCACTCTAATTTTCGTGGCCTTAAAAGAGGAATTACTAAAAATGTGTGAAACATGAAACCCGTGGCTTTATTTCTTATATGTATGCCTGTAAAACGGTTTTGTGAGATAATGAGTATTGAAAACGTTATGGAATAATATTTGGGGCTGGTTCTGGTTTGTTATTATGCAGTCAGCCTGTTAAATGGGTTAATTTGAGGACCTTAGGGGCTGATTTAGGCTAAATGATAAACATGAGTTTGGTTCATCTATGTGTTAAATATGTTCTTGTGAAACAGTTTTGCATTTGGACTTAAATTGCTTCTGAAATGACAATCAAAACCGAGAGATGTTCAGATCTTATCATTGCCGGAAACATAGCTAAAAATTTTAAGTTTGTGTTTTATGATTTAACCGGGTTTGATAAGTGTTTACGGGAATAATTTGAGTGTTTTGATCATAAATTGATGAAGTAATAACGATGATGCTTATGAGCGTGAAATGGCAGTATGCATCAGAAATGCATTGAGTGATGACTTGTGAATAGATAAAGATTAAGTGTGAATAAGTATTTTGACGTTGATAAGTTTATTGTACTTGTAAATTAAAGGAAAAGGAATCGATGTATGCATGCTTCGGAAACCTAATGATGACAACATAAAGTATCAGCGTCGGATAACGTTGGAATCTAGGTAAGTATTCTATGTGGTGATCATCTTGAGTTTGTTTGAATTGATTTCTAGGGTTTAGGTGAAACCTAGAATTGAACTTAATAATAAAATAGAAACATGCTAGGATGTTTTAGTGATGATATAGAGCAAGAAATTGAAAACTAGTGGCAAGATTATGTAAATGCGTAATTTGGGTAGAAATCCTAGAATTTGGGAATTCCTTGTATTGAAGTGTATACTTGTTATACATGAGCTTATATATATATATATATGTTTATACATGTTAGTGGTGGATTGATTAATGATGTGGATGAAAAGTTGATAATTTGGATATATATACAAATGTTTACTGTGAATAGTAACTTTAACTGGGAGTGGGGGTTGTAGACACTACACCCTAGGGAAATGGGATTAGCGATAAATGGAAATGTTTGCAAGTTTGATTGAATGTTAAAATGACGAATAAGAACATGTGTGTAGCAAATATGTGATTTTGACGTGATTATGTACATTCGATATTTTGAGGAAATTGGCTTAACTAGTATGTATGTTGATATATGAATACATACTATATTGTATGAATTATGGGTGTAGACTGAAATGACTTGATGTTGTTGAATACCGGTTATGAATAAGAAAGTATGTGATATATTTATAAATGTGTATATTGAGATGTATGTGAGAACATGAGATAGCGAGTATTTATGAATGTTCAACATGAATGAATGATGAAAAGTGTAAATGTACATTTATGTAGCGTTATGAATGAGAAGTAAGAATAAGTGAAAGTAAAGCAGAATGTGCATTTGTAAATATGTAAATAAAGTATGTGAATGTGTATGATTGAGCATGAACTTGTATGCGTGAATAAATAAGATGTGAAAGCTTATGATTATGAGAAATATGTATGTTTGAGCATGAATTAGCAAATGTAAATTGAGAATGTAGTACATGGACATGAATATGCATGAGCATGCATACACGAGTACGAGCATGAATAGAATGAGAAAATATGAGAATATGAAAAGTTGCATCAGAGCATGCATAGAAAGCATACGCGTGTATGTGAGCATTATTTTGTGAATGCATATATATATAGGATTGCATAAACATAAAAAGAATGTTTTCAAAAGTAAAAAGGGATTTCCAGAGTTTTCAAAAGTTCTCAGTAGTTTTTCAGAAACTTTTATAAATGATTTTCATTTTTGATATTTATTGGGATTCAGTTAATCCCAGAGTTAATTGGAATTGACGGATTTCATATGGATTTGGGATTTGGGATTTGACCCATCCCAGTTGTACATTGTTGGAATTGACGGATATCATATGGATTCGGGATTTGGGATTTGACCCATCCCAGCTGTACACTAATTGGAATTGACAGATTTAGACACATGTGCACATGTGGAGGGCTGGGGGGACGCTCCTAGATCCTCAGCGCTCAGATGGTACATTCCTGGGCGGAATCAGCGTCAGTACATTCCTGGGCGGAATCCTCAGCGCTCAGATGGTACATTCCTGGGCGGAGAGATGCGCCTTGGGCGGAGATGCGCCTACGGGCGGAGATTCTATTTTCAGAAAAAGGATTTCAGATTTCAGTTTTCAGAAAAAGAGTTTAGAAAGTGATTTTAGAGAGAATTACAAGAAAGCGTTTTCAGTTTTCAGATTCTCAGTAAACAGTTTTCAGATACAATACTTTAGTAACAGTTTCCAGAAATTATAGATTTAAAGCATGTTTTCAGCAAGCCTAGTTTTATAAAAAGATTTTCAGATTTTCAGACAGAGTTTCAGAAAAGAGTTTTTAGAAAGAGTTTTTCAGAGAATAGAATAGTTTTTCAGAAAAAATTTTAAGAAGTATTTTATAAAAAGCATAACTTGTTAAAGCAGATTATAGTTTACAAGTCATGCATATGAATCGTACATTTTTGAGATCATTTAGAAATGCATATTGATGATAATTATGCATAATAGCATTAGTATATTCATGTGTAAGTGTTTCAGAAAAGATTTTAAAGTAATAGTTCATAAAAGCATAGCATATTGTGTAGATTATGATTCATAAGCTGGGTGTTGATAAGACTGTTAATGATATATAGACTTGACACGTATATTAACAATGTATGAAAATATAACTAGTAAATAAGACTTGAGATATGTGTGATCAGAGAGTAAATGAGTTTTAGTAAATGACATGGTTGACAATGATATGGAAACTTGATGTATATGTGTATATATATTAAAATGTTTAAACTATAAATGATAAATAGAATTTAAAGTGTATGAGTAATCAGATAAAATGATCAGTAACAAGTTATATGTTTAATGGACAAGACCTAGATAGTTAGCTCAGACTTAATACGTAGTTGCATGGACATATAGACAACTCAGGTTAATTCAGAAATGGAATTCAGACTTTGTGTGTGTTCGACGCTCAAGTTATGAGCATAGTTACTTACTGAGTCATTATGACTCACACCACAACAGTTTTTTAGTTTTGCAGGTTGGTGACCTGATCGGTCAACCACAGACACCAGAGCTGGAGGAGCCGGATAGCAGCGTTGCAGTCAACCAGTCACCAGGTCTTGTGGGAAATAAAGAGTCTAATAGTTTATGTTTTAGATTGTATAAGTTGAGACGTGCTGAGCACGAATGCTTATGTTGTAAAAGTTTTTATATATACGTACTGTCGGGCACGGAGCCCTGATTGTATTATGTCTTTATGTCTGCATCGCGTATTTGTTGGGCCCTTAGATTGCATTGATGTTGTGATTCCGGCCTGAGGCCGAGATTCTATGTTTATGTTGTATATGGATGCTGGCTATAGGTCAGGTTGCATGATGTTACGAATACATCATGCCGAATTTTTTCTAGAATCAGAGGCTTATGGAGATGGGTTTAGCCTGTCTCCTGCCGGTAACATTGCTGCTAAGGCGGGATGTTACAATGATGGTATCAGAGCATAGGTTAAAGTGTGTCGGTGACTGCAGCTGCTGGCTATTCGACTATCTCAGTAAGTATTTGTTATTTATGGACCATATCGGTCTCTTTTTTGAGAATGAATTTGCTGAGAATGATTGTGGCCTGATAATGATATGATATGTTGTGCATAGTTTGCAAGAGTACGAAAAGAATGAGTTGAATGATATGTATCTGTGTGGTATAAATGAGTATCAAATGGATGTTATGTATGAGAATGACGTGTATAAGCATGATGAGAATGTTAGCATGGATATGATATGTATTATTGTGACATGAATGTGCATGTTTCGGTTTAGATTAACCAGAGTCGGGATTCGAGGACGAATCTTATTTAAGGGGGGAAGATTGTAACAGACCGGTAGCGTGTAACCTGCCCATCCCAGTAAATAATTGTGTGAAGCATGTTAATATTCATTTTATAATATAAAAATGATTTCCATGACTTAGAAACCCTGACCGGAGACTCGGGATAAATTTTCAAGTTTTAGCACTTTTCCGCTAAGTTTTCCATTTTGAACAGATGTTAGGAAAATAGCTGTAACTGGTACGTTTTAACTCTGAATTTAACAAATCATTTACCGTTTCGAAGCTAAGCCATAGACGCACAAATTTCATGTAGATCATTTTTCCAAAAAGTGAACCGAACTAAGTCAAAAATACGTGTCTTTGTTACTGTACTGTACTGTTACAGGAAACCACAAAAAATTTGCCATGTGTCCCATTTTTTTTTAATATTTTAATAAAAAAAATCTTGCCTCAAGTTTATAAGACACCAGCCGCTTTTCATCATCATTTTCCCAGCCCTAACCCACGAAAATTACATATTTTGAAACACAAATTCCTACTTCTACTCTTGTTTAAGGTGATTCTTATGCTTCCTCAAGCAATATTCAATCAAGTAAGTCCCCAACTCATTTCTTTTGCATAATTTCGAATTCTTGGCATGATTACATCTTCCTCAAGTTTGAATTTATAGTACCCTTAGACATAAATTGATGTACTTAGCATGATTTAACTTGCTGGAATGGTTATATATGCATTTCATGACATAATACCATGGATTAAGCAATATTGTTGAAAGATGCCCAAATTTTTCCCACTCAAGAGGCTGGCCAAATTCTTGTATGATTAAGGGAGGTTTTTTTTGTTGATTTGGTGATGTATTAATGATGATTGGTGTGTGTAGTGATGAATGATTATGAGTGGTAATGAAAATGGATTGAAATCTTACAAACTTGAAAATCAAGCTAATGGTTGAAACTTGTGAAGATAAAATGGTGATGTATTTTATTGATTTATTGATGAATAATAAGCTTGATTCATGTATTTGGAATGAAATAGCATATGTTTGTTTTGATTGGAATGGAAAATGCAAAAGTAGTAAAATGGGACAGCTATGTTGAAACAGTAGGCTTGGTTTTCACTCTAATTTTCGTGGCCTTAAAAGAGGAATTACTAAAAATGTGAAACATGAAACCCGTGGCTTTATTTCTTATATGTATTCCTGTAAAACGGTTTTGTGAGATAATGAGTATTGAAAACGTTATGGAATAATATTTGGGGCTGGTTCTGGTTTGTTATTATGCAGTCAGCCTGTTGTAAATGGGTTAATTTGAGGACCTTAGGGGCTGATTTAGGCTAAATGATAAACATGAGTTTGGTTCATCTATGTGTTAAATATGTTCTTGTGAAACAGTTTTGCATTTGGACTTGAATTGCTTCTGAAATGACAATCAAAACCGAGAGATGTTCAGATCTTATCATTGCCGGAAACATAGCTAAAAATTTTAAGTTTGTGTTTTATGATTTAACCGGGTTTGATAAGTGTTTACGGGAATAATTTGAGTGTTTTGATCATAAATTGATGAAGTAATAACGATGATGCTTATGAGCGTGAAATGGCAGTATGCATCAGAAATGCATTGAGTGATGACTTGTGAATAGATAAAGATTAAGTGTGAATAAGTATTTTGACGTTGATAAGTTTATTGTACTTGTAAATTAAAGGAAAAGGAATCGATGTATGCATGCTTCGTAAACCTAATGATGACAACATAAAGTATCAGCGTCGGATAACGTTGGAATCTAGGTAAGTATTCTATGTGGTGATCATCTTGAGTTTGTTTGAATTGATTTCTAGGGTTTAGGTGAAACCTGGAATTGAACTTAATAATAAAATAGAAACATGCTAGGATGTTTTAGTGATGATATAGAGCAAGAAATTGAAAACTAGTGGCAAGATTATGCAAATGCATAATTTGGGTAGAAATCCTAGAATTTGGGAATTCCTTGTATTGAAGTGTATACTTGTTATACATGAGCTTAAATATATATATATGTTTATACATGTTAGTGGTGGATTGATTAATGATGTGGATGAAAAGTTGATAATTTGGATATATATACAAATGTTTACTGTGAATAGTAACTTTAACTGGGAGTGGGGGTTGTAGACACTACACCCTAGGGAAATGGGATTAGCGATAAATGGCAATGTTTGCAAGTTTGATTGAATGTTAAAATAACGAATAAGAACATGTGTAGCAAATATGTGATTTTGACGTGATTATGTACATTCGATATTTTGAGGAAATTGGCTTAACTAGTATGTATGTTGATATATGAATACATACTATATTGTATATGAATTATGGGTGTAGACTGAAATGACTTGATGTTGTTGAATACCGGTTATGAATAAGAAAGTATGTGATATATTTATAAATGTGTATATTGAGATGTATGTGAGAACATGAGATAGCGAGTATTTATGAATGTTCAACATGAATGAATGATGAAAAGTGTAAATGTACATTTATGTAGCGTTATGAATGAGAAGTAAGAATAAGTGAAAGTAAAGCAGAATGTGCATTTGTAAATATGTAAATAAAGTATGTGAATGTGTATGATTGAGCATGAACTTGTATGCGTGAATAAATAAGATGTGAAAGCTTATGATTATGAGAAATATGTATGTTTGAGCATGAATTAGCAAATGTAAATTGAGAATGTAGTACATGGAATGAATATGCATGAGCATGCATACGCGTGTATGTGAGCATTATTTTGTGAATGCATATATATAGGATTGCATAAACATAAAAAGAATGTTTTCAAAAGTAAAAAGGGATTTCAGAGTTTTCAAAAGTTCTCAGTAGTTTTTCAGAAACTTTTATAAATGATTTTCATTTTTGATATTTATTGGGATTCAGTTAATCCCAGAGTTAATTGGAATTGACGGATTTCATATGGATTTGGGATTTGGGATTTGACCCATCCCAGTTGTACATTGTTGGAATTGACGGATATCATATGGATTCGGGATTTGGGATTTGACCCATCCCAGCTGTACACTAATTGGAATTGACAGATTTAGACACATGTGCACATGTGGAGGACTGGGGGGACGCTCCTAGATCCTCAGCGCTCAGATGGTACATTCCTGGGCGGAATCCTCAGCGCTCAGATGGTACATTCCTGGGCGGAGATGCGCCTTCGGGCGGAGATGCGCCTACGGGCGGAGATTCTATTTTCAGAAAAAGGATTTCAGATTTCAGTTTTCAGAAAAAGAGTTTAGAAAGTGATTTTAGAGAGAATTACAAGAAAGCGTTTTCAGTTTTCAGATTCTCAGTAAACAGTTTTCAGATACAATACGTTAGTAACAGTTTCCAGAAATTAGAGATTTAAAGCATGTTTTCAGCAAGCCTAGTTTTATAAAAAGATTTTCAGACAGAGTTTCAGAAAAAAGTTTTCAGAAAGAGTTTTTCAGAGAATAGTTTTTCAGAAAATGTTTTAAGAAGTATTTTATAAAAAGCATAACTTGTTAAAGCAGATTATAGTTTACAAGTCATGCATATGAATCGTACATTTTTGAGATCATTTAGAAATGCATATTGATGATAATTATGCATAATAGCATTAGTATATTCATGTGTAAGTGTTTCAGAAAAGATTTTAAAGTAATAGTTCATAAAATCATAGCATATTGTGTAGATTATGATTCATAAGCTGGGTGTTGATAAGACTGTTAATGATATATAGACTTGACACGTATATTAACAATGTATGAAAATATAACTAGTAAATAAGACTTGAGATATGTGTGATCAGAGTAAATGGAGTTTTAGTAAATGACATGGTTGACAATGATATGGAAACTTGATGTATATGTGTATATATATTAAAATGTTTAAACTATAAACGATAAATAGAATTTAAAATGTATGAGTAATCAGATAAAATGATCAGTAACAAGTTATATGTTTAATGGACAAGACCTAGATAGTTAGCTCAGACTTAATACGTAGTTGCATGGACATATAGACAACTCAGGTTAATTCAGAAATGGAATTCAGACTTTGTGTGTGTTCGACGCTCAAGTTATGAGCATAGTTACTTACTGAGTCATTATGACTCACACCACAATAGTTTTTTAGTTTTGCAGGTTGGTGACCTGATCGATCAACCACAGACACCAGAGCTGGAGGAGCCGGATAGCAGCGTTGCAGTCAACCAGTCACCAGGTCTTGTGGGAAATAAAGAGTCTAATAGTTTATGTTTTAGATTGTATAAGTTGAGACGTGCTGAGCACGAATGCTTATGTTGTAAAAGTTTTTATATATACTTACTCTCGGGCACGGAGCCCTGATTGTATTATGTCTTTATGTCTGCATCGCGTATTTGTTGGGCCCTTAGATTGCATTGATGTTGTGATTCCGGCCTGAGGCCGAGATTCTATGTTTATGTTGTATATGGATGCTGGCTATAGGCCAGGTTGCATGATGTTACGAAATCATCATGCCGAATTTTTTCTAGAATCAGAGGCTTATGGAGATGGGTTTAGCCTATCTCCTGCCGGTAACATTGCTGCTAAGGCGGGATGTTACAATAAGGTTCCATAATAATCTGTTAGACTGATTTCATATTAGATATGGACAGGAAAGAAACCGGGTTTCTCACTTCTGATGATTTGGGATACTAGGCATACGTTTGGATGATACAAACTAGAACCCAAATTGGATAAGTGCCTAATGTAGGTTATCTTAGGGATACCAAAGTATAGTACTTATACATCTCACAAGAGAACAATTTAATTATTGCTCGCCATGCGGTTTCCCTAAGAGGAATACCGATATGCAGTGGTAAGAGGGAGGATGGTAAAACTCGATGAAAATTGGAGTAATACTATTCCTGGCACCTATTCCTTAATGGAATATAAATAGTTCATCAAGGATGAAAATATACCATTAATCTTTGAATACACAAGAACCGCGTAAGTCAGAGAGAGTCAGAAAACAACCTGGGGTAAGAGTTTCTGATCTCACCTCATTAAGATGTCCAATATTATTGAGGAAGACGAACTGACTACGTTTAAAGAAGTGATTCAAGGTATCGACTCCCAATTATGGCAAAGGGCCATGATGTCTGTGTTGGTTTCTAATTAGGTCCCAAGATCCATCAAATAAGCATGAAAAATGCATGAATACACAAAGGAGTAAGGCGGAATACATACTCACATTGATCGGTTTGATGCTACGAAGAACAATCCACTTCTTTCTCCTTGTTCAAGCTCGGCAGTGAGCTCCCCATGGTAGTGGGCTGCTCGGTTTCTCTGGTTTTTGTCCCTCCAAGATTCGGCCATTGATGAACACCATGGAAGCTCCAAGCTCCAAGTTCCAAAAAACGATTCCAAGCTCAAGTGTTCGTTTCCCTATCACCTTTGTATAACCCAAGGTGTGTGCTAGCACTTCTTCTTCTTCTTTGCTTCTCACTAATTCGGTCAAACCAGAATTTTTGGAGAAGAAATCAGCTCCAAGCCGTGAGAGGGTGAAGAGAAAGAGAGGAGGGAAAATGGTTTCTTTAGAAACCGCAGGAGAGAAAGAGTGTGAAAAATAAAAAAAAATGTAAAATGCTTTTATAATTTCCCAATTAATAAAGCATTTACCATTTTTATATTTCAAAAAGCAAAAGTCAAAAAGTAAAAAGTGTTTTTTCAACTACTACATCAATCAATCAAATAGATTAATCAAATTGTCCCATCACTCAAAGTGACATGTGATTTGACGCTTGATGTGACTAGCGATTTGATGCTTGAAGTGACTTGCGTGCCGCACTCGAATTCGAAATGCGAATGCGCTCGCAAACATCTCGGGCTCGGGTTCGCTAATTCCAAATTAACGAATTTTCCGTCGCGACGTAATTAAACGATTACGCCTAGCGAAATCACTATTCACGTCGCTAACAAATTAATTCTAAATTAATTCGTTCGCCCGAATTAAAATATAATTTTAATTCCGCGTCGAAATCCAATTTCGTATAATATATCAAATATATTATTTTATCGATTAATTCCAAATTAATCATTCCCTCTCTTTAATTAATATTTTATCCCAGATAAAATATCTCCGTAATTAATCCCAGATTAATTTTCTCTCTCTTCTAATTAACCCCAGATTAATTAAAGTGTGAGTCATACATCATCGGTGAATCTTCGGGAAGCGACCCATGAGATCCCCGGATATATTGGCAGTAAATACGGTCGTCGGACTATCCGAACACGTAAGTACCTCGTACTACGTTTATACCGATTTACAAGACAAGGTTGGCTTCTAGCAAAGCGCCATGCCTACCCAATTCTCCAGAAATATCCTTATAGGAATATGTGATCTATATCAAGCGTAGTATACCGTAGTATTGCGTATTTCTGTCCAATATCGGATGATCACGTGCTAGGCCTGGGGCTGGAATTGTGTCTGCCCCGTACGAAGCACATATCGGATGTCTGGTAACTAGTCTTTATAATGAGATATACATGACCTGTCATAATATCCCGATAGCTCGAGCATTTAAGAAAACGAGTTCCGTATCCTACGTGACCATCATCTCCATATGACTGGAGTGACACTTCTGTCTTGACATCACACCCAACACACTACGATTCTCAATATACCCAGCATTGGCGTACACAGAACCAGTTAAAGCCCTGGACGACCTCAACGAAAGTATATTGATTGTCGTAAGCATTAGCGGTGCAAGTCTCAGGTTAAGACCAAATACACCAACCCTGATTGCAGACTCCCATAGACACATAGTCATACTACCAATGGGATTCCGCGGGGGGGTCTATCCAGAGCGAAGCTGTTTCCCGTAACATCGGTAAAACACAACCTCCTATTACACTTGCATGAGTATCCTATACCCAAATATATGAGAACTATGTCGTTGTGCCCTCACAAACGCGCACAAGTGTAATACTAGTCTTTTACGTATTTATCGATGTCCGATCTAGATAATACTCTGACTAGGGATATTTAATGATTTATCCTTCGTGGACTGATATTGTCTCATATCATTCTCTGTCCAGGAACAAATCATAGGGACCTCTCATCATTTATATATCTAAGTGATCTAATCACAAATGATAAGAGTGCAATCTCCTTTGTCACAAAGTTAATTTGTACAACAACACCATGATTTGTACAATAGTGACGTTATGGTCATAATTGTCCAACAATCTCCAACTTGGCCTATAGCCAGTCACTCGAGTCTCTGACACCCGAACTATGTACGGTTGGCTCAAATTACTGAGAAATGCTTTCGTCAGCGGATTTTCATGATTATCGTCTGATGCGATTTATTCGATCATCACATCGCCACAATGTATGATCCGAACGGATCAGATGAATATCAAAGTATGTATCTGGATCGTTCATGAGACCATTAATTCTTTAGCCTGTGCTTACGCCTAGCTCAGCTGCTAACAGAACTATATCTAATCTAATTAGATTTGTTATTGACCCAGATAGATTCTATTGTTGCTTCAGCTACTGCAATTAACCCGCATTTGTTGTTTATTCGGTAACAGTATCTTGCTTGGAAGATTTCCAGCTCACTGTACCGTTATTCAAACTTTATAGTACCATTTGCGACTTTTAGTCGTCTTTATCGGTTATAGGAAACTTGCTACAGTGATCCTAGTCACTTCAAGTTCTCATTCTCCATAGACTAAGACAGTATCCTTAGTTCTCTAAGATACTAACGGATGTTCTTAACATCAATCCAGTGACTATCACTCGGATTGGCCTGTTTGTGAATCCATATGCTCAAAGCGTATGAGACACCAGGTCGCGTACATTTTTCAATGTACGATTTCTCGGTGAGTATTCGAAAGCCAAGCTTTCACCGATAGTTATTTTTATGGGAATATCATTTCTAAGAAATGACATATTATCATTATTTTATAGGACAGCCACTGTCAGAGCGCTCCCACTAACCCTCTTTCATACACAAGAATCATTTTCGTTTTGAATTAAATCATACACCATTATGATTACATCAAAACGATAATTCCAAGAACCTAATGCTTGTTTCAAAACAACAAGCATTATCCAAATGGATTTACCGTGGCAACATGTAAAAGGTTGAATCGTAATCAACACAATGTTGATAACGATACATTTCCGCGAAAAGCCTAGCTTTATACGTTGGTATGTTGCCATACATGTATATCTTCCTTGAAGACTTATATAATACCAATAGGCACAATGCCTTGCGGTACAACAACTAGTATTCAAACTGGTTGATATACATGGAATCCACTTCGGACTTTATGGCACTTTGCCATAATAGGGAGTCGATACCTTGTATCACTTCCTCATACGTAGTCAGTTGGTATACCTCAATAAGATAGACATCTTTATGAGGTGAGATCAGAAACCCATACACCAGGTTGTTTTCTGACTCTTTCCGACTTACGCGGTTCTTGTGTATTCGAAGATTAATGGTATAGTTTCATCCTAGATGAACTATTTATGTTCCATTAAGATTCGGTGCCTTGAATAGTATTACTCCAATTTTCATCGAGTTTTACTATCCTCTCACTTACCACTGCTTATCGATATTCCTCTTAGGAAAACCGCATGGTGAGCAACAATCTAATTGTTCTCTTGTGAGGTGTATAAGTACAATACTTATGGTATCCATAGGATAATCTACATTTGGCACTTATCCAATTTGGGTTTTAGTTTGGTATCATCCAAATATATGCTAGCATACCCAAATCTTCAGGAATGAGACACCTGGTTTCTTTCCTGTTCATATCTAATATGTTATCTGTCAAATAGATTTTATGGAACCTTATTCAAAATAAGTTTTTGTACTGGTTAAAGCTTATCCATTGAAGGAAATGGTAGCTCAGAGCAACTCATGATTAACCTTATCATGTCTAACAAAATTCGGTTAATCCTGTTCGGACACACCGTCGAACTGACGTGTTCTGGGAGAAGTCCTCATTGAAAGAATACTATACTCTTTCAAGTATTGGAGAAACTTATTGCTTAAGTATTTTCCATTACGGTCTTACCATGACAGTTTAATACTACAACCGATCTGTTTGTCTATTTCGTGTCGAAACTGTGAAATTTTCCGATTTGTGTTCTTCAAAAGAAACACATAATCATACGCGATGCCACATCCGTAAAGGTCACGAAATATTCATATCCACATCTAGCCTAGCTAGACATGGGCCCACTTGCTTCGCTATGAACTAGGGCTAACAGATCAGTGGCAGTGACATTTTTACTAAGTAAATAGTGTTTTAGGCACTTTGCCCAATAAACTAGATTCGTAGACTTTATTTGGATGAAATCAAATTAGTCCTAGTATCCACTCTTCGAAAGTGTGGATATACGATTCTTGTTTAATAGTGTCCCTGACAATTATGCCACAATTAGTTTCTTCTGATCAAATCAGTTTGAGCTTATCTATTTGTCATGTTATATATTTTAGATATTATTTATATTCAAAACATAAATGTTGTTATTCACATCTAATGTGTTTATCTCAATATCATCTTTATATAATAAAACACTTTAGTGTTCTAGAATATAAAGGTTCACTCGCAGCGGGTCAAACACTGATATAGAGATAATGAATCTAGTCAAACAAGATACATATAACAGTTTCCTAATTTAGGTACAAACCCGAGGGTAGTTCCTAAACTTAGGTATCTACGGTTAAAACAGCGGCTTTCGTCCCGTTTCCAATTAGTAGATAAATCTCTAATGATGTCAGTATCCCGTTCAAAACAGATTCTGAACATCAATACATATATTTTATGTACCACACTAGGTATCTAAAATCCAATTTTAATACTAGATGTGAACATAATTATGACAAATATTTTTGAAGTCAGAGCCTTGCTCGTCTTCAATTCCTTCATGTCTGCATTGTCCAAAATGGCAGTCACGCTTCCGCGATCCCGTTTGCCACAATTGTGCAGACATTTTAGGATATGTCATTTATCTTCCCAGAAGATTATAATGATTTTTCCTTTGCCATTTTCCATATTCCGGTCGCCTTTGGCCAAGCCTCAGGTTTCTAGAATATCGAAGTAAGTTGTGTCTTGCACTACTTGCCTAATTTGCAAACTTTGACTTTATCTCATTGAGAATAGTCATTAACTCTCCAAAAGTTATAATTGCAATTTTAGTACTTCTAAAATCTAAATATAGATTTATGAAGACCCGTCAATTTCAGTATCATACTTTAAGAATCTAATCCTTAGTTCTGATAAAGAAATTAAGGAGTCTATATGACAAGCATAATGGATTAAGCACTTAAGTTATCATTACATGATCTTCCAAAGATCATGCTCTACTATTTGCTTAACTTCTGGCTTTAGCATAATATATTATTTTATCAAATAAAATAACTTATTATTTTCCAAGACCATCTTGAAATTTATTCCCAATTGAAAATTAAACCATTTAAATACATTTTCCCCAGGATTATGTTTTAAATGTCAATCTTTCAATTTTGATCTTGATTTAATAGTCCAACTATTTAATCAACGATTTGTGGTACTATGTATTATATCGATTATTATAGTCCAACTATACAATCAAATATAATTTAAATCAATTAACCTCAATTACATTGATTACTATAATCCAATAATAAAATCAACTGTAAATTGAAATTAATTAATTCAAATATATTGATTACTATAATCCACTTATAATCAACTATAATACAGTCCAACTGCTTAATTAAAACAACAATTTAAATATTAGTCCAACTAACATTTAATCTACGACGAAATAATTTGTATTGAGCGTGTATGGCAAGTAATTAAACGAATATTGCAAATTCAATTCTGCCTCCCACTATTTTTCGGCGAGCCTCTAACCCTCTGTCGAGTACTTGGGAAACCGTGTTTCCTAGTGGGCTAGGATCCCGTTAAATATCACACAATCTTGACTTTGGCCAACAAATTGTATGATAATTAACTAGGTAGATCTCTAAGATCAATTGGATCCAATCCAATTCTAGATCCGGTAGGGGGACATCCATGTCCGAAACATATATCTTATATTTTCCAATACATCCAATGTATTACCTAACCTTTTTTCCTCTGAATCAACTAAGCCTTGGCTTTGGCACAACAAACTTTGTGATCCTAGTCAAGCGCGACCCATTGACCATGGAAAGCTTCGTAATCAATGTCGATGGACAAGAAATGGTATTGACTTTGGCCAACAAACCAAAACATGGACATGACACTGATATGGAACAAAGCCTTGGTGATTCAAACACATCTTCGATAGAAAAAGGTCTTGACTTTGGCTAACAAACCAATTTCGTCTCGGATCTTGAGTGAGAATCACTCAATGGAAGGAAAAATGCTTAATATTTAGCGAGGGTTTTTCGCGTGCAAATTGGCAACCAATTTATTATCTTTGTTAAGGTCTCATCATCATACACCCTTAAACATGCATTCTAAACACATAATAAAGCGCATATGGTAAAATAATAATGAAATGAGGATGGATACTTTACATTGATCCTAGATCAAATCTTTCTCTTTCTCTCTCCAGCTAGCACAAGTATCACTTCTACCTGTTACACTACACTTCTAAAGAAACCTCATTTACAGTGAGGGGAATAGGTGAGAAGAGAATACAAAGAGTATGAAGGTGATAAGGCTGGACACGCAGGTCCAATTAATAAATCAAATTTATTACAATTTCCAAAATTGTCCCACCCGACTAATATCCATCTGATATACATTATTCATGCATCGCAACCATGTATTCACACAAACATGTTATCAATCAATCTAATCCAATTAATTAATCTGATAATTAGTGATCATCCAATGTTCAAACAACGATTTGATTTTTGCTCGAGTCAAACTCGTTTTGTGAATAAGTACTCAAAATACTAATTCTTGAATTAAATTAAACTACATAATTAAATCCAATTAATATGTATTTAATACTAATTCACCATTTAATTCCAAATTAAATATTACACTTTATTAACAAACCTTTACGACTTAAATTCCAAATTTAATCGCAACTGGTCTTAAAGCCCGATTAACGTCCAATGTTTATTTAATTAAAGTCCAATGGGCTTTTAATTAATTTCTTTAAGGCGTGGACTTTTGGTCAACTCGGGTCAAACCGTTAACCAAAGTCCAATCCGGGATTTACCCCATAAGGCCAGAAATCAATTTTAGCCCATTAGGCCCAATTAAATAATTAAGGTCCATTAAGTCATAATTGGACTTTACGGATGCGGTTTTGGGCCCAATTGGATCCAACCAAATTGGCCTAAACCTAACTTGGTACAACCAAGCCCAAAAGCCCAATTACAACCTTTAAGGGCCAATTTCCAAAATAAGCCCAAATTAATTAACTTATAAAATTCCAAATTCCATAATTAATTAACCTAAGTGTAATACACAATTAATTACCCAATTAACATTTCTAAAACATCAATTATTAATCATGCACTTTAACAACACATATGTCCAACACATTTTTATCAAAATCAAACCCATTTTACATGCTTCTTTATTCTCGGCAAATAGGGGTTTTTCAATCTGATTCGGTTTCAATCCAATTGAATCCACAATCATCATTTTCCAAATCAATTCAACTCATCCCATGAATCAAAATCAAAAATCACCATGAATATCAAATACTCAATATTTTCGGCCAAGCCTTTAATTTGGGGAAAAATGTCCAATTCAAAATTTAATCCAATAAATCCTCAAATTAACATTACCCAATTGTTTTAAGTCATCCAATGATCAAAAAACAAAAAATCACCAAGATATTAGGGTTCACAATTTTCGGCCATGCCCAAAAATTTGGGGAAAAATGGATCCAATCCAATTTCATGAAATTGATCATGCACAACGTCAATTAATCAACATACAAGCATACTTAATCAATCAATTTAAACAAGTCATCCTTCAATTGATTTTACCCAATTTCAAACCCTAAAAGCTCAAGATACCATTGTTGGTTTCTAATTAGGTCCCAAGATCCATCAAATAAGCATGAAAAACGCATGAATACATAAAGGAGTAAGGCGGAATACATACTCACATTGATCGGTTTGATGCTATGAAGAACAATCCACTTCTTCCTCCTTGTTGAAGCTCGGCAGTGAGCTCCCCATGGCAGTGGGCTGCTCGGTTTCTCTGGTTTTTATCCCTCCAAGATTCGGCCATTGATGAACACCATGGAAGCTCCAAGCTCCAAAAAATGATTCCAAGCTCAAGTGTTCGTTTCCCTATCACCTTTGTATAACCCAAGGTGTGTGCTAGCACTTCTTCTTCTTCTTTGCTTCTCACTGATTCAGTCAAACCAGAATTTTTGGAGAAGAAATCGGCTCCAAGCCGTGAGAGGGAGAAGAGAAAGAGAGGAAAATGGTTTCTTTAGAAACCGTATAAGGAGAGAGAGAGTGTGAAAAATAAAAAAAAAATGTAAAATGCTTTTATAATTTCCCAAATTAATAAAGCATTTACCATTTTTAAATTTCAAAAAGCAAAGGTCAAAAAGCAAAAAGTGCTTTTTCAACTACTACATCAATCAATCAAATCAATTAATCAGATTATCACATCACTCAAAGTGACATGTGATTTGAGGCTTGATGTGACTAGCGATTTGACGCTTGAAGTGACTTGCGTGCCGCACTCGAATTCGAAATAAGAATGCGCTCGCAAACACTCTCGGGTTCGCTAATTCCAAATTAACGAATTTTCCATCGAGACGTAATTAAACGATTACGCCTAGTGAAATCACTATTCACATCGCTAACGAATTAATTCTAAATTAATTCATTCGCCCGATTTAAAATCTAATTGTAATCCCCGTCGAAATCCAATTTGGTAAAAATATCAAATATATTATTTTATTGATTAATTCCAAATTAATCGTTCTCTCTCTTTAATTAATATTTTATCCCAGATAAAATATCTCCGTAATTAATCCCAGAATAATTTTCTCTCTCTTCTAATTAATCCCAGATTAATTAAAGTGCGAGTCATACATCATCGGTGAATCTTTGGGAAGCGACCCATAAGATCCCCGGATATATTGGCAGTAAATACGGTCGTCGGACTATCCGAACACGTAAGTACATCGTAATACGTTTATACCAATTTACAAGACAAGGTTGGCTTCTAGCAAAGCGCCATGCCTACTCGATTCTCAAGCAATATACTTATAGGAATAAGTGATCTATATCAAGCGTACTATACCGTAGTATTGCATATTTCTGTTCAGTATCGGATGATTACATGCTAGGCCTGGGGCTGGAATTGTGTATGCCCCGTACGAAGCATATATCGGATGTCTGATAACTAGTCTCTATAATCAGATATATATGATCTTGTCATAATATCCCGATAGCTCGAGCATTTAAGAGAACGAGTTCCGTATCCTACGTGACCATCATCTCCATATGACTGCAGTGACACTTCCGTCTTGGCATCACACCCAACACACTACGATTCTCAATATACCCAGCATTGGCGTACACAGAACTGGTTAAAGTCCTGGACAACCTCAACTAAAGTATATTGATTTTCGTAAGCATTAGCGGTGCAAGTCTCAGGTTAAGACCAAATACACCTACCCTGATTGCAGACTCCCATAGACATATATTCATACTACCAATGGGATTCCGCGGGGGGTCTATTCAGAGCGAAGCTGTTTCCTGTACCATCGGTAAAACACAACCTCCTATTACACTTGCATGAGTATCATATACCCAAATATATGAGAACTATGCCGTTGTACCCTCACAAACGCGCACAAGTGTAATACTAGTCTTTTACGTATTTATCGATGTCCGATCTCGACAATACTCTGACTAGGGATATTTAATGATTTATCCTTCGTGGAATGATATTATCTCATATCATTCTCTTTCCAGGAACAAATCATGGGGACCTCTCATCATTTATATATCTAGGTGATCTAGTCACAAATGATATGAGTGCAATCTCATTTATCACATAGTTAATTTGTACAACAACACCATGATACCACGAAAGTGGCTTAGTTTAATGTTTATATGAAAGATGTTTATGTTATTTTATTTTGATGTTTTGCTCGAGGACTAGCAAAATGTTAGGTTTTGGGGTGTGATGAGTGGTAGATCACTATTTCCCACTCATTTGACTTAATATTTTGTATATTTTCTTGAGTTTTTGTTAATATTTTGATGTGTTTTGTGGTATTTTGTAGATAAATAAAAAACAGGACCATCTGGAGGCAATTCGGGGCCAAAATTGCGGAAACGGACAAAAAGGGAAAAATGTAAATTTCTTGCTAAAATGCGTCGTTTTACTAAAATACACTGTGCTAAAATACGCTGTCTACTAACATACGCCGGAGACTGCGAACATGCACCGGACATGTGTCACAATCAAGGAAGTTTTTACTATCATGCGCCTTTGCTAACATGCGTCTATCACGTGTCAACATCATAGCAAAATCTACTAACGTGCGCCAAACACGTGTCATCATCACATGATAGCAACACTCATCATTGAAACACGTCATTACTTACGTCATGCTGACGTCAGCGTCGCGACTCCAAGCCAATAATTGAGTTAATAATTCTACCAACGCCACGTGTCATCATCTCGCGAAGCCAGCGCCAAGTGTCTTCAATCAATGGCGCATCGCGACGCGCAATGTTCCACGCGTCGCGATGCGTGAGGTAAAATTTTACCTATAAATTGAGGTCGAATTTCATTTGTAAAATCATACTTTCTTCTAAGGAATTCCTTAAGAATACTAAAAAGATTATATCTTGCTTGTTTATTTACACATTTTTGTAATTAATTTTATTTACTTTTTGCAATAACACTTTCTTTTCTTTACTTTTCAGTCTTTTACTATTAAGTATGAGTTGGTAACTCTCCTCTATTGGGGTGAAAGGTAAGCTTTTAATACTAATATTTAGATTAATCTCCTTTAATTATAATATATAAACTATTTAAACCTGACTTAATGGGATACCGCCTTTATGGTCGGTTGGACTTAATAAAATTGGTTTTAACCTAATTAAACATGGATAATACCTGTATGGTCAGTTGGAATTAATTATAAATTTGGCTTAATCATGATACTGCCTATATGGTCGGTTGGTAATATCACGTAAAGTTTATATATTATAATAAAGGAGATATCTAAAATAGAATTAATAAAAGTGGATCCTTTAACCCCGAAATTTTCTTTACTGTTTTATTTACCTTTTTAATTTCCAGCATTTACTTTATGTCATTTACTTTATTTAAGCTTTTACTAGCCTTAAAAATGTGTCGTAACTAAATCCGTTTCCTGGGGTTGTGATGAATTCCAATATCACCGGTTTATAAGGGGTCATTTTATAGTTTGGGTAATATAATGTTTATTTATTAAGTCTTAAGCTTAATGCTTCTTGTTAACTAGCCATTAATAAGATTGATGTGGTAAACTTAAAATAAACTTGACAAATGAATTTTAGGTTTCAGCCTCAGACTTAATATCCCACGATCTTCATTGATGATAGATAACCATTTAATAGATTTTCTTACAGGATAGACATATATCTGTGAGCGGGGGTAGCCACAATTGGAACTTAATCTTAATGAATTTAGGTAACTTGGTTGACATAGACATATGATTAATTGGGTTACACTGGGTATTTGTATCTGACAATCGACATAGGCTTTTGCATAATTTCGTGTTCCAGGTTAGTGAAATAATATATTACACAAACATAGATAACCACTTCATATTTAAAAGATATTGGAAGGATTCAAAACCCTAGATAGTTTCTTAATATTGAATTTTCCTTTAATTTACTTTTGTATTATTTAATGTACTTGTTTTAAGTTAAAGTCACCATCCAAACAAATAATCAATCTATTAGATACTCGTAAATATTTGGCTTCACAATTTAATAGCTTAGGTATTAAGTCCTTGTGGGATCGATACATTTATACTACTTGAATGATACGTGCGCTTGCGTTATACGTGTGTGATTATACCAGTCACATATGTATGTATGTACCTTTCTGGATCAAAGCCAAAGTAAAAGAGCCTAGTTACAAGAAAGTGTAAATATCTACAGAGATAAAAGATCCGTCAGTAAAGGTGCAAAAGCCTAGCCCAATAGTGGGTGAAGAATAAGTTAGGAGGGCGTTCAGTTCTTAGCAATGAGACTCTTGGCATATGTCTTTCGTAGATTAGATATAAAGAGTCTAATTAGTCAAGAAATGGAAGGAGTGGACGTAAACCACGAATCTAGTACCCTTCGGAATTAATAGCTCAAGTAAGAAATGAGATGGAGTAAATAAAGTATAATGAAAAAGTCTAAGAGTGAGATTCCTTGATACACCATAAGAGTTGAGACATGGCCGTTGAGTAAGGCAATGAGCAGGAATTTATAAAGACAAGACGATGAGTCCCCTCTCGATCTAAAGTCAAAAGTACCAAGCATGAAACAAAAGCAAAGATAAGGGAAAGACTGAGATAAACGTGAGTTAGTTTACAGAAAAGTAAGAGTTCTGGCAGGGTAAAGCAAGATGGTTTTGAATATGAAGTCAATTAAGGCTGATGGTATGGAGTGAGGCTGTGAACCCGAGGGTCTGTGCTGAGATCCCAAGTTTAAAAAGGATTCGAGGACGAATCCTATTTAAGGAGGGGAGAATTTGTAACGACCGATAGTGTTTATTACTGCATATAGTGCTACTGTTACATACGGGACGAAGGCACATAAAATAAATTATATTAAGACTTAATATATACTCATGATATAACTTTGGGGACAATCAGTAAATTCCTCACAGTCCTGGGACGATACTGTACAATATTCTTTTTTGGATAGCCTGTAGTATTTGGAGCGTACTTTTTCATATGAACTCCGATTTCTATGAACATTATATTTCAGAAAGCTAAGATCGAGACCTACACTGTCGCATTAAAAATTCCCCAATATGGACCAGAAGCTGTTTAAAAATGCAAGTCAAAATATGGAGAATAGTGATTTTGGGGGTCAAATAGAAAAATCTCAAACCTTCATAATCTTTCCACACTTTTCTCCATATTTCCAAATATAAAAAGCGCCTAGTATATAAAGCACATTATTCACAATACACCCAAATTTGAAGCAAATGGAAAAGAAAGAAAGGTTACGGCCGAGAGGAAGAGAGAAATAAAAGAGAGAAAGAAGAAGAAGAAGAAGAAGAAGAAAAAAGAAAGAAGAAAGAAAGAAATAAAAGCGAAGTAAGCAAGTAAGCTTAGCAACAATGGATGGCTTAGAGAATGAAACAAATCAAAGAAAAGATGTAAAACTCATTTGACCCAAATCTTGAATATATTTAATTTGAAAGCATATAATGGTAGAATAGAGATGATGATGTGAAAGGGGATGCCCTTTTAATGACAAAAATATAGGAAAATAATTCTGAACTAAATACCCAAATTTGGAGGTTTTAAAGTTTGGTTAAAATTAATGATTTTGAGGTTTAGTGGGTTGTTGAGGATGATAATTGGATGTAGAACTTGGTATTTGAGGTTTAATGAAATGGTTGCGTGATAAAATTGATATGAAAGTAATAATGATGTCTTTGGGAGAGAAACACATGAGAAAGGAAATGCATAAACCTGGTAAGCAGGTATGCGTCGCGACAAAGATGGGCACGCGTCACGACGCGTACTTGAGATCATGAGATTCGACACTGGTTGGTTCGCGTCGCGACGCGAAGGAGTTTGTGTCGCCATGAGCACCTCATAATTTCCCAAATCATTTGTTAATCATCCTAAATCAATTTTAAACCATTCCAATTACACCCTAAAGTGTTAGAGACCACCCCTGGGGTCTCGTAACAAATGATATGCATACATCGCATCTTATTCCAAACACGATATACTAAGTAATGATATCACATACTTGAATTGAAAAAGTTTAGCCTAGTTTCAAAATATCCCATGGTATATAATCTAACCAAGTTATCGCTTATAGATTATTGCGGGAGTTGCAATTTCCTTCGATGAAGTGATATAGTACCAGCCAGATTCCAAAAACACGAGTGGATATTTATTTCTCAGAACTGATTTTATTTAACAGTTCTGAATTCAGACTTTCTTTTTAAAAGCATGTAGGGTGTTAGACTGAATTTATTACATTATTTTTTTTATATATACAGTGATGATTTAATAGATTATTTTTAATCATGGGTTTTTGAGATTCAAATGTTTTCAAACATGAGATTTATGTTTTTTGGGGGCATAGGGGAAAAACCCACCCCAGAATGTAACTTATACAGAGATGGAATTGACAGAAAAAGGTATGTGCACATGTAGAGGACTGGGGGGACGACGATATGTAACGCCCTCAGATCCTAGAGCACGGCTAGGGGACGGTGATACGTAATGCCCCTAGACTCTAGTTTCAGAGCTTGGGTGGTAGCAAAGATCCGCACCCCTATTTCTAGTTTTATGGCTTAGGGGACGGCGATACGTAACGCCCCAAGACCACCAGTTTCAGAGACAGTAGTGGCATGCTTTGGGAGATGGCGATGCGTAACGCCCCAAAGTCATGGATTTGCACTGCTGACTACAGTGAGGTGTATGGGGGGACGACGATATGTAACGCTCTCAACATCAAGGTTTTTTTCAGATCAAGAGCAGCTCACAATTATCAGATTTTCAGAACACAGTTTTCAGAAATCAGATTTTAGAATTAGTTTTTAGAAAACATAATTTCAAAAGCAGCTTTCAGAAAGACAAGTTTTATAAAAGAGATTTCAGAAGAAGTTTTTAGAAAGAGTTTTCATATAAAAATGTTTCTGACACTATGGTTTTGAAACCAAAATATTTTATATCAATTTTCAGATTTTTGTCCACTTACTTAGATCATACAGCGATCTAACCCACTCACTCCCAATGTTTATTTTGCAGGTATTCTAGGAGGACGGGGTGGGAGGATAGATACTGATGGCAGTCACTAGGGGGTCTGAGTCCACCAGTCAGAGTATAAGTTCAGTCAAGTCAAGGAAAGTTTAGTCTCAGAAAATTGTATAGTAAAGTTATGTTTCAGTACTAAATTGTAGAGTCGAAATGTATGTGACGTTATTTTTATTTGAGTATGAAATCTTTTACATTTTAAGTTAAGGTTTGGGCAATGGTCCTATTTTCAAGTTAGTTGAGATAAGACAGTAGTAAAGTATACAATTAGTATGTCAGAGGCTTAGGGGAATAGTACAACCTATTTCCCGCCGGTAACATCTCGGGATCAAGGATGTTCCGCCGAGGTCATGTTATTTGAATGACACAATGAGAGAAAATTTCATTGTGACCCAGTGGTTATGATGGCTCGGGGCATTCCACTGAAGCCATGTTTTTTGAATGACATAAGGAGGGAACATTCCCTTGTGGCCAGATGATGGTAGCAGTTCAGAGTCGGGTATGTCCCCGATGCCTTATTGATTTACTAGCATTGGTTCAGAGTTTCTCCCATATGGCCTTGTCTGAATGGAACAAGAAGAGATCATTCCCTTGTGGCCAAGTGATATTAACGGCTAGGTGTCGAGTATGTGCCATAAAGATGGATCATTCTCTTATGGTCAAGTGATATTATTGTATCGAGGTCGGGTGTGTCCCATTGGGGCCTTATTTGATTCCCTGGCATGGGGTCAGAGTTTCTCCCATATTGCTTTGTCCGAATGATAAAAGGAAGGATCATTCTATTGTGGCCAAGTGATATTAACGACTCGTGGTCAGGTTTGTCCCACTGAGGCCTTATTGATTTGATGGCATTGGTTTGGAGTTTCTCCCCCATGTTCTTGTCGAATGGCATAATGAGGGATCATTCCCTTATGGCCAAATGATATTAATGACTATAGGATGGACATGTCCCAATGATGCCTTATTGATTCGCTGGTATAAAGTCAGATTTTATCCCTCATGGCTTTGTTCGAATGGCACAAGGAGGGATCATTCCCATATGGCCAAGTGGTATTAGCGACTTGGGGTCTAGTTTGTCCCATCGATGCCTTGTTGTGTTCGTTGGCATGAGATCAGAGTTTCTCCCCATGGCCTCATCTAGATGGCGCATGGAATGGTCATTTCCTTGTGGCCAGGTATACTACTGGCTTGAGGTTGGAGTCGTTCCTCTGAGCCACTTTTATTTCAGTATAAGGTTGGCACTGTTGGGGCAGTTATGGAACCAATAGGGTCGGATCGGTACCCCACACAGTAAAAGTGAGTCTAACCCAAGGATATCAAGGATAGGTATTTTAAAAAATATTTTAAAATATCTTACTAAAAACTACATTCTGATACGAGCTCGTAGGAAAAAACGGGGACCAAATCAGAGTCCGAAAACACCAGAACGGAGAAAATAGAGTTTTAGTGTTCATCAGCTCTCGGTGTCGGCACACAAAAGTTAGGAGTCGTGACGCTCCAAAGTGTGAGAGAAACTTCGATGGTTGAACGTTCCGAAGTCGCAATGCCCATAGGTGAGAGTCGCAACGTTCCCCTGATAAGTGAGCATTTTTCAACTTCAAACCAATCCTAAACACTTCTAAATTTCTCTTATCATTTCAATACACCTTAAAACCAATTTTAACATCAAAACCAACCACAACACATGTATTCTAAATACATCTATGTATTTATTTGAATCAAAACACAAACCAATTTAGAATCCTACTATGAAATGTCTCATTAACAATTCTAGTTCACCCAAAGGTTGTTAAGTGATTCTAGAATGATAGTTATAGCTCTAAGCTTTAATCTAGAGTTTCAAACTCTTATTAATTGTTCCATGTCCAACATGAACATCTTTGAAAAAATTAACAAGCATATTATGTTTATACTTCCAAAGAATCCTAACACAATCTATTAGCCTTATTTCAACTTCAATCTATGTAATCATGCATCCAATACATAATTCATCACTATATGTCTCACTAATGAAAAACTCGCTAATGAAGAACATAGCTTAAGAGAAGTTCAAATTTCCTAGTAAGCTTGATGCAAGATCCAATCTACTTCTCATTTGTTGAAATAGTTAAAGAACTTCCAAGGATTAGCAAGCTTGACTCCAAGATCCAATCTTGATTCCAATGCAAGAATGTTTCACTCTAAGATCCAATCTTGATTACTCCTTCTTGATATATTGTAGAGATCTTCCAAAGCTTCTCTAAACACTTCTCTTCTCTAGGCTAATTTCTCCAAGAATTGCTTGTATTAGCTTTCTTAAGCTTGAATAAAACCATTGCTTAAGCCTTCTATTTATAGCAAAACTTAGGTAATTTTTAATTAATAAAAATTTTAATCAACTTTTATGTAGGCTTAATCTAAATTGTCCAAATATATATAATTAGGTGTGACTAATCACCATTGTATACCACTTTGATTTAATCCAATTAAATCAAGACAAGGATTAGGAAATGGATTAGTTCAATGTTTACCACTTTGATTTAATCCAATTAAATCAAGCCAAAATACTTATAATCACATACTTGTAATTACCATAATATCCTCAAATGGTATAGATAATTATGAAATTACGACAAGCCCTTGTGTAAATATGAATAAATCCAATTAATCCAATTAGGTAAAAGTAAATAATCAATGTTATCCAATAACACTTGATTATCTTAGTTGATAATTATAATATCGAATATTATCTTTTATTAAAATAATCGGCTACCCAAGTGCTCAACAAGTACACTTCATATTGGGACTCTCTAAGTTCGGATACGTTCGTCATATAAACTTAGCTAATATGTACGCAATTCAGCCACCTCTGAATTCGTGAAGAACATGAACGACATTTCTGAACTATACAAGTCGAGGTCCTCACATATGTTTATCAATCCCTCCGCCGTAGGCTATCCAAGTAGTGCTTAGGTAACATAGAATACACCGTCAAGTTTCTGAGGTGCACATATCATGTCGACATGTCCACGATTCTTTACAACTGATGCGATCCACCTTAGGTGATCGACTTTGGCCAAAGTTTAGAATCATGACTTACTTACATGGATACCTAAACCTCTTATAGTTCACATACGGGCCGACATATTTTATCTTGATTCACACTTGATTAACTAGTGTATTGGTCCACACCCAACGAACATCTAGAGGCTATACCATGAAAGGTTTCTGACATACATGGCATCAAAGTGTGGATGATCTCACACAAAAACAATACTATCATATAGTCAAAGGATCATGTATACTACTCGACTCGAGGAGATTCCTATTGACGGTGGTGTGTACTTCCAACTATTAGGAATCACCTGTGAGTCATTCAGTACTCAGTTCAACCAATACCCATACATCTATATGAGCTTCCAAACCTCATGGTATATCGGGTTTAAACCATTGGAACTCCAATTTCAATATACAATATGTGCTAGTCTTATAGGTTATAGGAATTCGACCGTATTCCAAAACCAACGACTCAGAATATTTACTTTAAGAATAATTTACAATAGTAATACTTATCACAATGTCAGACCACATAGTGTCCAGTATTACTACAAGACTATTCTAAGGTCAATGTCATTCTTAACATATTTATACATCAATCTAATATGCATAATGACAATATCATTAATAAGGTAAGAATGAAAATGTAGTTATTTTATTAATATATAATAAAATGTACAATATATTATTCAGAATGGAACTCCAAGCACCAACTCTAACAAACTCCTACTTGCTTAGTGCCAATCTGGATGGTACCACACTCCCATCTCCTCTACATATTTATCGAATAAATTAGGAGGTAAGGCCTTTATAAGTGGGTATGCTATATTGTCTAGTCCTTGAACCGTCAAGACCACTATGTCATTTCGTTCAATAATCTCTCTAATTATGCGGTATTTTCTTTCCACGTGTTTAGACTTAGAATGCACCCTCGTCTCCTTAGACTCACAATGGTTCCGTTATTATCATAGTATAATGGAATCGAATCCGCAATATTAGGCACAACGCCAAGTTCTAAGATAAAATTTCTAATCCATGCAGCTTCTTTAGCAGCTTCTAAAGCCTTTATAAATTCCGCCTCAGTGGTGGAATCAGTTGTTAAGCCTTCCTTTGAACATCACCAACTAACCGTACCACTGTAGAGCATAAATATGTATCCTGATGTAGATTTTCTATCATCTGGATCTCCCTGGAAGTCGGAGCTTGTATAAACCTTAACTTGTAACTAATCTTCTCCATATATCAGAAACTTATCTCTAGTACCCTTAAGATATTTCAATATATGTTTCACGGATGTCTAATGATCATTACTTGGATCAGATTGATATCGACTAGTCAAGCTGACGCCGAAACTGATGCCAGGTCTTGTACATAGTATAACATACATTATGCTTCCAATACAAGAAGCATATGGCAAATTAGAAATTCTAACTCTCCATTCCTCAGTCCGATGTGCCATTTTCTTTGAAAGATATATGTCGTATCAGAAAGGCTTATTTACTGCCTTGTATTTGGTAAAACCTTACCTTTCTAACATTTTATTTATATACGTCGATTGCGATAACCCTATAAGCTTCTTAACTCAATCCCAGTAGAGCCTTATATCTAGTATATAGGAAGCTTCACCAATATTTTTCATGGAGAAGTTCTTGCAAAGGTAGACTTTCACACTTTGCATCAATCCTATAGCAATCCCAATGATAAGGATGTCATATACATACAAGACTAGAAAAAACTATAATGCTCTCACTCACTTTCTTATAAACACAATGTTCTTCCTCGTTCTTCATGAATCCATAAAATCTAATTATCTCATTAAAACAACGATTTCAGCTTCGGGATGCCTATTATGTCCATAAATAGACTTTTGGAGCTCGAGACCAAGTTTGAGGTCTCGCTGAATAAAAAACCCTTTGGTTGTTCCTTTTGGGGTCAAAATAGGGAGGCGCAGCGGAAGGAGCGCGGTTTAGGTGAAATCGTATTTTAAAATTTTTAAACTTACGAATAAATTATTTAATATCCAATATTAATAATTCATTCAAATTTCACCTAAACATATTTATTCGTTATCATATAATGACATAAATAATATAGAAACACCGCGAAACTTTTACGAAAATATTTTTCCGTAAAATGGCATACAACGCATTTTCGGCCGAACCGACCGACAAGTGCACATGGGGACTGCCCAGGTCAGACCCAAAAATTTTTGGACAGTTCGTGGGCTGCCCGAACAGTGCCCAGTTCATTGTTTGGGCAACCGTTACCCGGTAATGCCGTTTTTCGCCGTTTTCGAGTATTTTCACTCCGAAATAATTTCCGATAAATATTTTCCTTGGGAAATTAAAATAAACCAATTATTCTAATTACCCAATAAATAAAAACTGAATTTTTATCTGAAAATCAGATTTATCATTAATTGCCGTAAGACCCCAAAGTTTTGCAAATTAATCATTTTGGTCGTTAAAATGTCAAATACATATTTAATTGATTCCAAATCAATCAAAAAATAATTTATACATGTCTAATATATGAATTTAAAATTTGCAACAAAAATCCAGAAATTTTCCAGATTTGCCGAACCAGCCCCTGAACTTTTATTAATTACAATTTGGACCAATTTGTCAAAACACATCAAGATCAAATCCAATCAATCCCCAATTTAATATACATCAAATATACATAAAATTACATTACATATATGAAAAGAACCAAAATTGGATTAGGTTTAGAACCCTAATTTCATAAATTACTCCAATTACATAATTTACATTAAATTGAATTGATTCAACACTTTAATCATTCAATTACCACACCAATCAAGTCTCACCATCATGAAATTACTGAAGAACATTTCTAGGTTAATTATGAATGGCTGACTAACTCTAGAATGACAACTTTAATTTCTAATGAATATATTAAGCTAATTCCACTAATAATAAATTAATTATACATGCATAACACCCTCAAACAAGCTTCCAAAAAATTTAATTACAAATTCAAATAGTAGAGACATCATCTTAACAAGATAATTTGAAGTTAAAAAGAATAGAAACATTTTCTAAGTAGAAGAAAGTGTGAAAAACTTACAAAAAATTCAAGTTTTTGGCTTTGTTTTCTTATTTTCTTTCACCTTTGCTCTCAACTCCATTTGTAATTCTTTTGAAAACTTGACTAAGTATGAAAAATGAAACAAAATAATTTTTGTATATCATTTTCATCATAACCAAATTTTTGCTCGAAAAATAAAATAACAATTACTTTATTTTTGTTCAATTTTGATTGGCACACATTTTACAAAATTAAAGTTAACACTTTATCTTTAATAAAGCAAACAAAATGTGTTACAATGGAATCATGCCACTTCCAAGCTTAATCATTATAAAAGATATTTACTTTATTAATTAATTTAATTATTTAATAATTAAATAATTAAATACAAATATCTTAAATATATGTATTATATTTACATTAAATATCTCAAATACATATATTAATAATATATGCCAAATATCACAATTTGATATTTTATTAATGTGTATTTAATAAAATCAAGTATTAAATACAAATACACATTAATTTGGAAATGACTGTTGGGTCCCGATTGCATGTATTTTTCGTTTAACCATTAAACGAGTTATAAATAATCAGTATTATTCATAACAGTTGTCCTAGTGCTCTACGAGTATATTTCATTAGTGAGACTCTCTAGATTCATGCATATCCATCACGTAATCTAATTTCTTGTCCATAATTCACCCACCCATAAATTATGACGACCATAGATAAACTCGCTGAATCATACAGGTCGAGGTCATTGCATACGTATAATCCCTCTGTCACAGGTATCTAGATTATTCGAGAGATATAGATATAAATGTCAAATCTCTATAGGAATAATCTCGTCAACGTATCTATTAGTAATCTTAAATAACATTCGGAACTCACTTCCAAAGTATACTATGGCCATAGATTTAACAGATTGCTAATCAACTATGGACTACCTGTAGGCACTGCATTTTGGCATATAAGTCCCTATGATGAGTCTCATTTGGAGACACTACCTTTTAAGTCGAGAAAGTCGCGGGAAACGGACGTCGGAAGGGAAGAGTCAAGAATTGACTCATCGTCGGATTTAATTCGCTGGATTAGCTTCGGGTTCGCTTGTTGGGCCTCCGTTTTAAAACACACACCTAGCCAAAGCCCATTAAATCACAATTAAAACATTTAAAACGCATGTCACAAATTAAATTAAAACTAATTAAATTAAAATTAAATCCAATTAAATTAAAACCAATTAATTTGAAATTAAATTAAATTGAAATTAAATTAAACTAAATCCAATTATTAAATCTAATTAAATTCCAAAATTAAAATAAATCCATTCATAATTTAAATAATTCACTCACAAAAATTATAAATATTATTTCCCTTTTAAAATTAATTAAAATACACATCCCTATTTAATTAATTTATTTCCTTTTCAAGAAAACCATGCACAACCCTAACCCTAACCCTAATACCTTACTATAAAATATAACACAAACTAAACCCTTAGGAGGAGACTATTCACGGCACAAAACACCCAAACAATAAACTCTATTCACACCCTTAGGTCTAACCATTTATGTTGACTCTCGGAAGTACCGTACGCTGTCGTCGGAAGGGTGGATGCTCCGCAACTCCTCCGTTCACTGGTTCAACATTTTCTCTCGCTATTTCGCTGCTCAAGCTACCATTTTCACTCCGTTTTGCTGCTGCTTTTCTGCTGTTTTTGCTCTGTTTTGCGGTGTTTCTTGTTGTGGTATTATGCTTACTGGTTTGCGGTAAATAGGGGACTGTTTTGCGGTTTTGGAGGGGTAAAGGAGCTGCGGTTTTGGTGATTTTTGAGGGGAATTCTGGGCAGTTTTTTTAGTGCAGTTTTGGGTAGTGTTTGCGGCAGTTTTAGGGTATTTTCTGGGGGGTTTTCACTGTAGTTTTCAAGGGTAATTGTTAGGCAATTTATTTTTTTGTGTTTTTTGTGAGAATATACGTGAATTTTCGAGAGCTTTAGGGTTGCACTTGTTGTGGTTTATATAGAGAGAGAGGGAGACGTGTGTAGCTTAGGGTTAGGTTTGTGCATGTTTTATTTGAATAAGGAAATAAATCAAGTAAAGGTGAGTTTATTTTATTTAGTTTATTAAAGGAAAGGAATAATTGTACTTTTGGTGGGGAATTATTTAAATTTGGTGAGTGGTTTATTTAAATTAGGAATGGATTTATTTTAATTTTGGAATTTAATTAGATTTAATAATTGGATTTAGTTTAATTTAAATTAGGTCTAACCTTTTATGTCGACTTTTGGAAGCGCGTTACAAGTCTGTTATTATTGATTAGGTGTCATCTATTCATCCGTTCACGTATGTGTCATGTTGTTTACTACATTTTGGAGGTCACTGATGTAACCCTGTTCGAACGCGTTTCAGAACGCCGCACGAATGCATGTTTTATGTCTTAGTTAGTTCAAATGCGTTTACAAACGCTACTCGAACGTGAACTTTTTGTTTACCGTTCGAACACGGATACGAACGCCGCACGAACGCCCACGGTAAACAGGCTCTCTTCCATCACATCTCATGCATGGTTACTCATTTTGTCATTTACCTTTTTGATTGTTCATGTTCTCGCAGTCAATCATTTATTGTGTTCACAAGATCACATGTTCGTTTCCATGATGTATGTTTACACGATAGTTATCTACTTATGCTTCCGCATTCATCCATTCAATATGTTCATGAAGTTATATGATTTTCGTTATTCCGATTTGCTTTTCATGCATGATTGTATAATTATTATCCACTGGCATGCCTATGATCAAATGTAATGTGCTTATGACATTGTATGCTTGCCGTATTTCAATTCATCTTTATGCATGCAAATTCGGACATAGATTATATGCAAATAGGTTGTATGCAAATATGAAAATGTGTTACATGTGAACTTAGATGAACTTTTTATTTATGCGTACGAACTTAGAAATAGAATACCCTTAGGAATACATGTTGCTTAGGCTTGGTTAGATTATTGCACAAATCACATCATTACAAGTGGCATAAGTAAGGGACCATTCCGAACCCAACGGTTTGAGGTCTTCCCTTGCGAGGGGTGAGTGCGGCCTTAAATCATTTTCCCGGTTCACACCGGGTGGCGACTCCATTATTCTCCGGTTTAATACCCCATGGGTTACTCTGTACTCCCAACTAGGCCGTGAGCCAAGAACAACATGCGTCGCCCAGATTTCTGTGTCCCACAATACCTATACTTTGTACACATAACTGACAGATCATTTCTTGATACTCATAAGATATCATGAGCATGAGTCCACACCCAATGAACAACCGAAGGTCTGATATAAATAGATCAGTGACGTGCTGCCATCTAAGTGTGGAGCATAACTCATATATCTAAAGTGGTATCTCAAGTCAAAGAATCACTATGCTACTCAACTCGAGAAGATTCCTACTGACATTGGTGTACCATCTATAAGGAAATCTTCGGTGAGTCATTCATTGTTTATCAAATAAACACCTACTCGTCTATACTAGTCTCCGAAGACTCATGGTTCATTGGGATAAACCATCAGACCAAGTCTGATATACGACATGTATTGGTCTCAACGGATTTTACTAATCGACCCGTGTTAGTAAATTTTGACCATGAACTAAATTTAAGGATATACAACTTATAGTGAAACTTCCCAATGTCAATTACAAGTTTTGTTGTAACTACACACTACGTTGTAAATTGTGGGGTCTTTGTCTAATATATATATATATATATATATATCACTAAACCTGATTTAGTTTCAATCTAATCAAAATTAGATTGAATACTTATATAAAAGACAAGAGGTGCTACCATTTAAATTAGTAATATTATGGAAAAAAGGTATTGCTCGTATTCATGAATCGAACATAAATAAGATATGGATTGGCGCTCAGAGCACCAACCCTAACAGTTCCATATAGATATTCTCTTCAAGGAATCCATTTAGGAAAGCATTTTCACATCCATCTGCCATATCTCATAGTCGTGAAATGCAACAATGGCTAAACGAATCCTAATGGATTTTAGCATGACTACCGGTGAAAATATTTCCTCATAGTCAATCATAGGACGTTGAGTGTAATCTTTCGCTACTAGTCGGGCCTTAAAAGTTTCCACATTTCCATCGGGCCCTCGCTTCCTTTTGTAAACCCATTTACAACCAATATGTTTAACTCATTCAGGAAGTTCAACTAAGTCCCAGAATTGATTGTCATGCATAGAATCCATCTCAAATTTCATAACTTCCTGCCATATTCCCGAATCAATATCCAATATCGCTACTTTATACGTAGTCGGATCTGTTTCCTCCAAGAGGAGAACATCAAGGCTCACATCTAATATTAAAAATAATCTCTCAAGAGGCCTTGATATTCTATTTGACTTACCTAGAACCTGTGTTGTAGATCCTTCACCTAGTTGAATCTATGGTTCCATCTCAGGTTCCTTAATGTTAGGATTAAACTCATCAAGTTCAATCTTTCTACAATTCCCATTTTCTCTCAAAAATTCATTTTCAAGAAAAGTGACAAAACGAACAACAAATAAATTTTGTTACTCAGAATCGTATAATTGATATCCCAAAGAATTTTCAGGATATCCAACGAACCTATATTTATACCCCATTAGTGCTAGTTTATCCCGCTGCGTAACTCTAACTTATGCATGACAACCCTAAATCTTTAAAGGCTTAAGACTTGGATTTCTATTGAACCATATCTGATAGGGGGTCGTGGAACAGCTTTCGATGGAACCCTATTAAGTATATGGGCAACAGTAAGTAAAACGTAACCACAGAGGTAATAAGGAAGATCTGTATAGCCATCATGGATCGCGCAATATCCAATAAAGTATGATTTCTACCCTCAGACACACTTTTGTGTTGGGGTGTTCCTAGTGGGCTATACTGGGCAAGAGTTTCATTCTCCCTTAAATAATTTCCGAATTTTTCACTCATGTATTCATCACCTCGATTTGATTGAAGGCATTTGATGATTTTATTGGTTTTTTTTTCTACTTCGTTTCGAAATATTTTGAACTTGTCAAATATTTTAGACATATGTCTCATCAAATAGACATATCAGTTAGGGTTGGTGCTTGGAGCGCCAATCCGCATCGTATTTACGTCCGATTCATGAATACGAGCAATACTTTTTTCCATAATATTACTTATTTATGGTAGCACCTCTTATCTTTTATTATATATATTCGATCTAATTTATTAGATTGAAACTTATATATTAGACAAAGACCTGATAATATATAATGTAGTGCTCAATTACAATGTAGTTTGTAATTGACATTGGGAAGCGTCACTAATAGAAATATATTATCAAATTAAGTTCCTGGTCAAGATTTACTGACGTGGGTCGGTTAGTAAAATCTATTGAGACCGGTACATGTCGTATATCGGACTTGGTCCAATGGTTTATCTCAATGAACCATGAGTCTCGGGAGTCTCGTATAGATGTGTGGGTGTTTATTTGATAAACACTAACGACTCACCGAAGATTACCTAATAGATGGTACACCAACATCAGTAGGAATCTTATTGGGTTGAGTAGCATAATGATTCTTTGACTTGAGATACCACTGTGGATATATGAGTTATCCTCCACACTTAGATGGTAGTCACGTCACCGATCTATTACGACCAGACCTCCGCCTGTTCATTGGGTGTGGACTTATGCTCATGATATCTTGTGTGTATCAAGATAGGATCTGTCGGTCCTGTGTAAATGGTATATGTATTCATTATATGATTAGAAATATGTTAAATCCATGGTCGTGGTATACTTCGGAAGTAAGTTTCGAGTGTTATTTAGAAGATTGCTAATAGATATGTCGACACGATTATACCTATAGATATTTGACGTTTATATCTATATCTCTGGGATAATCTTGATACCTGTGACAGAGAGATTATACGTATGCAATGATCTTGACCTGTATGATTCAGCGAGTTTATCCGTGGTCGTCATAATTTACGGGTGGGTGAGTTATGGACACAAAATTGGATTTCGTGACGGATATGTCTGAATCTAGAGAGTCTCACTAATGAACTATACTCGTACAGCACTAGGGCAACTTTTATAAATAATAGAGATTATTATAAGTCGTTTAATGGTTAAACGAAAAATACATGCAAAAGGACCTAATGGTCATTTCCTAATTAATGTGTATTTGTATTTAATATTGGATTTTATTAAACACACATGAATTAATTGTCAATTATGATATTTGACATAAATCATTGATATATATATATATATATATATATATATATTTGAGATATTTAATGTAAATATAATACATATATTTAATATATTTAATTATTTAATTATTTAATTATTTAATTGTTAAATAATTAAATTAATTTAAAAATAAATATCTTTACCATGATTAGTGTTAAGAAATGGCATGATTTGGTTGGTTCACTTGTAAAGCTTTTCTTTTTTTATAAAGGTTATCATTATTAATAAGTAAACTTGTTCCAATCAAATTGAAACAAAAATAAAATAATTTGTTATTATTTTTGGTCAAGTTTCGGCCAAGGGGTGGAAAATAAAAGGGTTTTATTTTTCATTTGGTTTTTGATAACACAAGTTACAATATATTTTACTAAGTAAAGTTTGAGAGAAAACCTTGAAGGAGAAAAGAAAGCTTAAGGAAAAAAGGTGTTTTTGTATGTATTTTCTCATTTCCATCAACTTGAAAATTATTTCCTTGTTTCTAAGATTCAACATGTGTTGCGTAGAATTTTCTATACTCTTTAATTATGTAAATTATTTGATTGGAAACTTGTTGGATTGATGTTGCATGTGTGTATGAACTAAATATGCTTACAAATGGTTATTAAACATCATATTGATTAATTAGTAATCATGTTATCATTCTAGAGTTTTAAGGTCACTCATTTATGACCTAGAATTTTTCTTGAGTTTTTTTCATGATGGTGAGACTTGTTTGGTGTGGTAAAGATTGGATTAAAGTATTGAATTTGTTTAATTTGGTGTATTTTGTCAATTTGAAGAAATTGTAAAATTAAGGTTCATGACCCTTTCCAAATTTGGAGTTTTTCATATATGTGGTGTAATTTGATGTATATATGATGTATATTAAATTTGAGATTGATTGGATTTGATCTTGACTTGTTTTGAACAAGAAATGACTAAAATGCAAAACCTGGAAAATTCTGTGGCTTCTCGTCAATTTGACAAAAATTTAGATTTTGTGTTGCAGTTTCTATTTTCATGTATTAGACATATAAAAATCATTTTGGGATTGATTTGGAATCATTTAAATATGTATTTAACAATTTGAGGACCAAAATGATCAAAATACAAAGTTTAGAGGTCTCACGGCAATTAATGATAAATCTGATTTTTCAGATAAAAATTCAGTTTTTATTTATTGAGTAATTAGAATAAATTTTTTTATTCTAATTTCCCAAGAAAAATATTTATCATAAATTATTTCGGAGTGAAAATACGCGAAAACGGTGAAAAACGCCGTTACCTGATAACGGCTACCCAAACAGTGAATTGGCCACTCTTCGGGCAGTCCACGAATGTCCAAATGTTTTTGGGGCTGACTTGGGTAGTCTCCATGTGCATTGGTTGGTCGGTTCGACCGGAAATGCGTTTTATGCTATTTTGCGAAAAAAATATTTTCGTAAAAGTTTTGCGGTGTTTCTATATTATTTATGTCGTCATTTGATATCGAATTAATATGTTTAGGTGAAATATGATTGAATTATTAATATTGGATATTGAATAATTTATTCGTTAGTTTAAAAATTTTAAACCACGATTTCACCAGAACAACGTTTCTTCCGCTACGCCGCCCTCATAAAACCAAGTGGCAGATCATCTATCGAGGATCGAGAATGGAAAAACAGCTGACAAAGATCTGTCAATCAAAGAAAATTTTCCAAATGAACATTTGTTTGCCATAAAACAGCAAGATGCCCATTGGTATGCTGACTATGTCAACTACATTGTGTCAGGAAAATGGCCGTTGGAATGGACAACTCAGCAACGGAAGAAATTCTTCAAAGAAGTCAAGCATTATGTCTGGGATGAGCCATACCTATTCAAACAGTGTGCTGATCAATTATTGAGACGGTGTGTTCCACATGAGGAAGTCAACAGTGTTTTACAGCATTGTCATTCACATGGCGGACACTTCAGCGGAAATAAAACTGCAGCCAAAGTTCTACAATCAGGTTTGTTCTGGCCCACTCTTTTTAAAGATGCTTATCTTTTTGCTCTTCAATGTGACAGGTGCAAAAAATGGGGAATATTTCAAGGAGAAATGAAGGACCGTTGAAAAATATTCTAGAAGTGGAAATATTTGATGTGTGGGGTATTGATTTCATGGGACCATTTGTTCCATCATTCAGAAACCTGTACATCCTGGTTGCTGTAGACTACGTCTCCAAATGGGTCGAAGTAATTCCACTGCCATCCAATGATTCAAAAGTGGTGATTAATTCCTGAAAAAAAACATTTTCACTCGGTTCGGAACACCTCGTGCAATCATCAGCGATGGTGGCACACATTTCTATAACAGATACTTCGATGCACTCCTATCCAAATACGGAGTTACTCACAAGGTTTCCACTGCTTACCATCCACAGTTAAATGGACAGGTTGAGGTTTCAAATAGAGAGATCAAAATAATCTTGGAGAGAACTGTTGGATCAACAAGGAAAGACTGGTCTACAAAACTAGATGATGCATTATGGACCTACCGAACAACTTACAAGAAATCCATTGGTATGTCCCAATATCGATTGCTGTTTGGGAAATCATGACATCTGCTAGTTGAGCTTGAACACAAGGCGTACTGGGCACTGACGAAGTTGAATCTTGATTCACTAGCTACATGAGAGAAAAGACTTCACCAACTCAACGAATTGGAGGAATTTCGCCTACAGGCTTATGAGAATGCCAGATTGTACAAAGAAAAGACCAAGAAATGGCATGACCAAAAAATAGTGCACAGAAAGTTGAAACCAAGGCAGCAGATGCTGTTATACAACTCAAGGTTGAAACTTTTCCCTGGAAAGTTGAAATCAAGGTGGTCAGGTCCATTTGTGATCACTCAGGTTTTTCCATATGGAGTTGTTGAGTTACTAGATCCTAACACCAACGAAACATTCAAGGTTAACAGTCAACGTGCCAAGCACTACTGGGGAGAATCATTTGAGTGACAAAAAGAAAGTGTCACACTTTCAGATCCAGCCTAACGCTCGAGAAGTCACGTCTAGCTGACGACTTTAAACTTAGCGCTCGCAGGGAGGCAACCCATGCAATTTGTGTATATATTGTGATTTGGTGTGATTTAATTTTGTGTGTTTAGTTTTTGCAGATTAAGTCATTTCAAGATGGAAGAAGCTCTCACAAATCTTCACAAGCAATTTCCTTCTCTCCCTCAAAAATCTCTGATGAAAGTTTACAAAGCTCGCTTGGAACGGATGAGACTACTAACGATCCATGGTGTTCATAATGATATTCGTTGGGTAATTGAAGCACAAGTCCGATTGGCAGGTGAGTCTTCTGAATCTTTTATTTCACATCTGCTTGGTTTTGGAAGAAGCACATATGCAAAGATATGTAGAGCTCAGCAAATGGGTGTTTCTTATAAATGCGCACGCTGGAATTGCAATACTCGTTGTCGTTCTTTAGGAATGGTGTCTGATAATTGCGAAGATAAAATTAAATTCATTAGGGATGGCTTGAGTAAGGATTCTGTAGATAATATATCTTCGACTCTTGAGACGCATCCTAGTGGATATGTACACATAGCCATTCGCAAATTACATACACAATTTCAAAAAGAAAGACAACAGTTAAGTCTTGGGAATCTGACTCAAAAAAGCCCTGTTTGTCAATTTATATGAAAATTAGCTGCAAGGAATATGCACTTAGTATATGGCGGAGGCAATCTTGGACTAATGGCGATCGTTTCAAAAGCCGTAAAGGAAGGAGGCAGTAACGTTTTGAGAATCATACCAAAACCCTTGGTAGAGGCAATCTTATTGGATCATCAAATGGAGAGTAACTGATCATGCCAGGTATGTTTGAACGATTGGTAGAAATGATTAACTGTGCTGATGTTTTTATTGCTTTGCCAGGTGGCTTGGGCGCAATGGAGGAAATTTTTATAGTGTTATCTTGGCGAACCTGAACATACACCAGAAACCGCTTGGACTATACAACATTGAAGGATTTTATGATTTTCTTTGTGTGTTTCTTGATGATGCTCGGAGAAATGGGTTCGTGTCAAACTATGAAAGAACTCTTATTTACTGCCAGAACTGCTCCAGATCTAATTGATCAAATCTTAGCCTATGAACCACAAATTGACCTTATCTTTCAAAGATAAATTGGTCCGAAGATGATCGTGGTAAGAGGCGTCGAATTAATCTGGATCTTAACCTTTAATTTCCTGTAGAATTTCAGCTAACCAGGTATTATCTTCTAAACTCTTCTTTTACTGTTTAAGACATTGGAGACAATGTCTCATTTAGGTTTGGGGGAGGGAATTAGTTTTTAGTACCTTGTTTTTAGTTTGTGTGTTGTTTTTATTTTTAGTCCAAAAGTTTTCTAAAAATACAAAAAAATTGAAAAATTTTCAAAAATTACAAAAATATTTTGCGTTTTTGTGTTTTTATTTTGACTAAAAAGATGAAATTGGTGAGAGATAGTTGTGTAAGGAGTTTCCACTCCTGAGACGTATCTCAAACATATTTCAGAACAAGTTAATTTTTGTTTATTTCCTTTTGAATTATTTTATTTGTGAATTCTCCATAATACTGACTAAAATGGATCTTCATATGCTCAGTTAGCAGATATTATCAACATACATGGTAACATACGGACATGAGCTAAAATCAAAAAGTTTTTAATATTTAGTGCTCCAGTTTAATTAGAGGAAGCATCTCAAAAAGTGATGGAGTAAAAAAAATAAAAAAAATCGTCTGAGATCCGAGTTATTAAGTCTGTAAGGGTGTTTTAACACCTAGTGCCCTAAAGCCAACTGGTTTGGGAGTCACTGGTCCAAAGCTCGCTACATGGATCAATGATGTTGCAAATATATATATATATATATATCTGAAGTCTGAGTAATTAAGTCCGTAGTGGTGTCTTAATACCTGGTGCCCTAAAGCCAACTGGTTTGGGAGCCACCGACCCAACAGTCGCTACATAGATGGAAGATATTGTATATAAATAAATAAAAAAATCAAAAATCAAAGAAAAAATCAGAAAAATCAGAAAAATTATTCCATTGCCTCAAAAAGGTGTGAATTCTGATAAAACTTTAGGACAAAAATATTATTCTCTTATCAACTGCACTTATGACTGTTGTGGGCAAAAATGAGTTGTTTAATATTTTTTTGGCTGTGTATATGGAGAATGATAAAAATAATCGGAGAATTTACTTATTCAGTAATTTAGAAAGAAACAAAACAATTAGTAACTTGGAGTAGAAGTTTCATTTGATTAGTCACTAACTTCTTTATTCTTTTTTCACTTGTCTTTTTACTTTTGTGCATTAGTTTTTACTACATTTTTACTTTTGTAAAATGTTTGTGGGTATCATTGTTGTAAACCCTCACGAGACTACAACTCGTCCACTAGGGACACCTAGGGGTTTAAAGGCTTGTTGCATAGGCTAAATGCCACCGTGATCCCTACGAAAGTGGCTTAGTTAATTTTATTTTAAAGATGTTTATGTTATTTTATTCTATGTTTTGCTCGAGGACTAGAAAAATATTAGGTTTGTGGGTGTGATGAGTGGTAATTATATCACTATTTCCCACTCATTTGACCTAATATTTTGTATAATTTCTTGAGTTTTGTGAATATTTTGATGTGTTTTATGTTATTTTATAGATAAATAAAGTTTCAGGACATTCTGGAGGTGATTTGGACCAAAACAGTGAAAATTGGACAAAATGACATTTTCATAATTCTGCGCGTCTCGACGCGCAAGCCTTTGGCGTCGCGATGCCTAACATGCACCAAGACTTGCTAACGTGTGCCGGGTCCACAAGTCAGAATCTGAGAAAAGTTTGACTTTGCTAACGTACGATGTGCCACGTGTCATCATCACATGAGTTGTAATTGAAAAGTTTGTAATATTCAGTGCTCTAGTTTAATTGGAGGAAGCATCTCAAAAAAAACAATGGAGTAAAAAAAAAAACGTCAGAGATCCAGGTTATTAAGTCTGTAATGGTGTTTTAACACCTAGTGCCCTAAAGCCAACTGGTTTGGGAGTCACTGGCCCAAAGCTCGCTACATGGATCAAAGATGCTGCAAAAAAAAAATATATATATATATATATATATGAAGTTTGAGTAATTAAGTCCGTAGGGGTGTCTTAACACCTGGTGCCCTAAAGCCAACTGGTTTGGGAGCCACCGACCCAACACTCGCTACATAGACGGAAGGTATTGTATATAAATAAAAAAAAATCAAAAATCAAAGAAAAAATCAGAAAAATCAGAAAAATTATTCCATTACTACAAAATGGTGTGAATTCTGATAAACATTTAGGACAAAAATATTACTCTCTTATAAACTGCACTTATGACTGTTGTGGGCAAAAATGAGTTGTTTAATATTTTGTTGGCTGTGTACATGGAAAATTGTAAATATAATCGGAGAATTTACTTATTCAGTAATTTAGAAAGAAAGAAAACAACTAGTAACTTGGAGTAGAAATTTCACATGATTACTCACTAACTTCTTTATTCTCTTTTCGCTTGTCTTTTTGCTTTTGTGTGCATTAGTTTCACCACCTTTTTACATTTGTAAATGTTTTTGGGTATCATTGTTGTAAACCCTCACGAGACTACAACTCGTCCACTAGGGACACCTATGGGTTTAAAGGCTTGTTGCATACGCTAAATGCAACCGTGATCCCTACGAAAGTGGCTTAGTTAAATTTTATTTTAAGGATGTTTATGTTATTTGATTCTGTGTTTTGCTCGAGGACTAGCAAAATGTTAGGTTTGGGGTGTGATGAGTGGTAATTATATTACTATTTCCCACTCATTTAACCTAATATTTTGTATAGTTTCTTGAGTTTTGTGAATAATTTGATGTGTTTTGTGTTATTTTGTAGATAAATAAAGTTTCAGGACATTCTGGAGGTGATTTGGACCAAAACAGTGAAAATTAGAAAAAGAGCATTATGGTCATTTCGCGCATCGCGACGCGCAAACCTTTGGCGTCGCGACGCCTAACGTGCACTGGGTCCATGCTAACATGTGCCAGGTCCACATGTCAGAATCTGAAAAGTTTGACTTTGCTCACGTGCACCATGCCACGTGTCACCATCACAGCTGATTTGCTAACGTGCGTCGTGCCACGTGTCATCATCCTACGGGTGCCGACAATCACCATTACCACGTGTGCCACGTGTCACTCCACGTCACCGCTACATCATCATCCACATCACCAGTTGACCGAGTCAAAATGCCACGTCATCGCCACGTCACCATCAACCAATCACAGTGTGCCACGTGTCGTAATCCTACGGTGCCGATGCTCCCTTTCGCCACATGTCGCCATGTCAGCATAATAATTGAGCTCTCAGCCGCCTTGCCACGTGTCGCCTTATCTCCTTATCCAGAATCACCACGTGTCAAGCCCTCAGCATGCCACGCCAAAAGGTTCTGGCGTCGCGACGCCACAGGCTTTGGCTTCGCGACGCTGGAGGCCTACTGGGTCTATAAATTGAGCTCGAGGTTTCAGTTTCAAATATACCATTCTCTCCGAATTCTCTGATGTAAATAGAAAGTTCTCTTCTTAGTTTCTTTAAAATTCAGTTTTGTAATTAATTTTAATTACGTTCTGTAAAAGTAATTTATTTATGTAATAGTAATAGTAATAATAATTTACTTTCTTTACTTTTTACAGTTTTTATTATTCAACCATGAGGAGGTAACTTCCCCTGCTAGGGTGAAAGGTAATTCTTTTACTCTTCTATTTAGATTAATCTCCCTTAAATATAATATATTCACTATTTAAAATTTGACTTAAAAATGATACCGCCAGATTGGTCGGTTGGTAAGTCATTTTAATCTGGTTTAAACTTGACTAATCAACGATACCGCCAGATTGGTTGGTTGGTAATTAAATTTTCTTACCGCCTATATGGCAGGTTTATTTTGGTTCCGCCTTTATTGCTGGTTGGACTTAATTTGACTTAATCAGGTTACCGCCTATATGGCTGGTTGGTAAAATAATCACAAGTTTATATATTATATTAAGGGAGATATATAAATAGTAAATAGTAAAAGCTGATCATTTTACCTTAGCATTTTATTTTATTGCAATTTACTTTTCAGCTTTTACTTTACCGCAATTACTTTTTAGCATTTTTACTTTATGTCTTTTACTTTTAAGTTTTTACTAGCCCTAGTTATGTGTTGTAACTAAGTTAGTTATCTGGGGTTGTGATGACTTTTAATATCACCGGTTTATAAGAGGTTATTTTATAGTTTGGGTAATTTAATGGTTTACTAATAAGATTGGCCACTAATAAGATTGATCTGGTAAATCTAAAATGAACTAGACATAGGGATTTTAGGTTTCAGCCTTAGACTTAATATCCCACGATCTTCCTTGAGGATAGATAACCCTTTAATAGATTTCCTTACTGGATAGACATATACCTGTCGGGTGGGGGTAGCCATAATTGGTAATTAAACTTAATGAATCCAGATAATTTGGTTTACATAGACATATGGTTCAATTGGGTTAAACTGGGTATTTGCGTCTGACCATCGACAGAGGCTTTCGCATAATTTAGTGTTCCAGGTTAGTAAACCAATTTATTACACAAATATGAAATGACCACTTCATCTTTTAAAAGATATTAGAAAGATTCACAACCCTAGATAGTTTTTAATATTGAATTTTCTTAAACCTACTTTCGAACAAATTTATTTAATTGTTTTTTTTTTAAATTTAAATTCTTCACCATTTCAAATCAATCAATCAACATGTTAGATACTAGTAATCATTTGACCTCATAAAATTAATAGCTTAGGTATTAAGTCCTCCTGGGATCGATACTTTTTATACTACTTGAACGATACGTGCGCTTGCGTTATACGCGTGTGTAAGCACCGGTCAGCATCTCTGGGAGACGAAGCAAAAAGAAATTCTGAAGGATGTAACAAGCATTTAAGGAAGACCATTAAGCCTTAACATCTTCCTTGGTATGATTCAGAAACCCTAGGAAGACCTTTTAGCTGGCGATGAAATAGAGGCAATCATTACAAAAAATGAATCTTCGATGATATGTATACCTTCATGACCTAATGAGTATAACAAATAGGGGTAGTAGCGAGCTGCGACCTGAGGACAAACTCATTATGAACCACCATTTTTTGTTTTGATGTTCCTGACACCAACTCAATAACTCGTTCATAGCGATAATTAGGTGACTGATGTTGATTGTGGTTGTTCACCCCGAGAAAGTTTAGATATCGAAGAAGGGTAGCTTGGATTTTTTACTTGGCCATAGGAGGGTGGGATGAGGGCTAGAGAGGCTAAAGTCAGGAATGGATGTTCGAGGGGTTAAATTTCCAAATTGCCCTTGGAACAAAAAACAGTTGTATTGATATGGGGTATGATATGTCACTCATTTACATACATTTATAATTGACATATTATTTTAGTTACATTGCATATCCTATTTATAACATCTATGCTAGTATTATTGCAATGTTATATTAAGTTAATTGCGTGTAAACGTTTAATATCTTTATATTCTTGTTAGTTGTGTTAAATATATTACATATTAAAATCAAATAAAATTTACACTAAATGTGCTAATTATTATGTGAGTGGGTCCCACGTATAAAAAAATACTAAAAAATTAAAATTCATTATTTTAACATTAAATCATTTGTCTATAAATAGAGGATCCATTTCATTATTTTCTTCATTCCATTCTCAACAAATCCTCTGCATCATAAGAGAGAAAAATATTATTATTTCTTAAGACTATGTGAGAGAGTTGTAATTCTCATATTCTAATAGAGTGTGAGATTGTTCACTTCTTGTATTTAGAGAGATGTTGTAAAATTCTTTCCACTATAGTGAAATCCTTCTATATTTTTTTATGGATATTTCCCTCATATTGAGGGTTTTACCACATTAATATGTGTCTCGTTGTTTTATTTTATTGTTAATATTTATTGTGGGCTAAGCCTCCTAATTATTATTGTATTGTTATATGGTAGACAAAGTCTAATGATCTAACAATTGTTCTCAATTGAACTTTACTTGAATGCCAGCTTCAGCCCACGATCTCATAAAAGTAGTATCAGTATTTCAAGTTCAGGGTTATTGTTCACAGAGAATGTTCACATTTACGGCATAGTATTATTCACATATATAAACTTTTCACATATAAAATATTATTCATGTATATTGTATTGTTCATATATATGATATTATTCCCAGTGAAATAGTAAAAGCCGGGTCAAGTGAGATACTAATCGTCATCAGAAACATGGCATGAAAATTCGAAATTGAGAATTTCAACGAGAGAAACATTTCCTTACGAAAACTTGAAATAAAAGCATTTTGAGAAAAGACAATTATTTAGCGGCAATTGATGAAAGACCATATAGAATGATCGATGAAAAATGAAAGGATATGGATGACAACACTATAGGCAACTTGTACCTAGTCTTAGCAGATTTTGCGTTATCCAATGTTGTAGAGAAAATGAATGTAAAAGAGATTTTGATGAGTGGTAAATGTATCACTATTTTCCACTCATTTAACCTAATACTTTGTATAATATCTTGAGTTTTGTGAATATTTTGATGTGTTTTGTGTTATTGTTTTAGATAAATAAAGTTTCAGGACATTCTCGAGGTGATTTTTAGCCAAAATAGTTAAAATTGGACAAAATGGCATTTTGGTAATTTTCAGCGTCGCGACGCCTAACATGCGCCTCACCTTGCTAACGTGCATCGGGTCCACGTGTCAGAATCTGAGAAGTTTTACTTTGCTAATGTGCGCCATGCCACGTGTCACCATCATAACCGATCTGCTAACATGCGCCGTGCCACGTGTCATCATCCTACGGTGCCGACAATCGCCATCGCCACGTGTCATTCCACATCACCGCCATGTCATCATCCGCATCACTAGTTGACCGAGTCAAAATGCCACGTCATCATCAACCACTCACAGCGTGCCACGTGTCGCAATCCTACGGTGCCGATAATCCCTTTCGCCAAGTGTCGCCACGTCATTGCTACGTCAGCATAATCATTGAGTGTCAGCTGTCTTGCCACGTGTCACCTTATCACCTTATCCAGAATCACCACGTGTCGAACTCTTCGCATGCCACGCGATAAATCACGGGCGTCGTGACGCCAAAGGCTATAGCATCACGACGCCGGAGGCCTATCGACGCCTATAAATTTAGCTCAGTTTTCTAATTTCAGATGTACCTTCCTCTCTGAATTCTCTGATATATATAGGGAGTTTTCTATCTAGTTTCTTTTATTTCAGTTTTGTAATTAAATTTTAATTATGTTCTGTAATAATAGTAATTTACTTTCTTTACTTTTACATTTTTTACAATTCAACATGAGGAGGTAACTTCCCCCTGCTATGGAGAAATGTAATTCTTTTACTATTGCTATTTAGATTAATCTCCCTCAAATATAATATATTCACTGTTTAAAATATTGACTTAATGAGGATACCGCTATATTGGTCGGTTGGTAATTCATTTTAAACTGGTTTTAAACCTGACTAAGCAATAATACCGCCAGATTGGTCGGTTGGTAATTAAATTTTCTTACCGCCTATATGGCAGGTTTATTTTGTTCCGCATTTATGGCTGGTTGGACTTAATTTGACTTAATCAGGTTACCGCATATATGACTCGTTGGTAAAATAATCACAAGTTAATATATTATATTAATGGAGATATCTAAATAGTAAATAGTAAAAGTTGATCATTTCACCTTAGCATTTTATTTTATTGTAATTTACTTTTCAGCTTTTACTTTACCGCAATTAGTTTTCAGCATTTTTACTTTATGTCTTTTACTTTAAGTTTTTACTAGCCCTAGTTATGTGTTGTAACTAAGTTATTTATCTGGGGTTGTGATGAATTCTAATATCACCGGTTTATAAGGGGTTATTTTATAGTTTGGGTAATTTAAAGGTTTACTTATTAAGTCTTAAGCTTAATGCATCTTGTTAATTGGCCACTAATAAGATTGATCTGGTAAATCTAAAATAAACTTGACAAAGGAATTTTAGGTTTCAGCCTTAGACTTAATAGCCCACGATCTTCCTTGAGGATAGATAACCCTTTAATAGATTTCCATATAGGATAGACATATACCAGTCGGGAGGGGGTAGCCATAATTGGAACTTAAACTTAATGAATCCAGATATTTTGGTTGACAGAGACATATGGTTCAATAGGGTTATAATGGGTATTTGCGTCTGACCATCGACAGAGGCTTTCGCATAATTAGTGTTCCAAGTTAGTAAACCGATTTATTACACAAATAATGAAATGAACACTTCATCTTTTAAATGATATAAAAAAGATTCACAACCTTAGATAGTTTCTTATAATGAATTTTCTTAAACCTATTTTCGTGCAATTTTATTTACTTTTTTTTAAATTCAAAATATTCACCATTTCAAATCAATCAATCAATATGTTAGATACTAGTAATCATTTGACCTCATAAAATTAATAGATTAGGTATTAAGTCCTCATGGGATTGATACTTTTTATACTACTTGAACGATACGTGCGCTTGCGTTATACGCGTGTGAAAGCACAGGTCAAGTTTTTGGCGCCGTTGTCGGGGACTTATTTATCTTTTACTATTAGTTTTGGGGTTAGATAAGTTACTTGTATCTAATTTCTTTTTACTTACTGTTTTTGTTTTCTTGTGTTTTAGGTTCTCAGAAACTACATGAGACGAACTAGAAGCTTTGAACTCCGACCGCTTGACCCAGAAATTGAAAGAACCGTCAGACAGTTGTGAGGGAAAGGCGAGAAGGCCAAAAAGCAATCATTAACATGGAACCTGAACCTTTTAATGTTGCACCACCAATTCCTATTTGAGACAGAACCATTTCGGTGGTTGACGGACTCATTTCTTGTATTGTACTTCCTCCTTTACCAGAAAATGCGTGTGACATCAAAATATGCATCCAGATGATTCAGCAGTCAGTAAAGTTTGGGGAAATGCAACTGAAGATCCTAATGCCCACATTAGTAACTTCCTGGAAGTTTGCGGTACTTTCAATATTCCCTGAAAGACATAGCTAAAGCTTGGCTACATTCGTTACCAGTAGGTTCCATCACAACTTGGAACACTCTAGCCACCAAATTCCTTGCAAAGTACTTTCCACCAGCCATAATTGCAAAGTTAAGGAATGACATCACATTCTTCGTGCAACAAGATTCAGAATCCCTTTGCGAAACTTGGGAAAGATTCTAAGATTTACTCTAGAAATGTCCTCATCATGAGATCGCAAAGTGGCTACAAGTCCAAACCTTCTACAATGGACTTTCTGGAATAATGAGAATCACAATTGACGCTGCTGTGTTGGACTTTCTGGAGGAGCTTTGATGGCAAAAGAAGAAAATCAGGCCTGGGACTTAATTGAAGAAATGGCCAACAACAATTCTTTATGGCCAACAGAAAGGAGCATGATCCAAAGAATTGTAGGAATTTATGAAGTTGGAGCCAACACAACATTGAATTCCAGGCTGGATGTGAGTTGCAAAAATCTGGAAACTCTTAACGTGAAAGCTAATGGTGGATCCACAAGTTCACCATTTGGAGGAGTCCCTGAGTCAGAATCTTTCAACTAATAAGAAGAGACAGTGAACTATGTCATCAATTTTAACAGACAGGGGAACAATCCATATTCCAACACCTATAACCCATGGTGGAGGAATCACCCCAATTTCGCATGGAGCAACAATTCAGGGCAAAAGAACTACCCACCACATGGATTCCAACAAGCAAATAAAAGCCAGGAGCATGAAAAAGAACCATGAATAATAGAAGTGCTGGCCCAGTTGAAGAAGCAAGAAGCAAAATACGATGTTTTAGCAATTATGGTTCAAAATCAAGTAGCATTGAATCAAAGCCATTCAGCCTTTATCGAAGCACTGGAGAATCAAATGGGACAACTGGCCAATGCTCAGAGTTACAGACCGCCAGGTACCCTTCCTAGCAACATAGAGCCAAATCCAAGGAACATGGGAAATGAGCAATGTCATGCCATCATATTAAAAAACGGTACTGAAATCAATAAAGATGTTGGAAACCCTGCAAAATTTGAAGATATTCCAAAAGAAACAAAGCAAAAGTTGGAGGAAAAAGAAGAAAAAGAAAAAGAACATATCACTCCACCTCCACATTTTCCTCAGTATCTTCAGAAAAAAAACTGGACAAGCAGTTTGCTCGTTTCCTGGAGGTGTTCAAAAAGCTGCACATCAACATTCCATTTGCAGAAGCCTTGGAACAAATGGCCAGCTATGTCAAATTCATGAAAGACATTCTTTCACGAAAACGGAGATTGGGAGACTACGAGACAGTAGCATTGACGAAAGAATGCAGTGCCATCATTCAGAGGAAACTTCCCCCAAAGTTGAAAGATCCTGGAAGTTTCACCCTTCCATGCATCATAGGAGAACATAACTTTGGTAAGGTTTTATGTCATTTAGGTGCAAGTGTTAACTTGATGTCTTTTTCTATTTTCAGGAAACTGCAGATTGGAGAAACAATGCCAACTTCAGTCTCTCTACAACTTACTGATAGAACGCTCGTATTTGCAAGAGACGTAGTTGAGGATGTGCTGGTCAAGGTTGACAAATTCATTTTCCCAGCAGATTTTATTGTCCTTGATATGGAGGAAGACGCAGATGTGCCAACCATTATTGATGTACAAAAAGGAGAATTAACCATGAGGGTACAGGTCCAAGAAGTAACATTCAATGTTTTCAAGGCCATGAATTCCCAAAAGATGAAAAGAATGAGGAATGTTTCAGACTTGATGTGATACACAGTACCATTCAGAACTCCAATGCAATGCAAAGTTCTATTGACAAACTTAAAACATGTCAATTTCCTGTAGAGCTTGAAGATAAAACGTCTTTTACACTGAAAAAGCCAATTCTTGCATTACAAGCAACAGAAGAGAAAAAGTTCCACCAGCTCAACGAATTTGAGGAATTTCACAATCAGCCTTTTGAGGATGCCAAATTGTACAAAGAATAGGCAAGGAAAAGACATGATGAGAAGTTAGTATGCATACAACTAGAACCAGGGCAGAAGGTACTGTTAAACAAATCAAGGGTGAAATTCTTCCAATGGAAGCCAAAATCATGGTGGTCAGGTCCATTTGTGATCACCAAGGTTTTACCAGACAGAGCCATTGAGATAAATGATCCCGACTCCAACAAAACATTCAAGGTTAAAAACAAACGTGTTAAGCACTACTGGGGAGAATCATTTGAGCATTAAAAAGAAAGTGTCACACTTTCAGATCCAGCATAACGTTCGAGAAGTCACGTCTAGTTGACGATGTTAAACTTAGCGCTCGCAGGGAGGCAAGCCATGCAATTTGCGTATATATTATGATCTGGTGTGTTTTATTTTGTGTGTTTTATTTTTATGTGTTTAATTTTTGTAGGTAAAGTCATTTCACGATGGAAGAAGCTCTCGTAAATATTCACAAGCAATTTCCTTCTCTCCCTCAAAAATCTCTGATGAAAGTTTACAAAGCTAGCTTGGAATGGATGAGACTATTGATGATCAAAGGTATTCCTACTGACATTCGTTGGATTATTGAAGCACGGGTCTGATTGGCGGGTGAGTCTTCTGACTCTTTTATTTCACATCTGTCTAGTTTAGGAAGAAGCACATATGCTAAAAAAAGAAGAGCCAAGTGTGTTTGTTATAATGTGCTCGCATGTTTTGTAATACTCGTTGTCGTTCTTTAGGAATGGTGTCTGATAATCGCAAAGATAAGATTAATTTCATTATGGATGGATTGAGTAAGGAGTCTTTGGATGACATATCTAAAACTCTTGAGACGCATCCCAATTGATATGTATATCACGAGATTCGTATGTTATACACACAATTCCAAAAGGAAAGACAACTGTTAAGTCTCGAGAATCTGACTCAAAAAGACCCTATTTGCCAATTTATAAGAAAATTGGATGGGAAGCTTGTGCATGACGCATAGACGTCAATCAAGCCGCTATTTTTCTTGTACATATTATATCTCTTTGTCTTTTCCTAATAATTGTAATTTATTTTGTTGTTTTCTTTTATTTTCTCCGACAGGATCCAGACCTTTTTTACTATCACGATTTATTTTACTGTTAACTAATAATTGTCATTTGGCAGGTACTAGTGCTGTTATTTTACTCACCCTTTTCAGGTATTATAAATTCAACTCATCATTGCACTTTTGAAGACATCCAGAGTAAAACATGGAAGCCACTTCAAGAAGACGAGTTGAAAATATTTGTGTGTTTTGCGGTACTAGTGTTAGTGTTAAGCCATAATACGTAGAAGCAGCACAGGAATTGGGTCGAGTCTTAGCTGCAAGGAATATGCACTTAGTATATGGCGGAGGCAATCTTGGAATTATGAGGATCGTTTCAAAAGTTGTACATGAGGGAGGCAGTCACGTTTTGGGAATCATCCCAAAACCTTTGGTAGAAGCAAATCTTATTGGACCATCAAACGAAGAGGAACTGATCGTGCCAGGTATGTCCGAACGACTGGTAGAAATGATTAACCGTGCTGATTCTTTTATTGCTTTGCCAGGTGGCTTGGGTACATTGGAGGAAATGTTTACAGTCTTATCTTGGGCGAACCTGAACATACACCAGAAATCGCTTGGACTGAACAATGTTGAAGGATTTTATGATTTTCTTTGTGTGTTTCTTTATGATGCTCGGAGAAATGGGTTCGTGTCAAAACCTTTAAAAGAACTCATATTCACTGCCAGAACTGCTCCGGATCTAATTGACCAAATCTTTGCCTATGAACCACAAATTGACCATATCATTTCAAAGATAAATTGGTCCGGGGACGATCGTGGTAAGAGGCTTCGGATTAATTTGGATCTTAACCTTTAACTTTTTGTGTAGAATTTTAGCTAACCAGGTACTATCTTCTAAACTCTTCTTTATTGTTTAAGACATTGGGGACAATGTCTCATTTAGGTTTGGGGGAGGGAATTAGTTGATCAGTATCTTGTTTTTAGTGGTGTTTTGTTTTTATTTTTAGTCCAAACTTTTTCGAAAAATAAAAAAAAAAATTGAAAATTTTTCAAAAATTACAAAAATATTTTGCGTTGTGTTTTTATTTTGACTAAAAAAGGTGAAATTGGTAAAAAATAGTTGAGTAAGGAGTTTCCACTCCTGAGACGTATCTCAAACCTAATTCGGAACAAGTTAATTTTGTTTATTTCCTTTTGAATTATTTAATTTGTGAATTCTCCATAATACTGACTAAAATGAATCTTCATATGCTCAGTTTGCAGGTATTATCAACATGCATGGTAACATATGGACATATGAATCTTTATTTAAGTTTTTACTAGCCCTAGTTATATGTCGTAACTAAGTTAGTTATCTGGGGTTGTGATGAATTCTAATATCACCGGTTTATAAGGGGTTATTTTATAGTTTGGGTAATTTAAAGGTTTACTTATTAAGTCTTAAGCTTAATACGTCTTGTTAATTGGCCACTAATAAGATTGATCTGGTAAATCTAAAATAAACTTGACAAAGGAATTTTAGGTTTCAGCCTTAGACTTAATAGCCCACGATCTTCCTTGAGGATATATAACCCTTTAATAGATTTCCTTACAGGATAGACATATACCTGTCGGGCGGGGGTAGCAATAATTGGAACTTAAACTTAATGAATCCAGGTAATTTGGTTGACATAGACATATGGTTCAATTGGGTTATACTAGGTATTTGCGTCTGACCATCGACAAAGGCTTTCGCATAATTTAGTGTTCCATGTTAGTAAACCGATATATTTCACAAAAATGAAATAACCACTTCAACTTTTAAATGATATTGGAAGATTCACAACCCTAGATAGTTTCCTAATATTGAATTTTCTTAAACCTACTTTCGTGTAATTTTATTTACTTGTTTTTAAATTTAAATTCATCACCATTTCAAATCAATCATCAACCTGTTAGATACTAGTAATCATTTGACCTCCTAAAATTAATAGAGTAGGTATTAAGTCCTCGTGGAATCAATACTTTTTATACTACTTGAACGATACATGCGCTTGCGTTATACGCTTGTGATTACGCACCGGTCAAGTTTTTGGCGCCATTGCCGAGGACTTATTTATCTTTCACTGTTAGTTTAGAGGTTAGATACATTTACTTGTATCTAATTTCTTTTTACTTATTGTTTTTGTTTTCTTGTGTTTTAGGTTCTCACAAACTTCATGAGATGAGCCAGAAGCATTGAACTCCGACCGCTTGACCCAAAAATTGAAAGAACCATCAGTCATTTGAGAAAGGAAAGGCGAGAAGGCCAAGAAGCTTTAGTCAACATGGAACCTGAACCTTTGGAGGTTGCACCACCAATTCCCATTCGAGACAGAACCATTCCAGTGGTTAACAGACTCATTTCATGTATTGTAATTCCTCCCTTACCAGAAAATGTAGGTGACATCAAAACATGCATTCAGATGATTCAGCAGTCAGTTCAGTTTGGGGGGAATGCAACTGAAGATCCTAATGCCCACATCAGCAACTTCCTGGAAGTTTGCGACACTTTCAATTACAACCGAGAAGCTGAAGAAGCAATGAGACTACGTATTTTCCCAAACTCCTTGAAGGACAAAGCTAAAGTTTGGCTACATTCACTACCAGCAGGTTCCATCACAACTTGGAACACTTTAGCCACCAAATTTCTTGCAAAGTACTTTCCACCAGCCAGAACTGGAAAGCTGAGGAATGAAATCACATCCTCTGTGCAACAAGACTTAGAAACTCTCTACGAAGCTTGGGAAAGGTACAAAGATTTGCTCCGTAAATGTCCTCACCATGAGATTCCAAAATGGCTTCAAGTCCAAACCTTCTATAATGGACTTTCTGGACTGATAAGAACCATAATCGATGCTGCTGCTGGAGGAGCTTTAATGGCAAAAGGGGAAGATCAAGCCTGGGACCTAATCGATAATCGAAGAAATGGCCAACAACAATTCCTTATGGCCATAGAAAGAAGCATGATCCAAAGAATTGCAGGAATTTATAAAAGTGGAGCCAATACAGTAGTCAACGCCAAGCTGGATCAGATATGAAAATTCATGGAGAATCTCAACACTGGATCCATAAGTTCACCATATGGAGGAGCACAAGAACCAAACCAACTTGAATAGACGGTGAATTGATGAGTGGTAAATCTATCACTATTTCCCACTCATTTATCCTAATATTTTGTATAGTTTCTTGAGTCTTGTGAATATTTTGATGTGTTTTGTGTTATTTTGTAGATAAATAAAGTTTTAGGACATTCTGAAGCTGATTTGGGCCAAAACATTGAAAATCGGTAAAAATGGCATTTTGGTAATTTCCCGCGTCGCGACGCTAGGACCTTCAGCGTCGCGACGCCTAACCTGCGCCGAACAGTGCTAACGTACGCTGGGTCAATGGGTCAGACGTTGAGAATTTGACTTTGCTAACGTGCGCCGTGACACGTGTCACCATCACAACCGATATGCTAAAGTGCGCCGTGCCATGTGTCATCATCCTACGGTGCCGACACTCACAATTACCACATGCGCCACGTGTCATCCTATGTCATTGCCATGTCATCAGTCAACAAGTCAACCTTTGCCACGCGTCATGGCACGTCATCATCCACATCAGCAGGTCAATCGAGTCAACACGCCACGTCATCATAAGCCAATCACAAAGTGACACGTGTCACAATTTTATGGTGCCGACAGTCGTCATCGCCACGTCACCTTCATCATTGATTTCTTAGCCGCCTCGCCACGTGTCGCCTTATCTTCTTATCCGAATCACCACGTGTCAAGCCGTCATTGTGCCACGATTCACTGTTCCAGCGTCGCGATGCTGAGCCCTTCCAGCGTCGCGACGCCTGAGGCCTATCCGCGCCTATAAATAGAGCTCAAAATTTCAGATTTCATTGTACCTTCCTCTCTCATTTCTTTGATGTAAATAAGGAGTTCTTCTCTCTCTAAATTTCTTTTAATTTAGTTTTGTAATTTTTAATTACGTTCTGTAGTAATAATAATTTTACTTTTGAATAGTAAGAGTAATTTATTTTTACCTTTTACTTTTTACAGTTTTACTATTCAACTATGAGTAGGTAACTTCCCCCTGCTAGGGTGAAAGGTAATTCTTTTACTATTGCTATTTAGATTAATCTCCCTTAAATATAATATATTGACCATTTAAAATTTGACTTAAAAAAGGATACCGCTATATTGGTCGGTTGGCTATTTAATTTAAACTGGTTAAACCTGACTAAGCAAGGATACCGTCAGATTGGTCGGTTGGTAATTTAATTTTGGTTCCGCCTTTATGGCTGGTTATTTTGGTTTCGCCTTTATGGCTGGTTATTTTAATTCCGCCTTTATGGCTGGTTGGACTTAATTTGACTTAATCAGGTTACCGCCTATATGGCTGATTGGTATTATCATCACGAGTTAATATATTATATTAAGGGAGATATCTAAATAGTATTTAGTAGAAATTAATTCCTTTTACCTTAGCATTTTATTTTATTGCAATTTACTTTTCCGCATTTACTTTACCACACTTACTTTCAGCATTTTTACTTTATGTTTTTTATTTCATTAGCCCTAACTATGTGTCATAACTAAGTTAGCATCTAGGGTTGTGATGAATTTCAATATCACGGGTTTATAAGGGGTTAGATTATAGTTTGAGTAATATAAAGATTTATTTATTGAGTCTTAATTTTAATGCTATTTAATTAACTGGCCATTAATTAAATTGATTAGGTAAACTTAAAATGAACTAGACATAGGGATTTTAAGTTTAAGACCTTAGACTCAATAGCCCACGATCTTCATTCAGGATAGATAACCCTTTTAATAGATTTCCTTACAGGATAGGAATATACCTGTCGGGCGGGGGTAGCCATAATTGGAACTTAATCTTAATGAATCTAGGTAATTTGGTTGACATAGACATATGGTTCAATTGGATTATACTAGGTATTTGTAATTGACTATCGGAAGAGGCTTTTACATAAATTAGTGTTCCAGGTTAATAAATCAATATATTACCCAACTATAAGATAACCACTTCATCTTTAAATAATATTGGAAGGATTCACAACCCTAGATAGTTTTATAAATTTGGATTTTTCTCAACCTACTTTTAAGCAATTTTATTTACTTGTTTTAAATTTAGAATCGTCACCATTTCAAATCAACCAAACAACTTGTTAGATACTAGTAATCTTTTGAACTCGTAAAAAATTAATAGATAAGGTTTTAAGTCCTCGTGGTATCGATACTTTTTATACTACTTGAACGATACGTGCGCTTGCGTTATACGTGTGTGTTTACGCCGGTCAAGTTTTTGGCGCCGTTGCCGGGGACTTATTTATCTTTTACTATTAGTTTAGAGGTTAGATACCTTTTCTTTGTATCTAATTTATTTTAATTATTATTTTTGTTTTCTTGTGTTACAGGTTTTCAGAAGCTACATGAGACGAACCAGAAGCTTTGAACTCCGAACGCTTGACCCAGAAATTGAAAGAACCATCAGACAGTTGAGAAGGGAAATTCATGGAGACTCTTACCACTGGATCCACAAGTTCACCATATGGAGGAGCACCAGAACCAAACCAACTTGAAGAGATGGTGAATTATGTCAACAATTTCAACAGACAGAGGAACAATCCATATTCCAACACCTACAACCCAGGGTGGAGGAATCATCCTAATTTTTCATGGAGCAACAATTCAGGGCAAAAGAACTATCCACCACCTGGATTCCAGCAACATAATAAAGGCCAGGAGCAGACAAATGAACCAGTGATGGCAGAGATGTTAGCTCAATTAAAAAGATATAAAGCCATGATTCAGAGCCAATCAGCTTCCATCAAAGCACTGGAGAATCAAATCAGACAACTGGCCAATGCTCAGAGTTACAGACCGCCAGGTAATCTTCCCAGCAACACAGAACCAAATCCAAGGAACCGAGGGAATGAGCAATGTCAAGCTATTACCTTAAAGAGTGGTACTGAGATCAACAAAGATGTTGGAATCAAGGCAACAATTGAAGAAGTTCCAAAAGAAGAAGTTCCACATATGGAGGAAAAAGAAGAAAAGGAAAAAGAAAAAGAACAGATCACTCCACCGCCACATTTTCCTCAGCGTCTTCAGAAAAACAAACTAGACAAACAATTTGCTCGTTTCTTGGAGATTTTCAAAAAGCTACACATTAACATACCATTTGCAGAAGCCTTGGAACAAATGCCCAGCTATGTAAAATTCATGAAAGACATTCTTTCACGAAAACGAAGATTGGGAGATTACGAGACAATAGCTTTGACAGAAGAATGCAGCGCCATCATTCAGAGGAAGCTTCCCCCGAAGTTGAAAGATCCTGGCAGTTTCACTGTACCTTGCACCATTGGAGAACATTACATCGGTAAGGCTTTATATGATTTAGGTGCAAGTGTTAATTTAATGTCTTTTTCTATTTACATGAAACTGCAAATTGGAGAAGCAATGCCTACCTCGGTATATTTGTAACTTGCTGATCGAACGCTATCATTTCCAAGAGGAGTCGTTGAAAATGTGCTTTTCAAAGTTGACAAACTCATCCTTCCAGCAGACTTCATCATCATTGACATGGAAGAAGACAAAGAAGTACCTATCATTCTTGGGAGACCATTTTTGGCTACAGGTAAAACTGTGATTGATGTGAAAAAAAAGAACTAACCATGAAAGTGCAGGACCAAGAAGTGACATTTAATGTTTCCAAAGCCATGAAATTTCCGAGCGATGAAAAGGAAGAAGAAGAATGCTTCAGAATTGATGTTATTGATAGTATTGTTCAGAATACTGAGTCAAATCCCACGGATAAACTTGAAGCTTGCATCACCAACATGACTGACAGCGAGCTAGATGCTGAAATCTTGGAATGTATCAACTACCTTGACAAACCATTCAGATTCAAAGCAATACCACCAGTTGAAAGCTTGGAACTGCCAAAGAAAGATCGAATCAAACATTCTATTGAAGAACCACCGCAGCTGGAACTAAAGTTACTTCCGAGCCATCTCAGGTATGCATTTCTTGGAAACTCTTCTGAATTACCTGTCATTATTTCTTCTTCACTAACATTGGAGCAGAAAGAAAAGCTACTGAGAGTGTTACGAGAGCACAAAAGAGCCATTGGCTGGACTATATCAAACATTTGAGGCATTAGTCCATCATTTTGCATGCATAAGATTCTGATGAACGATGAGTACAAACCAACAGTGGAGCATCAACGAAGACTCAATCCAATCATGAAGGAAGTTGTGAAGAAAGAAATCATCAAATGGTTGGATGCTGGCATCATTTACCCCATCTCAGATAGCACTTGGGTGAGTCCTATGCAGTGTGTGCCAAAGAAAGGAGGAATTACCGTGGTCACCAATGAAAAGAATGAGCTGATTCCAACAAGAACAATGACTGGATGGAGAGTATGTATGGACTACAGAAAGCTGAATAAAGCAACGAGAAATGACCATTTTCCACTGCCATTCATTGACCATATGTTAGACAGATTGGCGGGACATGAGTTCTATTGCTTTCTTGACGGATATTCAGGGTACAATTAGATTGCCATTGCCCCAGAAGATCAGGAGAAAACCACTTTTACATGTCCCTATGGTACTTTTGCTTTCCGCAGGATGCCATTTGGATTATGTAATGCCCCCGCCACTTTTCAGCGTTGCATGATGGCTATTTTCTCATACATGCTGGAGCGGAGTATGGAGGTATTTATGGATGACTTTTATGTGTTTGGAGATTCTTTTGACCATTGCTTGCAAAATTTGGAACAGGTATTACAAAGGTGTGAAGATACAAACCTGGTACTCAATTAGGAGAAATACCATTTCATGGTACATGAAAGCATTGTTCTTGGACACCGGATCTCACAAAAGGGAATCGAGGTAGACAAAGCAAAGATTGAAACAATTGAAAAACTACCTCCACCAACATTTGTCAAAGGGATTCAGAGTTTTCTCGGACATGCAGGTTTTTACAGGAGATTTATCAAAGACTTTTCCAAGATTGCTAAACCGCTTTGCAATCTGCTGGAAAAGGATGTGCCTTTCAACTTCACCAAAGAATGCCAGGAAGCTTTTGAGATCTTAAAATAGAAGCTGATTTATGCCCCCATTATTGTAGCACCAGACTGGACCCTTCCATTTGAAGTGATGTGTGATGCTAGTGATTTTGCTGTAGGTGCAGTTTTGGGACAACGCAAAGCAAAAATTTTCCACACCATTTACTACTCCAGCAGAACTTTGAATGAAGCTCAACTCAACTACACAACCACTGAAAAAGAGTTGCTCGCAGTTGTGTACATTTTTGACAAATTTCGCTCCTATCTGCTGGGTCCCAAAGTGGTGGTCTACACAGATCATTCAGCAATCAAATATTTGATCACGAAGAAAGATGCCAAACCTAGATTGATCCGTTGGATACTTCTTCTGCAAGAATTTGACGTGGAGATTCGAGACGGGAAAGAGATAGAAAGCCAGGTGGCAGATCACTTATCGAGGCTCGAGAATGGAGAAACAGCTGACAAAGAACTGACAATCAAAGAAACTTTTCCAGATGAACAGCTGTTTGCCATAAAACAATAGGAAGTCCCTTGGTATGCTGACTATGTCAACTACATTGTGTCAGGAAAATGGCCGTTGGAATGGACAACTCAACAACGGAAGAAGTTCTTCAAAGAAGTCAAGAACTATGTCTGGGATGAACTGACCTGTTTAAACGCTGTGCTGATCAATTATTGAGACGGTGTGTTCCATAGGAGGAGGTCAACCGTGTTTTGCAGCACTGTCATTCATCACCATATGGCGGACACTTCAGCGGGAACAAAACTGCAGCAAAAGTCCTTCAATCTGGTTTGTTCTGGCCTACTCTTTTTAAAGATGCTTATCTTTTTACTTTTCAATGTGACAGGTTCCAGAGAACGGGGAATATTTCGAGAAGAAATGAAAGACCATTGCAAAAAATTCTTGAAGTGGAGATATTCGATGTGTGGGGTATTGATTTCATGGGACCCTTTGTTCCATCATTTGGAAACCTGTACATTCAGGTTGCTGTAGACTACGTCTCCAAATGGGTTGAAGCAATTGCACTACCATCCAATGATTCAAAAGTGGTGATCACATTCCTGAAAAAAGAACATTTTCACTCGGTTTGGAACACCTCGAGCAATCATCAGCGATGGTGGCTCACATTTCTGCAACAGATACTTCGATGCACTCCTATCCAAATACGGAGTTACTCACAAGGTTGCCACAACTTACCATCCACAGTCAAATGGACAAGTTGAGGTTTCAAACAGGGAGATCAAAAGAATCCTAGAAAGAACCGTTAGATCAACAAGGAGGGACTGGTCTACAAAACTAGATGATGCATTATGGGCCTACTGAACACCTTACAAGACACCCATTGGTATGTCACCATATCGATTGGTGTTTGGGAAAGCATGCCATCTGCCAGTTGAGCTTGAACACAAGGCGTACTAGGCACTAAAGAAGTTGAATCTTGACTCACAAGCTGCAGTAGAGAAAAAACTTCACCAACTCAATGAATTGGAGGAATTTCGCCTACAAGCTTATGAGAATTCCAAATTGTACAAAGAAAAGACCAAAAAATGGCATGACCGAAAATAGTGCACAGACAGTTGGAACCAAGGCAGCAGGTGTTATTGTACAACTCGAGGTTGAAACTTTTTCCTGGAAAGTTGAAATCTAGGTGGTCAGGTCCATTTGTGATCACTCAGGCTTTACCTTATGGAGCTGTTGAGTTACTGGATCCCAATACCAACAACACATTCAAAGTTAACAGTCAGCGTGTCAAGCACTAATGGGGAGAATCATTTGAGCGACAAAAAGAAAGTGTCACACTTTCAGATCCAGCATAAACTTTCGAGTTGTCACGTCTAGCTGATGACTTTAAACTTAGCGCTCGCAGGGAGGCAACCCATGCAATTTTTGTATATATTGTGATTTGGTGTGATTTAATTTTTTGTGTTTAGTTTTTGCAGATTAAGTCATTTTACGATGGAATAAGCTCTCGCAAATCTTCACAAGCAATTTCCTTCTCTCCCTCAAAAATCTCTGATGAAAGTCTACAAAGCTCGCTTGGAACGGATGAGGTTATTGATGATCTATGGTGTTCCCAATGACATTCGTTGGGTAATTGAAGTACGAGTCCGATTGGCAGGTGAGTCTTCTGACTCTTTTATTTCACATCTGCCTGGTTTTGGAATAAGCACCTATGCAAAGAAACGAAGAGCTAAGCAAATGGGTGTTTGTTACAAATGTGCACGTTGGAATTGAAATACTCGTTGTCGTTCTTTAGGAATGATGTCTGTTAATCGCGAAGACAAAATTAAATTCATTAGGGATGGCTTGAGTAAGGAGTCTTTAGATGATATATCTTCGACTCTTAAGATGCATCCCAGTGGATATGTTCACATAGACTTTCGCAGATTACATACACAATTTCAAAAAGAAAGACAACAGTTAAGTCTTGGGAATCTGACTCAAAAAGACCCTGTTTCCCAATTTATAAGAAAATTGGATGGGAAGCTTGTCCCTGACTCATAGACGTTAATCAAGCTGTAAATTCTTGTACATATTATATCTCTTTGTCTTTTCCTAATAATTGTAATTTGTTTTGTTGTTTACTTTTATTTCCTCCGACAGGATCCAGATCTTGTTGACTATCACGATCTATTTTACTATTTTGCTACTAATCATCATTTGGAAGATACTTGTGCTATTTTTACTCACCCTTTTCAGGTATTATAAATTCAACTCATCATTGCACTTTTGAAGACATCCAGAGTAAAAAATGGAAGCCACTTCAAGAAGACGAGTTGAAAACATTTTTTTGTTTTTACGGTAGTACTGTTGGTACTAACCACAATACATAGAAGCAGCACATGAATTGGGTCGAGTCTTAGCTGCAAGGAATATGCACTTAATATATGGCAGAGGCAATCTCGGACTTATGGGGATCGTTCCAAAGTCCGTACAGGAAGAGGCAGTCACGTTTTGGGAATCATCCCAAAACCCTTGGCAGAGGAAAATCTTATTGAACCATCAAACGAGAGGAATTAATCGTGCCAGGTATGTCTGAACGACTGGTAGAAATGATTAACCGTGTGATGCTTTTATTGCTTTGCCAGGTGGCTTGGGCCATTGGAGGAAATTTTTATTGTACTATCTTGGGCGAACCTGAACATACACCAGAAACCAATTGGGCTGTACAACGTTGATGGTTTTATGATTTTCTTTGTGTGTTTCTTGATGATGCTCGGAGAAATGGGTTCATATCAAAACCTTTAAAAGAACTCTATTTACTGCCAGAACTGCTCCAGATCTAATTGACCAACTCATAGCCTATGAACCAAAAGTTGACCCTATCATTTCAAAGAAAAATTGGTCCGAGGAAAATCGTGGTAAGAGGCGTCGAATTAATCTGAATCTTAACCTTTAATTTCCTGTAAAATTTCAGCAAACCAGGTATTATCTTCTAAACTCTTCTTCTACTGTTTAAGACATTGGGGACAATGTCTCATTTAGGTTTGGGGGAGGAAATTAGTTGATTAATATCTTGTTTTAAGTTGTATGTTGTTTTTTTTTTTGTTCCAAATTTTTCGAAAAAAAAAATTTGAAAATTTTTCAAAAATTACAAAAATATTTTTTGTTTTTTGTGTTTTTGTTTTGACTAAAAAGGTGAAATTGGTAAGAGATAGCCGAGTAAGGAATTTCTACTCCTGAGACGTATCTCAAACCTATTTCGAAACAAGTTAATTTTTGTTTATTTCATTTTGAATTATTTAATTCCTAAATTCTCCATAAAATTGACTAAAATGAATCCTCATATGCTCAGTTGGCAGGTATTATCAACATACATAGTAACATACAGACATGAGCTAAAATTGAAAAGTCTATAATATTCAGTGCTCTAGTTTAATTGGAGGAAACATCTTAAAAAGTGATGGAGTAAAAAAAAAAAAAAACGTCCGAGTTCCGAGTTATTAAGTCTGTAAGGGTGTTTTAACATCTAGTGCCCTAAAACCAACTGGTTTGGGAGTCACTGGCCCAAAGCCTCGCTACATGGATCAAAGATGTTGCAGAAAATATATTTATATCTGAAGTCTGGGTAATTAAGTCCGTAGGGGTCTGAACACCTGGTGCCCTAAAGCCAACTGGTTTGGGAGCCACCGACCAACACTCGTTACATAGACGGAAGGTATTGTATATAAATAAAAAATAGTGAAAAATCAAAGAAAAAATCAAAAAAAAATTAGAAAAATTATTCCATTACTACAAAAAGGTGTGAAATCTGATAGAACTTTAGGACAAAATATTACTCTCTTATCAACTGCACTTATGACTGTTGTGGGCAAAAATAAGTTGATTAATATTTTGTTGGCTGTGTATATGGAGAATGGTAAATATAATCGGAGAATTTACTTATTCGGTAATTTAGAAATAAACAAAACAACTAGTAATTTGGAGTAGAAGTTTCACCTGATTAGTCACTAACTTCTTTATTCTCTTTTCGATTGTCTTTTTGCTTTTGTGTGCATTAGTTTCACTACCTTTTTACTTTTGTAAAAATTTGTGGGTATCATTGCTGTAAACCCTCACGAGATTACACTCTTCCACTAGAGACACCTAGGGGTTTAAAGGCTTGTTGCATACGCTAAATGCAACCGTGATCCCTACGAAAATGGCTTAGTTAAATTTTAAAGATGTTTATGTTATTTTATTCTATGTTTTGCTCGAGGACTAGCAAAATGTTAGGTTTGGGGGTGTGATGAGTGGTAAATCTATCACTATTTCCCACTCATTTATCCTAATATTTTATATAGATTCTTGAGTCTTGTGAATATTTTGATGTGTTTTTTGTTATTTTGTAGATAAATAAAGTTTCAGGACATTCTGGAGGTGATTTGGGCCAAAACAGTGAAAATCGGCAAAAAAGGCATTTTGGTAATTTGCCGCGTCGCGACGCCTAACCTGCGCCGAACAGTGCTAACATGCGCCGGGTCAACAGGTCAGAATTTGAGAAGTTTGACTTTGCTAACGTGCGCCGTGACACATATCACCATCACAACCGATCTGCTAACGTGCGCCGTGCCACGTGTCATCATCCTACGGTGCCGACACTCACAATTTCCATGTGAACCACGTGTCATCCTATGTCATCGCCACATCATCAGTCAACGAGTCAACCTTTGCCACGCGTCATGGCACGTCATCATCCACGTCAGCAGGTCAACCGAGTCAACACACCACATCATCATCAGCTAATCACGAAGTGACATGTGTCGCAATTTTATGGTGCCGACAGTCGTCAGCGCCACGTCAGCTTCATCATTGAGCTCTTAGCCGCCTCGCCACATGTCGTCTTATCTTCTTATCTGAATCACCACGTGTCAAGCCGTCATTGTGCCATAATTCACTATTCTAGCGTCGCGACGCTGAACCCTTCCAGCGTCACGACGCCCGAGGCCTATCCGCGCCTATAAATAGAGCTCGAAATTTCAGATTTCATTATACCTTCCTCTCTCATTTCTTTGATGTAAATATGGAGTTTTCTCTCTCTAAATTTCTTTTAATTTAGTTTTGTAATTTTTAATTACGTTCTGTAATAATAATAATTTTACTTTTGAATAGTAATAGTAATTTATTTTTACCTTTTACTTTTTAGAGTTTTACTATTCAACTATGAGGAGGTAACTTCCCCCTGCTAGGGTGAAAGGTAATTCTTTTACTATTGCTATTTAGATTAATCTCCCTTAAATATAATATATTCACCATTTAAAATTTGACTTAAAAAGGGATACCGTTATATTGGTCGGTTGGCTATTTAATTTAAACTGGTTAAACCTGACTAAGCAAGGATACCGCCAGATTGGTCGGTTGGTAATTTAATTTTGATTCCGCCTTTATGGTTGGTTATTTTGGTTTCGCCTTTATGGCTGGTTATTTTAATTCCGCCTTTATGGCTGGTTGGACTTAATTTGACTTAATCATGTTACCGCCTATATGGCTGGTTGGTATTATCATCACGAGTTAATATATTATATTAAGGGAGATATCTAAATAGTATTTAGTAGAAGTTAATTCCTTTTACCTTAGCATTTTATTTTATTGCAATTTACTTTTCCGCATTTACTTTACCACAATTACTTTCAGCATTTTTACTTTATGTTTTTTATTTCATTAGCCCTAGCTATGTGCCATAACTAAGTTAGTATCTAGGGTTGTGATGAATTTCAATATCACGGGTTTATAAGGGGTTAGATTATAGTTTGAGTAATATAAAGATTTATTTATTGAGTCTTAATTTTAATGCTCTTTAATTAACTGGTCATTAATTAAATTGATTAGGTAAACTTAAAATGAACTAGACATATGGATTTTAAGTTTAAGACCTTAAACTCAATAGCCCACGATCTTCCTTGAGGATAGATAACCTTTTTAATAGATTTCCTTACAGGATAGGAATATACCTGTCGGGTGGGGGTAGCCATAATTGGAACTTAATCTTAATGAATCTAGGTAATTGGTTGACATAGACATATGGTTCAATTGGATTATACTAGGTATTTGTAATTGACTATCGGAAGAGGCTTTTACATAAATTAGTGTTCCAGGTTAATAAATCAATATATTACCCAACTATAAGATAACCACTTCATCTTTAAATAATATTGGAATGATTCACAACCCTAGATAGTTTTATAAATTTGGATTTTTCTCAACCTACTTTTAAGAAATTTTATTTACTTGTTTTAAATTTAGAATCGTCACCATTTCAAATCAATCAAACAACTTGTTAGATACTAGTAATCATTTGACCTCATAAAAATTAATAGATAAGGTTTTAAGTCCTCATGGGATCGATACTTTTTATACTACTTGAACGATACTGCGCTTGCGTTATACGTGTGTGTTTACGCCGGTCATGAATTATGTCAACAATTTCAACAGACAGTGGAACAATCCATATTCCAACACCTACAACCCATGGTGGAGGAATTATCCCAATTTTTCATGGAGCAACAATTCAAGACAAAAGAACAATCCACCACCTGGATTCCAACAGTAGAATAATCCACCACTTGGATTCCAACAGCATAACTATCCACCACCAGGATTTCAACAACAGAATAAATATCAGGAACATGAAAAAGAACTAGAAATGAAAGAATGGATTGCAAAGATGTTCAAAAAGCAACAAGCAGCATATGATGCTATCTTTCAGAGCCAATCTACTTCCATCAAAGCACTGGAGAATCAAATCGGACAACTGGCCAATGCTCAAAATTACAGACCACCTGGTAATCTTCCCAACAACACAGAACCATATCCAAGGAACCGGGAAGGAGCAATGTCAAGCCATTAATTTGAAAAACGGTACTGAAATCAACAAAGATGTTGGAATCAAAGTATCCAAAGAAGAGGTTCCAAAAGAAACAGAGCAACAGATGGAGGAGAAAAAGAAGCAAAGGAAAAAAAGAATCAAAAAGAATCACTCCACCTCCACCTTTTCCACAGCGACTTCAGAAAAACAAACTGGATAAGCAGTTTGCTCGATTCCTGGAGGTGTTCAAAAAGCTGCATATCAACATCCCATTCGCAGAAGCGTTGGAAGAAATGCCCAGCTATGTTAAATTCATGAAAGATATTCTTTCACAAAAACGGAGATTGGGAGACTACGAGACAGTAGCATTGACGGAAGAATGCAGTGCCATTATTCAGAGGAAACTTCCCCCGAAATTGAAAGATCCTGGCAGTTTCATTGTCCCATGCACCATTGGAGAACACTACATGGGTAAGGCTTTATGTGATTTAGGTGCTAGTGTTAACTTGATGCATTTTTCTATTTATAGGAAACTGCAGATTGGAGAAGCAATGCCTACCTCAGTTTCGTTGCAACTTACTGATCGAACACTAGCATTTCCAAGAGGTGTTGTTTAAGATGTGCTGGTCAAAGTCGACAAACTCATTCTTACAGCAGATTTCATTATTCTTGACATGGAAGAAGACAAAGATGTGCCTATCATCCTTGGAAGACCATTCTTGGCGACATGACGAACTGTGATTGATGTACAAATAGGAGAACTAACCATGAAAGTTCATGACCAAGATGTTACTTTCAATGTTTTCAAAGCCATGAAATTCCCGAGCGATGGAAAGGAAGAAGAATGTTTCAGAGTTGATGTTGTTGACAGTATCATTCATGATACTGAGCTAAATCCCACGGATACACTTGAAGCTTACATCACCAACATGACTGACAGCGAGCTAGATGTTGAAATCCTGGAATGTATCAACTACCTTGACAAACCATTCTAATTCAAAGCGACGCCATAAGTGGAAACCCCGGAACTGCCAAAGAAAGATCGAATCAAGCCTTCGATTGAAGAACCACCACAGCTGAAGCTGAATACTCTTCCGAGCCATCTCAGGTATGCATTTCTTGGAAACTCTTCTGAATTACCTTTTATTATTTCTTCTTCACTAACATTGGAGCAGGAAGAAAAGTTACTGAGAGTATTACGAGAGCACAAAAGAGCCATTGGCTGGACTATAGCAGACATTCGAGGCATTAGTCCATCATTTTATATGCACAAGATTATGATGAATGATGAGTACAAACCCACAGTGGAACATCAACGAAGACTCAATCCAATCATTAAGGAGGTCGTAAAGAAAGAAATCATCAAATGGTTGGATGCTGACATAATTTACCCCATCTAAGATAGTACTTGGGTGAGTCCTATGCAATGTGTGCCGAAGAAAGGAGGAATCATTGGGGTTACCAATGAAAAGAACGAGCTAATCCCAACCAGAATAGTGACTGGGTGGAAAGTATGCATGGACTACCGAAAGCTAAACAAAACAACATGAAAGGACAATTTTCCGCTACCATTCATTGACCAGATGTTAGACAGACTGGCGGGACATGAGTTCTATTATTTTCTGGATGGATATTCAGGGTACAATCAGATTTCCATCGCACTAGAAGACCAGGAGAAAACTACATTTACATGTCCCTATGGTACTTTTGCTTTCCGCAGAATGCCATTTGGATTATGTAATGCCCGTGCTACATTTCAGCGTTGCATGATGGCCATCTTCTCAGACACGCTGGAGCAGAGTATGGAGGTTTTTATGGATGATTTTTCTATGTTTGGAGATTCTTTTGACCACTACTTGCAAAATTTGGAACAGGTGTTACAAAGGTGCGAAGATACAAACCTGGTGCTCAATTTGGAGAAATGCCATTTCATGGTGCAGAAGGGCATTGTTCTTGGACAACGGATCTCAAAAAAAATAATCGAGGTAGACAAAGCAAAGATTGAAACAATTGAAAAACTACATCCGCCGACATCTATCAAAGGGATTCGGAGCTTTCTCGGACATGCAGGTTTTTACAAGAGATTTATCAAAGACTTTTCCAAGATTGCTAAACCTCTGTGCAATCTTTTGGAGAATGATGTGCCTTTCAACTTCACCAAAGAATGCCAGGAAGCTTTTGAGATCTTAAAACAGAAGCTGATTTATGCCTCATTATTGTAGCACCAGACTGGACCCTTCCATTTGAAGTGATGTGTGATGCTAGTGATTTTGCTGTAGGTGCAGTTTTGGGACAACGCAAAGCAAAAATTTTCCACACCATTTACTACTCCAGCAGAACTTTGAATGAAGCTCAACTCAACTACACAACCACTGAAAAAGATTTGCTCGCAGTTGTGTACATTTTTGACAAATTTCATCCTATCTGATGGGTCTTAAAGTGGTGGTCTACACAGATTATTCAGCAATCAAATATCTGATCCATAAGAAAGATGTCAAACCCAGATTGATCCGTTGGATACTTCGTCTGTAAGAATTTGACGTGGAGATCAAAGTCAGGAAAGAGACAGAAAACCAAGTGGCAGATCATCTATCAAGGCTCGAGAATGAAGAAACAGCTGGCAAAGATCTATTAATCAAAGAAACTTTTCAGATGAACATCTATTTGCCATGAAACAGCAAGATGCCCATTGGTATGCTGACTATGTCAACTACATTGTGTCAGGAAAATGGCCGTTGGAATGGACAACTCAGCAATGGAAGAAATTCTTCAAAGAAGTCAAGCAATATGTCTAGGATGAGCCATACCCGTTCAAACGGTGTGCTGATCAATTATTGAGACGGTGTGTTCCATAAGAGGAGGTCAATAGTGTTTTGCAGCACTGTCATTCATCACCATATGGCGGACACTTCAGTGGAAACAAAACTACAGCCAAAGTCCTACAATCAGGTTTATTCTGGCACACTCTTTTTAAAGATACTTATCTTTTTGCTCTTCAATGTGATAGGTTCCGGAGAATGGGGAATATTTCGAAGAGAAATGAAGGACCGTTGCAAAACATTCTGGAAGTGGAGATATTCGATGTGTGGGGTATAGATTTCATGGGACCATTTTTTCCATCATTCGGAAACCTGTACATCTTGGTTGTTGTAGACTACGTCTCCAAATGGGTTGAAGCAATTTCACTACCATCTAATGATTCAAAAGCGGTGATCAAATTCCTGAAAAAGAATATTTTCACTCGGTTCGGAACACCTCGGGCAATTATCAGTGATGGTGGCTCACATTTCTGTAACAGATACTTTGATGTACTCATATCCAAATACGGAGTTACTCACAAGGTTGTCACTACTTACCATCCACAGTCAAACGGACAGGTTGAAGTTTCTAACAGGGAAATCAAAAGAATCTTGGAGAGAACTGTTGGATCAACAAGGAAATATTGGTCTACAAAACTACATGATGCATTATGGGCCTACCGAACAACTTATAAGACACCCATTGGTATGTCCCATATCGATTGGTGTTTGGAAATGCATGCCATCTGCCAGTTGAGCTTGAACACAAGGCGTACTGGGCACTGAAGAAGTTAAATCTTGTTTCACAAGCTGCATGAGAGAAACGACTTCACCAACTCAATGAATTGGAGGAATTTCGCTTACAGGCTTATGAGAATGCCAGATTGTACAAAGAAAAGACCAAGAAATGGCATGATCGAAAAATAGTGCACAGACAGTTGGAACCAAGGCAGCAAGTGTTGTTGTACAATTAACGGTTGAAACGGTTCCCTGGAAAGTTGAAATCAAGGTGGTCAGATCCATTTGTGATCACTCAGGTTTTACCATATGAAGCTGTTGAGTTACTGGATCCCAACACCAATGAAACATTCAAGGTTAACAGTCAGCGTGTCAAGCACCACTGGGGAGAATCATTTGAACGACAAAAAGAAAGTGTCACACTTTCAGATCCAGCCTAATATTTGAGAAGTCACGTCTAGCTGTCGACGTTAAACTTAGCGCTCGCATGGAGGCAACCCATGCAATTTGTGTATATATTGTGATCTGGTGTGTTTTATTTTTGTGTGTTTAATTTTTGAAGATTAAGACATTTCAGGATGGAAGAAGTTCTCGCAAAACTTCACAAGCAATTTCCTTCTCTCCCTAAAAACTCTCTGATGCAAGTCTACAAAGCTTGCTTGGAACGGATTAGACTACTGATGATCAATGGTATTCTTACTGATATTCATTGGATTATTGAAGCACGGGTCCGATTGGTAGGTGAGTCTTCTGACTCTTTTATTTCACATCTGCCTCGTTTAGGAATGAGCACCTATGCTAAAAAGATAAGAGCCAAAAGAATGTGTGTTTGTTATAAATGTGCTCGTATGTTTTGTGATACTCGTTTCCGTTCTTTAGGAATGGTGTCTGATAACCGCGGAGATTAGATTAATTTCATTAGGGATGGCTTGAGTAATGAGTATTTGGATGATATATCTAAAACTCTTGAGACGCATCCCAGTGGATCTGTTCACATAGCCATTCGTAAATTACATATACAATTTCAAAAATAGAGACAACAGTTAAGTCTCGGGAATCTGACTCAAAAAGACCATGTTTTCCAATTTATAAAAAATTGGATGGGAAGCTTGTCCCTGACGCATAGACGTCAATCAAGCCGCTACTTTTCTTGTAAATATTATATCTCTTTGTCTTTTCCTGATAATTGTGATTTGTTTTGTTGTTTTCTTTTATTTTCTCCGACAGGATCCATACCTTTTTTACTATCACGATTTATTTTACTGTTTAACTAATAATTGTCATTTGGCAGGTACTAGTGCTATTATTTTGCTCACCCTTTTTCAGGTGTTATAAATTCAACTCATCATTGCACTTTTGAAGACATCCAGAGTAAAACATGGAAGCCACTTCAAGAAGACGAGTTGAAAACATTTGTGTGTTTTGTGGTACTAGTGTTGGTGTTAAGCCACAATACGTAGAAGCAACACATGAATTAGGTCAAGTCTTAGGTACAAGGAATATGCACTTAGTATATGGCGGAGGCAATCTTGGACTTATGGGGATCGTTTCAAAAGCCGTAAATGAATGAGGCAGTCACATTTTGGGAATCATTCCAAAACCCTTGGCGGAGGCAAATCTTATTGGACCATCAAACGGAGATGAACTGATCGTGCCAGGTATTTCTGAACGATTTGTAGAAATGATTAACCGTGCTGATGCTTTTATTGCTTTGCCAGGTGGCTTGGGCACATTGGAGGAAATTCTTATAGTGCTATCTTGGGTGAACTTGAACATACATCAGAAACCAATTGGGTTGTTTAACGTTCATGGATTTTATGATTTTCTTTGTGTGTTTCTTGATGATGCCCGAAGAAATGGGTTCATGTCAAAAACTTTTAAAAGAACTCTTCTATACTGCCAGAACTGCTCCGGATCTAATAGACCAACTCTTAGCCTATGAACCACAAATTGACCCTATCCTTTTAAAGATAAATTGGTCTGAAGACGATCGTGGTAAGAGGCGTCGGATTAATCTGGATCTTAACATTTAACTTTTCGTGTAGAATTTCAGCTAACCAGGTACTGTCTTCTAAACTCTTCTTCTACTGTTTAAGATATTGGGGACAATGTCTCATTTAGGTTTGGGGGAGGAAATTAGTTGATCAGTACCTTATTTTTAGTTTGTGTGCTGTTTTTATTTTTGATCAGTACCTTGTTTTTAGTTTGTGTGTTGTTTTTATTTTTAGTCCAAAATTTTCGAAAAATACAAAAAAATTGAAAATTTTTCAAAAATTACAAAAATATTTTGCGTTTTTGCGTTTTTATTTTGACTAAAAAGGTGAAATTTGTAAGAGATAGCTGAGTAAGGAGTTTTCACTCCTGAGACGTATCTCCAACCTATTTCGGAATAAGTTAATTTTTGTTTATTTCCTTTTGAATTATTTAATTTGTGAATTCTCCATAAAACGGACTAAAATAGATCTTCATATGCTCAGTTGGCAGGTATTATCAACATGCATGGTAACATACGTTATAATTGAAAAGTTTGTAATATTCAGTGTTCTAGTTTAATTGGAGGAAGCATCTCAAAAAGCAATGGAGTAAAAAAAAACATTTGAGGTCCGAGTTATTAAGTCTGTAAGGGTGTTTTAACACCAAATGCCATAAAGCCAACTGGTTTGGGAGTCACTGGCCCAACACTCGCTATATGGATCAATGATGTTGCAAAAAAATATATATATCTGAAGTCTGAGTAATTAAGTCTGTAAGGGTGTCTTAACACCTGGTGCCCTAAAGCCAACTGGTTTGGGAGCCACCGACCCAACACTCGCTACATAGACGGAAGGTATTGTATATAAATAAAAAATCAAAAATCAAAAATCAAATTGGACTTGACATATTAATTTTGGAGATTGGAAACTTGAAAGGGTGTTTCAACGAAGTGCAGTTTTGGAAATTCCAGTTTTGTGCATCTGTCGTATTTTGGGCATAACGTTGTACACCGATATCGGATTGAGCTGATTCAAGTTCCAAATTACAGAAGACTCAAAGATCTACAACTTTGAAAGATAAAATAATTTTGAATTCTGAATATTGCATGCCTGAAATCGATGAACCATCCAGAAGTGTGTTGTGTGTAATTATTAAAGTAATTTTCAAAGCAAAAAATAAATTAATAAATAAATAATAAAAGTTATCAAATCACCACCAAAAATTATAAGCAATTAGTGGACCAATTAATAATGGATTTGGTGGAGCAATTAGTGGAGCAATTAATAATGGATTTGGTGGATGATTTGATGGAGGCAAAATTTTACCTATAAATACCAAGCCATTTCATTTTTAAATTCATACTTTCTTCTAAGGAATTCCTTAAGAATACTAAGAAGATTGTATCTTGTTTGTTTATGTACAGCTTTCAGTAATTAATTTCTGCTTTCGCACTTTATTTTCTTTACTTTTCAGTTTTTTACTTTCCGTAATTTACTTTTACGCACGATACTTTTCTTTCTTTAATTTTCAGTTTTTACTTTTCAGTAATGAGGAGGTAACTCCCATTTGCTGGGGTAAAAGGTAAAATTTTATTACTAATATTTAGATTAATCTCCCTTAATTATAATATATAAACTAGTTAAAATATGACTTAACGAGGATACCACCATATTGGTCGGTTGGTAATTATTTAAATTGGTTTTAACCCGACTAAACTGGATACCGCCTGATTGGTCGGTTGATAATTAATTATTAATTTGACTTAATATGGATACTGCCTATATGGCTGGTTGGTAATTATCATGCAAAGTTAATATATTATATTAAGGGAGATATCTAAAATAGAAGTAATAAAATTGGATCATTTTACCTCAGCATTTTCTTTTTTTGTACTTTTACTTTATTTACTTTTTAGCATTTTACTTTCAGCATTTACATTTCAGCAATTTACTTTAAGCAATTTATTTTCAGTATTTACTTTTCAGCATTTAATTTTCAGTATTTAATTTCAGCATTTACTTTCCGTCATTTACTTTTAATCAATTTACTTTTCAGCATTTTACTTTGTCTTTTATTTTATTTAAGTTTTTACTAGCCGTAGTTATATGTCGTAACTAAGTTAGTTATCTGGGGTTGTGATGAATTCTAATATCACCGGTTTATAAGAGGTTATTTTATAGTTTGGGTAATTTCAAGGTTTACTTATTAAGTCTTAAGCTTAATGCGTCTTGTTAATTGGCCACTAATAAGATTAATTTGGTAAATCTAAAATAAACTTGACAAAAGAATTTTAGGTTTCAGCCTTAGACTTAATAGCCCACGATCTTCCTTGAGGATAGATAACCCTTTAATAGATTTCCTTACAGGATAGACATATACATGTCGGGCGGGGGTAGCCATAATTGGAACTTAAACTTAATGAATCCATGTAATTTGGTTGACATGGACATATGGTTTAATTGGGTTATACTGGGTATTTCCGTCTGACCATCGACAAAGGCTTTCGCATAATTTAGTGTTCCAGGTTAGTAAACCGATATATTACACAAAAATGAAATAACCACTTCATTTTTAAAATGATATTGGAAGATTCAAAACCCTAGATAGTTTCCTAATATTGAATTTTCTTAAACCTACTTTCGTGCAATTTGATTTACTTATTTTTAAATTTAAAATCATCACCATTTCAAATCAATCAATCAACCTATCAGATACTAGTAATCATTTGACCTCATAAAATTAATAGATTAGGTATTAAGTCCTCGTGGGATCGATACTTTTTATACTACTTGAACGATACATGCGCTTGCGTTATACGCGTGTGATTACGCTCCGGTCACCAATAGATTGAATATCTAATACCATAAAGGGGTGGAAGAATTTATGGAAGTAGCAAAACGAGTTGCTAATGTGGAAGGTCGTGTACGTTGTCCATGTAATAACTGTTTGAATATGATAATGAAGTATTTGAACAAAATTATGGATCACTTATACATGTCGGGAATTTCAGGGACCTATCGGACATGGGTTTACCAAAAAAGAAGATTACAACTTTGTCTCCCAGTATATCCATTCAGAAGGTAGTACCAGTTATCACGAGCATCATCAAGAAAATAATGATGATGATATGAGTGCTTCTTTGCATGACTTATAGGGTTCGACATTTGTTGGAGAAACATCACATCCGGAGGAGAATGATTGATAAAAAATATTTAGTCAGTTACTTGAAGAAGTTAAAAAAGATACCGTTTGATGGTTGGTATGTCGACTTTAAACTTTATTATTAAGCTACTCTATATTAAAATTAGTAATAGAATGAGCAAGAAAGGCCACCTAATAGAAGTGTAAATTAATTAGATACGTGAGAATTAGTCTGCCAAAATTGGGATTACTTTGGTTAAAAGTGAGAGGAGAGCATCTAAAGACAACAAAGAAAAGAAGAAAAAATAAACTATTTTATTCATAATATTGAATTTAAAAAAGAAAAAAAAAACTAAAATAGACACAACACATAATATACAAATCTAATTAAAAGCTAATTAAGCTTGCTTAATGGTGTTTTCACGATTTCAGAGGCTTCAATTTGGTTTTATCCTCTACTTGTTGCACTGTCTTGATTTGACACACTTCTATTTTTAGCCATTTTTCGATGTCTGTACTCCATAACAAGAGCCCCGGTCAAGTCAGAATGATACATATACAAGCACCATGGAGGGTCAAAAACATAAAATCATCAAACATGGTGACGGAAACAGATTTTCAAGCGTCTCGACGGAGATAAAGTTTTACAATTTTAAAACATAAGAACCATTTTCAAGCGCCGAAACGGAAATATATTATCATGCACCTCGACGGAAACATATCGATAAATCTCAAAATATGAAAACGTGAATCAAGCGTCGAGGCGGAAATATTTTCTTTAGCCTTTATAATCAAAATCAAAACACCTTGAAACTTTCTTTCTTTCTTTCTTTCTTTCTTTCCTTTTTTCTTTTCAAAACACTTTTATACCAAAAATCAAGTACGAAGTTTTCAAAATATGGTTCAAAATATCAGTTCAAAATTCAGGCTATCAACATCATAGAATTACTTGTACCTTAGAAAATATTGAATTTACATTACTTACTTATACATATACCGAGATAAACCACATACTTTAACATAATACACTTATACATATACATATATTCATAGTATAAAAATATATACAAAAAATCCAAATCACCTATATCAATCAAAATCATAACATATTATACCATTTATCAAAAATCAATTCAAGTCAAGTTACATACATGAGACCTATATAGTCTATACGTAGTAGAAAACTTAGTCAGACAATCAGATATCATAGCTGCAGTCACCGACACCTAAACCTTTGCTCTGATACCATAATCGTAACACCCCATCAGAGATAGGATTCTACCGGCAGGAGACATAATTGACCCATCTCCATAAACCTCTAAATTTACAAAAAAAAATCCGGCATGATGTATCCTAAAATTGGACAACCTGGATGTCATTCCAGCATCAAAATGAACCTGAAATAAACATCATATATCAAAATGGACCTCATGTCCTCACCAGCATATCAAAATCATCACCTAAGAGCTATGTGTCCATATCATCTATCAACACTCAAGGGCTCTGTGCCCACAACATCATAAGCAATCAAATCATTTACTTAATACGAACGGCGTGCTCAGCACGACAGCCAAAATAATAAATCAAATATACTAAACTTCTAAAACTTCTCCCAGGACACTTGAAATGTTGACTACCGCTTCGGTGATCCACGTCTCAAGTATGACTTCTAAAGATGATGTGGTTGATCTGTCAGGTGCTAACCTATAAAACTACAAACTGGTTTGATATGAGGTATAAAACTCAGTAAGTAACCATGCTAATGTAAAAAATAAAACAAAAAGTCAAGCATACTATGAACTTTTCAACATTACCAAGTTACAAATTCAGCTTTATCAACTTTTAACTAACCTTTTAACTATTACATTTGTAATCCTTATATCTATTTACATATATATATGTGTGTGTGTGTGTGTGCGCGCGCGCGCGCCAATCTAAAAGCTAAAACATTCAAAGCAGGCAAACCAAAACTCGAATACCATAGAATATATCATTTAATGTCAAATTCACTTCAATCACATGAAAGAAGAAGTCATACATATATACTTTTATCAAAAATATCAATCTTTGAAATGTCATCAAACCGATAAATCCAATAAACTTCCTTTTATTCGATTACAAACTATTTTTTATACCAAAACAAACATTCTTAAACTTACTTTAATTACGATAACCTTACAATAGCTTGACATTTTGGATTCATATGCATTTACACATACCATATCACATTTCTCTTGTATTCATGTAAACATAATTCCAGAATTCTTACATATACATTCGTATCAATACAACTTAACAAACACGCTTTAAAACATCTTATATTCACATCAGTTCTCAAATCATTCACTCATTTCACATAAGCATATATTATTCGTATATGTTACGAGATATATTATACACATACATATACTCACACATACATACAATCATCGTGCAACCAACCACGAAACACATATAATAACCAATTCATCACAAAGCACATAATCTAACAACACACATATATGGTTGGCTTACACATACAATGCTCGTACGGGACTTATTAACTATTTTAGAATAGGTATGAGATGAATGTCATCCGAACAGATTCCTAGCCAGCTCGACTACTACAACACGAGATTATCAACTAATTAATATACACACATGCACACATATCACGTGACACAATCTCAAATACACAAGCAAATAAATATCAAACATTGTTTATCATTCGGTATACATACGTATGTACATAAAACATATGAACATACTTATTACTTCGAATTCTGATACCGTAGCCTTTAATAATCTTCATGTCTTTTGCTTATCAATCAAATGCACTCTATCTTCAAAATTCTTATAAAAAATATCCATTCATAAACACATCCATTCACACACGTACTTTATCCATTTAAAGAGCTTAGCTTATACCAATTTAGAAATCATGATTTGTTCCATTTTTTAATTCCATATACCCAACCTATACATACCTTAACATCATATGCATATACGAATATATGTTCATATACCTATACATGCTTATACATATACTTTTACATACTCAAACATTTACATACATGTATACATATCTTTATTGATTCTTACACTTTCATACATCCGCACAAACATTGAGCTCATTACATACCGTACTTCATATCATATCAATAACAAAGTTCCATACATGTGGCAATCGATTAGCCTAACCATGCATAACCTCAAATAGTTTTTTTCAAGAATATCTCTTATCTATTCTCGTCTTATCATAAACTCTTCAAATCAAATATATATATATATATATATATATATATATTATATATATATATATATATATATATATATATATATATATATATATATATATATATATATATATAAACACCAATCAACTATTCGAGCACTCATCACATGAGATATTTACCTGGCTTCGCGAGTACTCCAGGTCCTAGTCACATCTGTCAAAACAAATGGCGAAATACCGTCAGAATCATGACTTACAGAGTTCTCGACTAAACTACGATAAAATCGCGGATCTTTCCTAAAAAATCAAATCAAGTCTGATTTCAATACTTTCAGTTTCAATGGTCATAAATCATCAATACAAATTAATACAAGCCACTAGTTAACTTAAACTCTAGGTTTAAGAGATTTTGGAAAGACTTCTAAAAAAATTTCCTTCGTACCTTCCTGGATTTGACTAAACATTTTCGTAATATCATAAATAACTCATAACTATCATCAAAACCAAAACACATTTTTATATGCAAAAACCCACTTTTATCGAAAACTTGCATATTCTATAGGATCAATCAAACTCGATCTGTTTTCACGCGGATTTTTATCAAATACTCATATCCAATAAACTAATACTCAAACAATTCAATTTATATTAATACTATACTCTATGAAACTATTGGATACATTCGGACATTTAACTATAAACTTGAAATTTGTGGATTTTTACCGGGAGATCTTACCGAGATTTCGAGGGCATAAACGAATGCCAAACAATCCCATGAACGTTCTGGAATCGACGGATTTCCAATCGAAGCTACTATTCATCATGGTCAGTTTTCATCTGAATCTCCTTCTCTAGATTCACGTGAAACCAAGCGCCGTTCCATAAAACTGACATTGCAACCATGTAGTACTCTCCGAGAGCTTCGATTTGACGGGTGGCTTGGCCCGTGTAATGAAACGACAGACCGGAATCAAGAAACCCATTTGCGTGCATATTCTCATCTCTTTCTCGTCACCGGCAGTGATTCAGGGCTGCTGCTAGCCACCTTCAGACGGGGGGTGACTGGGCGCACCTCTCTGGACTGTTAGACGGTTGATGGTGGCCAGATGGCCGACCGACGAACCTCAAACAGCAAAGGATCATTTTTGAAGAAGGGGGTTGAGTGAAAGGTGAAAGAGTGTTTTTGAATTTTTTTTTTTTTGCAATTATGGAAACATGACTGTATTTATATAAATGTTTCTAAAATTTACTTTCAGACCCCCGAAAATTACAATCAGGTCTCTACCATGGAATATTCTCAAAATTTTATATTTTGGAAGCCCTTCTGATGTCGAAACGTGCTCAACATGAAAGTTGTTCGTCTTAGAAAAACGAGTCTGATGATTCATGAATCGGCTCAATCGGAGTTCATTTGCTAGTTTTATAGCAGAAACAACAAACTTTCGCACGTAAAACGATATAAATAGAAATTGCGTAACCGGTTCTCGAAATCACGCGTTTTCCAACGCAACAAAACTTTACTTAAAAATATTTCAACCTATTTCCCAACACACTTTGATTTTTGATTACTATCTTGTTCCAAATCCTTAACTTTAATTCAAAAACCTTCCAACACTGTTACTAAAAACTCGGGATATTACAAAGATCTGAGTGATACTCTTCAAATTAAAAGATAAAAATAAATAGAATGATTATTTTAGCTAGCATATGATTTTTTTTAAAAAAATAAAAATAAAGCAAAACAAAATCGGTTCTCATTGTACACTCTCAAAATAGAATTTGGATCCAATATCGATCTTTTTGTGCTCATTTTTATACTATTATAACACGTATGTATGTATAGTAATGGACAATTAATATTTAATTTTTTAATAATTTTTTATATAATAACAACCAATTATAATTTATAAAAAGCTCGACACAAAAATCTACTCAGCACTGAATTTAGATCCCTCAAAATATTGGAAGACAGTGATAACATTTCAGTGGAAGAAAAATATTCTATTATGTAATGGTGGTTCCATGTCATTTATGAAATAATCCAATAATATATTGTCTTTCTTGTTAAATAAAAAAAATAACTAAATAAATATTAGTTTTATTTAACAGAACTCTTATGTTACCTTTAAAAAAAACTCTTATGTTTTATATAACTATTGGTTGGTGATATCATATCACCCGTACAATGATGATATCAATGAATTACTCTGGTAGAAGAGATAGATTTTGGCGGGAAATTTACTATACACTAATTGTGCATTTACGTACTCGTAATTAGAATGAGATGGAATCGGAATAGGAATGGTAAATTGTAATCAGAATAAGTTGTTTACTTAATTCGAAATGAATGAGTATTACCATTGATTTGTTGACTTTGTATTGTAATCGGAATGAATTGTTAAAAAGTTATAAAAATATTATTAGTTATAATTATATATTAATTGATTATTTATTAATTATTATCAATTTTAATATATTAAATTATTCTTTTACTAAAATATTAAATATTATTTTTTTATTAATTATTGATTAATTTTATGAATTATTGATTATTTAAGTATTAATTAATTAATAAATTATTAATGTATTAAATTACTAAATATTAAATTATTATTTAATTAAAATGTTAAATATTATTTCATTACTAATTTTATTTATTATTTTTAAATTAAGTATTGATTAATTATTACTTTATTAAATAATTATTAATGTATTAAATTACTACATATATATTAATTTATTCTTTTATTAAATTATTATTTTATTTAAATAGTAAATATTATTTTATTATTAATTATTAATATATTTTATTTATTATTTATAAATTAATATTAATTAATTATCTTATGGGTAATATTATAATTTTTTATCAATAATGAGAATGGAAATCTCATTCCCATGGGGTGACGAGAATGAGACTCTCATTCCTTATTTCCAAATATGTGGGACTCACTCTCATTCTCATTCCCATTCCCATTTTTATTTAATTTTAGAAAGTAAATAACATTATCGGAAATGATTCTTATTTCTTCATTCCCATTACCCTCAAGTAAGGTGAATGTTGACGTAATAAAATTATTTTTTATTCATCTCGAACTCAGACTCACTTTTTTATTCATTTGTAATGATGAAAAACAAAAAACCACATTAATACTTGAGATGCAAGCAAGCCCAAATAAAAGAAACGAAAAGACTCAATCATGGCTTCTTAAGAAATTCCATAATGCAAGTGTAAAAGGCAGAGCACGAAACTTGGAAACCTTGGAATCCAGCAGCCTTAGCCAAGGCTTTAAAATCTTGTTCAGTCCTCTCTATGCCACCTGGAGTATGAGCCAACATGACGCAGTCAATGTGGATCACCACTTTGGATGCGAGGCTTGGGTCTGGGCTCACTGGAAGAATGCATTCAGCTACAATCACTTTCCCATTTTCTGCAAGTGCTTCATAGCAATTCTTTAAAAACTTCACGCAGTGCTCATCACTCCAATCATGACATATCCACTGCAACATCACATCAGAATTTCAATCATTAATCAAGATACTATGCTTCTATTTTCTTATTTTAAGGCACTTTTTTGTTATTAAGGTATCGTGGCTTTTAAGCTACCGATATTATAGAATGCAAGTTGTTACATGTTAACTGAGTAATCAACTTGGCTTCTAATACAAAATGCTTTACTTTCATAGATATAATTTTCGAACTTATTAGTCGAACATATCGGATATGCATTTTGGTATCCTCATACATACCCGAATTGTTACCATCCTGCCAATAGCATATAGATGCTTGAATTATTTGAAAACTCACCTTCATGAAAATGGCATCCCCCTTTGGAACACTGATAAACATGTCTCCCCCAACATGCTCGACACCTACATCAATCAACCATTAATACACATAATATAGAAATATAACCAAGTAAATGAACAATGATCAATATAGAAATGTACCTGGAAAAGCTGGAGCATCCTCAATAACATGTGGCAAGTCATAGTTAATGCCTTTGATTGATGGGTACTTGGAGATAATCATCTTGAGTGTGGCTCCACTTCCACCACCAACGTCCACAACTGAGTTGAGGCCTTCAAAGCCTTTGTAAACTTCAAGAATTTTCTTCATGGTAATGGTAGAATGAGAAGACATTCCATTGTTGAAAACCTTGTTGAATCTTGGATCTGTGCCAAAATAATCAAATGGAGTCATCCCATAGGCCTTGTTGAATGGAATGCCACCTTCAAGCACTGCCTCTTTCAAGTAATACCTGCACCACATTCGAAGATAATGACCATATGACAGATTAACTAATAATGGAGAAGTTAATATTTTTCGTTACTGTTGTATTAGGCCGTCAAAAGCTTTATTAGTAAATTACTTTTCCAATGCTAAACGAAGATATTATTTTCTACAATATATCACATTACAAGCAAAACTAACCTTTTTTTTTTTAGATTAAAAAAACTAAAATACTATTACTACTAGTAGAAATTTAAAATGTGAGAAATAATCGATCCCAATCCCAAAACTAAAAATATATATCTAATCACCAATAAATATGCAAACTTATAAACCCCAGTTCAATAGCTTTCCGTTGAAAATACCCAAAAAAAAAAAAAAAAAAAAATCTCCATGTTTTAATCAATTTAATTTAACAATTCCTTGAAATTCAATCCTTCAAAAGCATTAATTTTACTTTTTAAATCTCATGCCTTATGTATAAGGGTGGTAAAAAAGTTTGGACCCGAAGGACATTAGCCTTGTACGGGCTTTTTTTAAGGGCCCAAGCCCTAACCAATCCGAACATAGGAAAAAAAGACTAAGTTAGGCCTGGATCCAATTTTTACTAATAAAAAATAATTTTTTTCATTATATAAAAATATTTTTAATTCTACATACATATATTTATAACAAAATATTTAAATTTTAATACCAAAAAAATAAAATTCTTAATTTTTTCATTTTTAGATATTAAAAATTCAAAAAATAATTGTTTCTCTAAAAATAATTATTAGAAAGTCCGGCCCTGTCCCAACCCGACATCTTTTGGGCACGGGCTAGGCATGGTAAAGCCACGCCCGTTCCCACACTACCTTCTTTAAAGAAAAATTAGAATGATATGGTTATGGATTGAATTGAATAGACCACATGATAGAGTTTTATTGTTGGATTGTATTAAATTTTAGGAATAAATCATGGGTTTTGTTGTTATTGATGGTATTGATTTTGATTTTGTATGGTAATTCAAGATTTTGTGAATTTCAATTTGAGATATGTTCAAGGGGAAAATTATGAATTAATTAAAAGTAAGTGATATAGATATGAGAGATCATGAGCTTGAGAGAGTAGATGAAAGATAAAAAATAAAAATAAAAAACATAATTTTAATTATTTTTTTAATAAGGATAACTCTATAAGTAAATAAAATTAACTAAATTGTGGCGGTTTGTAAGATAAATTAAAAGGATCAAATATCGTTACTTAAATATTAGAGAGCTGAACTTGAAGTTGGATAAACTTGATTCGTTTGCTAGCCATCCCAATAATTTTCGATTTAATTTGAGAAAAATAAACAATTACATAGATCTTTAGTGGTGGGTGAAAGATTGATGTAATGGTGATTCACACGCCCTATTTCATTTCCGAATAAATAAAATTTATAATAAAACGTAAAATTTTCACGTATTCAAAAATATAATCGGGTGTGTATTGAAAAGAGCATCATTATTCTTTATCAAAAACATAATTTTATGAGCTCACCACATATCAAACAACATGGTGGGACTTACCAGCTCTCCATGAGAATCTTGTCTTGGTTCATGAGACAGAGATCAGAAAGAGTAACACCATCTTCATTCTTGGTCAAGAATTTACAGACAGGAGCGAGGCCATAGAGCCTCTCAAAGTTCCCATCAGGGAGAGTCCGGAGAGAACAAGTGAGGATGGAGTAGCTAGCCAATAGACGCAGAATACGATCAAGCATAACATGGGCATCTGGATTCTTTGTGGGGAGCTTAGAAGCTATGTCCTTTGGAGAAACAAAAGCAGCACCTTCACATTCCCCAGCTAATTTACGAATGATCTCTAAAAGGTCAAGCTCGATGGCCGATTTCAGAACCATGGGCAACACTGAGGCACTTGTTAGTTGCATGGCAAATAGGTTTGCTTCTTCTTCTGAGATTTGTGTTGGTGTCATTTCATGAGTTTCAGAACTTGTTGAACCCATCTTTTTTTTTTTTTTGGAGAACAAAGATGATAGTATAATGTTTTTGAGTAAAATGGTGCTACTGAGTTGGAGAGGAGGCAATGTGGAGTTATTTATAACCCCAAGAATTATATTATACAGTTCTTTTTTTAGACAATTCTTTACGTACCAAAATTGAATGAGTTATTGTGACTTTTTTCAAAAAATTTACGGGCTATGCCTGCGTAGGAGAGTGTAATTGTCAATGATTAAATTGCGTGTGTGTTTTTTTTTGCTCTCATAAGAATTGTAAAAGGTTAAAGACGGCTGCCAAAAAAAAAAAAAAACTAAGGTGAGAAAGGGAGTTGGGATTCTTATAAAGAAAAGTTTCTTCATAACTTCAGTTGATAATGATAGTGATAATGTTAATGATAAAATAATAATAATAATAATCATCATCATCATCTATAAATAGGTATATTTTTTTTGAGAACAAAGATGATAGTATAATTTTTTGAGTAAAATGGTGCTACTGAGTTGGAGAGGAGGCAATGTGGAGTTATTTATAACCCCAAGAATTATATTATACAGTTTTTATTTTTAAACAATTCTTTAGCTACCAAAATTGAATGAGTTATTGTGACTTTTTTCAAAAATTAGCGGGCTATGCCTGTGTAGGAGAGTGTAATTGTCAATGATTAAAGTGTGTGTGTTTTTTTTTCCTCATAAGAATGGTAAAAATATATATATATTAGTGTGTGCTCATGCCTACGGCACGGTGTTATAATTAAAATTTATATAGAGATTAAGATTTTGTTATTTAATTTGTTTATAATAAAATGATTTTATTTTTTAATTAAATGATTTGATTCTTTAATTTATTTGGTAGTTTTCATTTTCCATTAATAAATGATTTTATTCTTTAATTTATTTGGTAGTTTTCATTTTCCATTTTTATAGAGATTTTATAATGAAATGACTCTTTATCAGCCGTTAGATTATAATGAAATGATCTGAGCCGCCAATTAAGCCACATAAAGATAGCATTTGGATGCATTATCTCTCTTAATCTTAATCATCCGTTACACTCTCTTTCATCCCACACCATTGTGCTTTATAACACTACAAGAAAAAAAGCTTTTACTGATACTAAATTAGTGTCAGTAAAGGGTTTTACTGACACTATATAAATGTGTCAGTGTTGCCGCAGCCAGAAATCACTGACACTAGTTTCTAGTGTCAGTAAACGTTAATACTGTAGTATCAGAAAATTATTGACACTATGGTATCAGTAATCTCTCACACTATTTTAGTGTCAGTAAATTATTGACACTATATCATCAGTATTTAGTGATACTATAGTGTCAGTAAATTTTGTTACTGCAGTATCAGTATATCGCATATATTTGATTTTTAGTGTCAGTAATTATTGTTACTAAAGTATCAATATCCGTCAATATCTTTTAAAATTTAAAAATCGTATTATTTCACAATTATATTTCTTATTTTTTGTAATTAAATTAATCATAAAATATATATATACCAACTCAATGAAATAAAAAACTAAAAAATTACATTTATATAAAATTCGCAATATAATAGATTAATCGTATTAATCAATTCAACAGTATCACATGATGAATACAAAAACTCCATAGACAATCTTTAAATTAACATATATATATTTCAAAAACTACTCTTAAAGTCCCATCAAAATGTCATGCCCCCACCAAAATTCATGATACTTGTTGAGAAGCCTGCAACAATCCCCCAACAATATGATATCTGGCACAAAATCTGAAATTATAAACCAAATGTTAAGAATTAGATGGACTTCCAAAAAAAATCGATATCTTCATAAATAAAAACATTAATACATCCAAATAAAAAAATAAAAATATAACCCTAATCTAATTTTTGTCACATAAAGCACTTATTGACAATAACCATACCAACAACCTAAGAGCATGCATATAAAAAACCAAATGGCATCCATAATAACAAGTTGTATCTTTCATACCGCTACATAATCACCAAAACAAACAAATCAATAACACACACACACACACACACACACACACACACACACACACACATATATATAGACGGACATAAAACTGAAATAAAAGGATCTCATGAACCAGATGAAGTTTATCAGATGACATGATCTAATACTGTTTCCAAATGCAGGAAGCAAATCAAGATGACAAGATAGTTGTTCATTATGGAATTCCTGGAAACTAAAAGTTCAAAGCTCAAAATGTACTAGAATGTAACATTCCAGGTAATTGCCATAAAAATAGATGAGATAAACATGTTAGATCTTAATATATCAAATACTGCTTCCATAGCATTCATGCTGCACCTCAAAGCACATCAGATGACAGGTGCCATATCCCCCAAAGGTTTCAACAAGTATCAATCAGAACATGGCAAAACTTCATCAGGTAAAAAACTATCTCCAAGTTCATGTCTGACATAGAGAACATCGAGACACTGTTAATAGAATATTTTACATCATGATTGTTTTAACTTTCAAGTCTCAAAGCAATCTTACCCACTAGCAAAACTCACAAATAAAACAAATTAACCCACCAAAGCTGAAAATCCTTTATCAGACCACCCATAATTCCCTTGACATTATACAGTCTCATTAAACCCGATAACTTTGAATGTTTAGAACCTAGATATAATGGCTTTTCAGCATCTTCAAGCATATCTGTGAAAGAGCTATGATCTTTATCACATTGCTCATACGCATCTTGAACCATATCAACTACATCACTATAGTCATGACATCTGAAACGTTGACTTTGTGGAAGGTCTTGGCAATTTTCAGAAGGAGATACAGGTTTAGATTCACCATGCCAAGTCCAAACTAAATACGTTTGGAGAAAGCCTTTCTGAAACAAATGAAGCTTCACCTCTTTAGGAGTATGAAACTCCATATTGCAACAACGGGCGCAAGGACATCTAATTAACATTCGATTTTCAGAATTAAGAATTGCAAACTCCAAGAATTCATCAACTCCAACACGATATTCACTGGAAAGTCTATCACAATATATCCATTTTTTGTCCATTTTACGTACCTAACCTGTTCATAATATGTACCTTGTCGATGTAAGTTTATAAAATTTTCATAATTAGTTTCAAAGGTTAAAAGAAAACATACATTAGAGTAAAATAACGAAGAACATTGGCTTGAATACATTAGGTTAAAACAATGAGCAAACAGTTTATTATATTTAGTGCTTAGATTCATAAGTTGTTGGTTTTTTTTTTCAGTTTATAAGTTTGAATGCCATGTGGCCATGCACAATCCCAGTAACGTACTAGATAGAAACAAAAGGGAAACAATCACCCAAAAACCGGCATGCTAAGTCAAAGATAAGCCGAAGCATAACAATACATAACATTAAACTTCAACACATAAACTATCAAAATAGGCATCACACATAGGAAATCACTAAAGAACTGTACAAGCCCTTCAATTACCTCCATAAGATGCACTAATTTAATATAGAAAATCATAAAATTTTGTGTACCTTTCCACTTTGAGGACTGCCCGAGCACTTGGTGGTATTATAACTTTTTGAAGCGTGCTTTAAACAATGATCCTGTGAAACTTCTTTTGTTAGAAATCTACTTTTTACATTTTGATAATATTACCAACAGCTCTATATGTCAGTTCGAAATCTACATAAATTCTAGTAAAACCAGACATGAAACTCTGACCATCAAAATTTGGCCATGATGAGAAGCTCGCAAACCGTTATGCTGGATTTGGAAGAACAGAATACTTTGTAAATCAGTAAGGTTGTAAAATATTAAACATTAAACATTAAACAATCACCTTATCACAGCAAGTGAGCAGCTGAATTAGATTATAAACCCCACCAAAATTCTTGTCCAGAAAGCTCTGCAGATGGGTTATGCAATTAAGTAATATCAAACTCCCTATAACTTGTGAAAGAAAGTGTAGTCCCAGCAGCCTCCATGACTTTTTCGAAAAGTTTAGTCCCACCAAATGAACAATAAAGATAAATGCAAAGCCAATAAAAGATGAGCTCTAGTCAACAAAGTTGAGTAATATAAGGAAGAGAAAGCATACACAAATAAAAATAGAATTCCAAATGACAAATAATGGAGGTGAGACGTAACAGTCAACAGGTTATGCCAGCAGATCTACATTGCCAGTGACTAGCAATCAATGTCAAGAAAACCTACAAAAGCTAATGACCATAATCTGTGGATAAACATTTGTCAATCACTTCTATAGGAAAATTTATACCCCACATATAACTGGAACAAAATTCCTGAAAAATCATTGAAATTCAAGGAAAATTTATACCCCACGATTTGAAATAATCTCCTTGCATATATCAGTCTTAATTCCCAAAAATTCAAACTTCAGATATAAAAGTTATACGAAATGGATCAACAATCAACATTATAGATCTCAACATGCAACCGGCAACCCTACCTCCTGATCCAAAAATAAAAGCAAAGAAAAACCCAGAGGAGAGACCGAGAGAGCAAAAAATGACATACCTAACAGGACTTGAAGCTTTTGAAGGTTGATAATCGAAGTTTGAACTGCTTACTGCTTACAGAGGACTGAGAGAGAGACCGACTAACGAGAGTAAAAATTGAAGCCATTGAAGGTTGATAATTGATAGGATGTACTGGATTTTGTTTAGATTTTAGAAATTACAAATGAGAGAATCATATTTGAGAGTAAAGAAGGGGGAAACAAAGGCTGCGCGATGAAAAAAAAGGTGGGATGAGAGGAACCCTAAATTACTAAGATTGATTTGGTAACTACGGTTCAGGTTTTTGACCCGACAAATACATATATATTTTTATAAACCGCGGTTTAAGGAACAAAAGTCACGATTTGGCCCAGTGGTAAAGCCTTACAATAAAAAAAAAATTTATATCAATGGTTACAATTTCGAGTCCCAGCAGACTTAAGGAAATAATTTTTTTTTTTATTTTTTTACTGATACTAAGGTATCATTAATTACTGACACTAAATTTACTGATACTCTAGTGTCAGTAATATATGCGAAAAACGTCACTTCCGCGAGGTGTTGGTTCGACTCCAGACGACTACGCGTTTTTTTTTATTTTTTATTTCTTACTGATACTATTGTAATAGTAATTACTGACACTAAAATCGCTGATACCATAGTGTCAGTAATTATTGATATTTAAGTGAAAAACACGGAAATAGGCCTATTTACACATCGTTTCTGACACTTTTAGCCTAGTGTCACTAACCTTAGTGTCAGTAAAGGCCTTTTTTCTTGTAGTGATATAGATTTGAAAAGGACAGACGGTTGCAAGAAAAAAAAAAGGTGACAAAGTGAGTGGGAGGATTCTTATAATAAAAGTTTATTTAACTTCAGTTGATAATGATAATGATATTACAATAACAATAATAATAATAATAATAATAATAATAATAATAAAATAATAATAATAATAATAATAATAATAATAATAATAATAATAATAATAATAATATCATCATCATCATCATCATCATCATCATCATCATCATCATCATCATCATCATCATCATCATCATCATCATCATCATCATCATCTATAAATTAATATATTTCGTTGCTAGTTCATGTATTGCATAATATGCGTATATACTTATTTTTATCTGTATTATGTTTGGTAATATAGTGGTAAATTTATAATAGTGGCAAAATTATAATTTTGATTTTGTTGATGGTGGTTTTTTAACCCGAATAAGTTTGAATACCGATGAGGGCTAGCTTCAAGTTTGTACTTGGCCAGATGAGAGTGATGAGGGCCTAGAGAGGCTGAAGTCAGATCGATGACCATGACCCATTGTACGATAGAGTTTTATCGAAGATAGGACCAGCTGATGAAGCAAATAGGTACCCCGACCTGACCTATAAAGAAGTACTAGATTTGGCGGTATTCGAGCATTTGTGTAAGCTGACCAGAGGTAGTCAAGGCTTATCGACCTGACATGTCCCAACAACATTCACCTCGGCATGCTGACCAGGGGATCAGGGTTGAGGTCATGATATTTCATACTTACATATATGTGACGTATGCCCTACTTGGAAGTTTGGGTTTCTAGAAGGTAGATGTGATAAGAGTAAGACAACGGCTCTCCTTAGGAATAGACTCTGACAGACGGAACAATATTGGAGTGGTTGAACCGCATGATATCTCATCAACAAAACATGTGTAAGTGGCTAAAAGATTTGAATGATGGGTTTCCGCTGACAGTGGATGGTTGAGTCAGATGTCAAATCAATTATTTGCTGAGTGGTTGGGGAAAAAACAAAAAGCGATAATGACAGGATGACCTGAGCTGGCGTCATTGGTTTGTGGAACAGTATATTTTGGAGCCTATATAAAGAGTTTGGAGCCACAGATTCAATGGTTGGTAATTTTCATATTTCACTACTTGTAAACATCTATAAAAACTTAGTGATAGAGAGAAAGCTGATCAGTTTTGACCCCGAGCATGTAATAAAATTACCCCATTTTTACTCATGTGGACGTAGGTTGGAGTCACTCTCCGCCGAACCACGTTAATCATTCAGGCAATATCTAGAACGGAGACGTAAAGTTGTCGAGAGTAGGAGATACCACGCCTAGAGAGATAAGTATGGGGGATCTCTTGGTCAAGGAAGGAGAATACCGAAAGTCAATTGAGAGACTGGTTTCAGAAGGAGATGAAGAAATGAGAGGAGAGCACACGGAGTGGTGCTCGGGGTGATCGAGACAAAGAGGCAGCATCCCTCTTTACTGAAGGAGTGTTGGGGATGGAGTTTCAAAGGAGATTCATCATGCATGTGATGGACACCTACAATGGTAACACAGACCCTATATCCCATATTAAAAAAATTGTTCTACTTATGGAAATCAAAGGCGTGCTCATAGCGCTAATCCAAATAATATATTATACATTATATTTTATTATTTATGAATAAAATAACAACATTTTAATTTCAACCTTATTAATGGTAATGTCATTATGCATATATGATTGAGATATAAATATACTGAGAATGACATCGACCTTAGAGTAATCATGTAGTATTACTGGACACTGGGTGGTCCGATACTGAGATATTATTACTATTATAAATTATTCCTAAAGTAAATATTCCTAATCGTTGGTTTCAGAATACGGTCGAATTCCTATGACCTAGAAGACTAGTACATGTCATATATTGGAATTGAATTTCCAGTGGTTTAACTCGATGTACCATGAGCAAGAAAAACTCGTATAGACATGTGGGTATTTATTGGAGCGAATACTGAATGACTCATAGATGATTCCTAATAGTTGGAAGTGCACACCACCGTCAATAGGAATCTTCTCGAGTCGAGTAGCATGTGTGATCTATTTGATTATAGGATAACAATGATTTTATGTGCAATCCTCCACACTTTGATGTCGTATAGTTAGAGACCTTTCAAGGTCTGACCGTTAGTTGTTCGTTGGGTGTTGACCAATATACTCGTTAATCAAGTGTGTATCAAGATAGGATCTGCGGCCCGTATGTGTACCATAAGGGGTTTAGGTATCCATGTATATAAGTCAAGATTCTTAAGACTTTGGCCAAAGCCGGTCACCTATGGTGGATCACATATATTAAAAATGGTGTTCTAATTTGTTGTAAAGAATCGTAGACATGTCGACATGAGATGTGCACCTCGGAAACTCGACGGTGTAATATATGCTTCCTAAGCACAACTCGAATAGCCTACAATAGAGGGATTGTTAAACATATGTGATGACCTCGACTTGCATAGTTCAGAAAGGTCGTTCGTGTTCTTCGCAAATTCAGAGGTGGTCGAATTACATACATATACGCTAGGCTTATATTATGAACATATCTGGACTTAGAGAGTCCCACAAAATAAAGTGTACTCATTGAGCACTTGGGTAGCCGTTAATTTTTGATAATAAATAATATTTGATATTATAATTATCAACTAAAATAATTAAGTATTATTGGATAACATTAATTATTTACTTTGACCCAATTGGATTAATCCAAAATTATATAAGGGTGTTCTTTTAATTTCATAAATATCTCTACCATTGGAGGATATTTTGGTAATTACAAGTATGGAATAATAGGTGTATTTGACTTAATTTAATTGGATTAAATCAAAATGGTAGACATATAACTAATCCATTAATTAATTTGTCTTGATTTAATTAGATTAAATCAAAGTGGTAGACAAAGGTGATTAGTCACACCTAATTATACATATTTGGACAAATTGGATTAAACACAGATAGAATTGTTAGGGTTGGTGCTCAGAGTGCCAATCCGGATCGTATTTATATCCGATTCATAAATATGAGCAATTCTATTTTCCATATTATTACTAATTTCATGGTAGCACCCTTATCTTTTATACGCTTATTCGATCTAATTACGATTAGTTATCTGATTACGATTAGATCGAAAATAAATCTGGTTTAGTGATACGTGTATATTAGACAAAGATCCTAGAATTTACAATGTAGTGCGCAATTACAACGTAACTTGTAATTGACATTGGGAAGCACACTATAAGATGTATATCCTTAAATAAAGTTTATGGTCAAGATTTACTAACACATGTCGTTTAGTAAAATCCACTAAGACCAATACATGTCGTATATCGTGACTTGGTCTGATGGTTTATCCCAGTGAACCATGAGTCTCGGGAGACTCGTATAGACAAGTAGATGTTTATTTGATAAGACACTGAACGACTCACTGAAGATTTCCTAAAAGATGGTACACCAACTTCAATAGGAATCTTCTCGAGTCGAGTAGCATGTGTGATCTATTTGATTATAGGATAACAATGATTTTATGTGCAATCCTCCACACTTTGATGTCGTATAGTTAGAAACCTTTCAAGGTCTGACCGTTAGTTGTTCGTTGGGTGTTGACCAATATACTCGTTAATCAAGTGCGTATCAAGATAGGATCTGCGGCCCGTATGTGTACCATAAGGGGTTTAGGTATCCATGTACATAAGTCAAGATTCTTAAGACTTTGGTCAAAGCCGGTCACCTATGGTGGATCGCATATATCAAAAATTGTGTTCTAATTAGCTGTAAAGAATCGTGGACATGTCGACATGAGATGTGCACCTCGGAAACTCGACGGTGTAATATATGCTTCATAAGCACAACTCGAATAGCCTACAATGGAGGGATTGTTAAACATATGTGATGACCTCGACTTGCATAGTTCAGAAAAGTCGTTCGTGTTCTTCGCAAATTCAAAGGTGGTCGAATTGCGTACATATACGCTAGGCTTATATTATGAACATGTCTGGACTTAGAGAGTCCCACAAAATAAAGTGTACTCGTTGAGCACTTGGGTAGCCGTTAATTTTTTATAATAAATAATATTTGATATTTGTAGACAACAGAACCTGGGCGACGCTGTTCTAGGGTCGCGGCCTAGTTGGGAGTATGAAATAACATGGAGTCCCCACCCGGTGTGAACCGGGACAAGGGTTTAAGGCCGCACTCACCCCTCGCAAGGGAAGACCTCAAACCGTTGGGTTCGGAATGGTCCCTTACTTATGTCACTTGTGATGATATATATTGTGCAATGAATCAACCAAGTCTACTCAATAATCATGCTCAAGGGTACTTAGATCTAACATGATTTCATCCAAATAATTCCACGCAATGTAACACAACAAGCATATTGAACCATTAAATCAACATGTATAAATCATTATCCAAACGCATCATAAACTAAGAACATGCATAATGAAAAACCCAAACATGCTTTAACAAATAAATAACAAACTAAATTAAACCATGCTTTAAATAATAAACAAATAACCTAAAGACTATAACATGCTCAAATACAAGTTAGGATGAGACGAGATACGTTTATCTTAAGTGGTACGTGGCATTGTATCCCGAGTGCAGACCATACCACCGTCCATTCGGAATCGGCTATGGAATTTACGTCCGGGTTTCCATCCGATATACCACAAAAGGGAACACATATCCTGCTCATCCAACAATCACATCATGCTTCAAACGACTCTCATGCAATTATATATCAAAATAAATAAAACAAAAATAAAGAAGATAAGTAAAAAAGGTACCCTCATGTCTAACCTCTTTTGTCGTCTAAGAAATGGCGTTACACGTCCGTTGGAAGGGAGATTGATCCGATGCTTTTCCAATTCGTCTACTCAACGTTTTCCCTCGTTGTTTTGATGCTTGGGCTGCTGTTTTAAGTCCGTTTCGCTGCTGTTTCACTGCTCTGTTTCAGGTCACTGTTTTGGTCGTTTAGTGGACTGTTTTGAGTGATTTTGAAGGCTTAGGGGGGTGCGTTTGTAAGGATTTTTTAGGGATAATTTATGGAGGTTTTTGGGATGGTGTTTAGGTGATTTTAGGACCGTTTTATAGGCCGAAGTCGCAACAAAAACTGACCAGAACAGCAAGCTAAACTCGGCAGTTCACTGGTGCAGTGGGGTGTTTTCAGGGACTGTTTTGGGGCTGCGAATGGGGCTGTGTTTGGAGGGTGTTTAGTGCGACTTTAGGGCTGTCAATAAGGTTTATTTGAGGGTGTTTTAGAGCTGTGAATGGGGGCTGGAACTCGGCAATGGAGGGCTGTTTTTAAGGCTTGGGCGTGAGAGGGTGTTGATGATATAGGGAAGGTACGGCCATGGAGGCTATTGGATCTTGAAGGTGCGGCAATGGAGGCTTCAGGGGGATGCTTGGGCGTGCAATGGAGGCTTAAGAGAGTGGTTTAGGCGTGTGAGAGAGATGTATGAGCTAGGTTTGTGAATGGGGGTGAAGGCCTCTTTTTATAGGCAAAGAGAGAAGACTTTCCTAATTTGAATAGGAAAGAATCTCCTAATTGGTGTCTAACAAGGAATGGATCTCCTAATTTGGATTTGTGATTGGATTTGATTTGATTTCTTTTATTTAGGTAAGGATTTTACAAGATTTTAGCATGTGATAAATGTGCATATACCTAAATAAAAAGGGCATGGGCGTGAATCACTCTCCTTGGGTGTGTGGTTTTGGTTTGACTTGGTTTGACTTGGGTATTTTGGGTTTGGTTTGGGTTTGGTTTGGGTTTTGGGCCTTAGGTAAGCTTTGAAACAGAAGTCCAACAAGCAATCGAAGCTAAACAACGAGATAAGAATCCAACAAAATTCTATTTTCCAACTTTACCCTTCCAACGTCCGTTTCCCGCGGCTTTCACAACTAAAGAAGTAGTGCCTCCATACGAGACTCATCATCGGGACTTAAAATGCAAAAATACAATGCCTACAGTCGCCCCCACTTTGATGGGACTTGTGCAGTATGTGACAATGACAATCATATCAAAGTACATGCAATGCAATTTTACTTACCTGGCTCGCCAGCTGCCACATGGTCTGCCTGCAGCTTCGAACTGAGTTGATTGTGTGATGGGCACCTCGGCCCTGGGACGCATCCCGAAACTGCTAATGACAATGGGGCACCTCGACCCTTGAACTGATGATGTAGTGGGTACGCATCTCGACCCTGGGCACGTATCTCAGCCCGGAACTATAACCAATAACGGGGGAACGCATCTCGGCCCTGGGTACGCATCTCGACCCAATACCGCTGACAAGAGGGACCTCGCCCTGAATATGATGTAGTGGGTACGCATCTCGACCCTGGGCACGCATCTCGGCCCGGAACTACAACCGACAATGGGGGTACGCATCTTGGCCCTGGGTACGTATCTCGACCCAATACCGCTGACAAGAGGGACCTCGCCCTGAATATGATGTAGTGGGTACGCATCTCGACCCTGGGCACGTATCTCGGCCCGGAACTACAACCGACAATGGGGCACGCATCTCGGCCATGGGTACGTATCTCGACCCAATACCGCTGACAAGAGAGACCTCACCCTGAATATGATGTAGTGGGTACGCATCTCGACCCTGGGCACGCATCTCGGCCCAGAACTACAACCGAAAACGGGGGCACGCATCTCGTCCCAGGGTACGCATCTCGACCCAATACCGCTAACAAGAGGGACCTCGCCTTGAATATGATGTAGTGGTTACGCATCTCGACCCTGGGCACGCATCTCGGCCCGGAACTACAACCGACAATGGGGGCACGCATCTCGACCCTGGGTACGCATCTCGACCCAATATCGCTGACAAGAGGGACCTCGCCCTGAATATGATGTAGTGGGTACGCATCTTGACCCTGGGCACGCATCTCGGCCCGGAACTACAACCGACAACGGGGGCACGCATCTCGACCCTGGGTACGAATCTCGACCCCCAATACCGCTGACAAGGGGGACCTTACCCTGAATATGATGTAGTGGGTACGCATCTCGACCATGGGCACGCATCTCGGCCCGGAACTACAACCGACAACGGGGGCACGCATCTCGACCCTGTGTACGCATCTCGACCAAATACCGCTGACAATAGGGACCTCGCACTGAAACTGATACTAATGTGGTCCTCGACCCCAGGACTCATCCCCAAACTAATACTGATGTGGGCCTCGCCCCCAAGCTGATATTGTCGTGGGCCTCACCCCAAACTGATACTGATATGGGCCTCGCCCCCAGACTGATGCTAATGTGGGCTTCAGCCCTGGGATCCATTCCTTGGGTTCATTCCAAATTCTGACGACGTGGGCCTCGGCCCTAGGGTTCATTCCCTGGACTCATTCCAAATTCCGACGACGTGGGCCTCGGCCCTGGGATTCATTCCCTGGATTCATTCCAAATTATAACGACGTGGGCCTCGGCCCTGAGATTCATTCCCTGGATCCATTCCAAATTCTGACGATGTGGGCCTCGGCCCTGAGATTCATTCCCTGGATTTATTCCAAATTCTGACGACGTGGGCCTCGGCCTTGGGATTCATTCCCTGGATTCATTCAAAATTCTGATGATGTGGGCCTCGGCCCTAGGATTCATTCACTGGATTCATTCCAAAACTCTACTGATGTGTCTCTATACCCGAAGTGTCGTACCTGGAAAATTGATCTGATGTAATGTGGGCCTCGCCCCTAGAATGCCATACCCGGTATAACTGATCTGATGTAACGTGGGCCTCGCCCCCAGAATTCCATACACGGCAGAACTGATCTGATGTAATATGGGCCTCACCCCCAAAATGCCATATCCGGCAGAACTGATCTGATGTAATATGGGCCTCACCCCCAAAATGCCATATCCGGCAGAACTGATCTGATGTAATGTGGGCCTCGCCCTCAGATGATGCTGATGTGGGCCTCGCCCTCAGATGATGCTGATGTGGGCCTCGACCGTAGGACGCATCCCCAAAACTGATACTAATGTGGGCCTCGACCGTAGGACTCATCTCCAAAACTGATACTGATGATGCGGGCTTCAACCCTGGGACTCATCCCCAAAACTGAAATTGATATGGGCCTCAACCCTGGGATTCCTTCCTAGATTCACTCCAAAACTCTGACGATATGGGCCTCGATCCTGGGATTCATTCCCGGATTCATTCCAAAACTCTGATGAATGTGGGCCTCAGCCTTGGGATTCATTCCTGAAACTGATGCTGACAACGCGAGCTTCAACCCTGGGACTCATCCCTAAAACTGATATCAATGCTGGTGTGGGCCTCGCCCCCGGGACTCATCCCTAAAACTGAAACTGATATGGGCCTTAACCTTGGGACTCATCCCCAAAACTACTACTCATATGTTGCTCATTCTGGTTGGCTTGTCTTTACCGCTTTCTCTTTTTCTTCTTTTGAAACCTGTGAATACAAAACAAAACAAACACAAAAAGAATGCAAAATATGTTACGTGTATGCATGCATGCAGGAATGAATTTCCTATTCCACTGGGTTAGGTCTTCCTTGTGCTCTTTGGTGCTTCTTGCCTTCAATTGTTTTTGGTTGCCCGTTGGGTCTGCTTACGATTTCTTTCTGTCAATTCTCTTCTGGTGATTGGTCAGTTTTCTTTTATCTCATAGCTCAAGTTCCCATTACATCCCTCATTCGCGAGGTGGTAGACTGGTCGCCCCCAGTCTTGATTTAGCTTTCTGCTCTCCGCCGTTTGTACTTGATCAAGATGAACCACATGGTGGGGCCTTCCATATAATCATGTTATATCACATGCTATGAAATAGTCCCAATAGCTACACATATTATCGTCCTCAAAGAATTCCCAGTATTGAAACTAGAGAACCTTCAAAACATTCGATGTAACTCGAATCCAAGTCTTTGAATAAATGATCTAAGCCAGACTCAAGTGTGTGTGTGCAAAGGTTCTTTCACAGCTTAATCCTTAGGTAAGCTAAATCGATGATTTCGTTTCAAAAATCGGGATCGATTGGTCAAACCAACCTAGATGTCTCAATTATGCCTGCAGTTGCTTTTCTGTGCTCAATGTGGTATGGTTTTCTTTCTCTTTTATCTCTTTCTTTTTTTCTTTGCATTTTGAACTTCTTTTTTCTTTTCTTTTCTTTTTCTCTCTCTTTTTTCTTTCTCTTTTTTTTTTCAACACACCTACCCTTTAAGGTAGCATTTCTCCTCATGGTGGTCCTAATACTCGCCCATGGGTAGCTTCACGCTTATCGGTTATAGGTGGTTCAATTCTTTTCTTTAGAGACTTTTCTTTCATTTTCAACCATACCACACATCATAACATAACCAAATTATGATAGACATCTAAGCAAACGGTCATTCACCGACCCACAATTTCATCAACTAGTCACTTTGCTAATTACTTAGGTTTTCACTGCTAAGAACCATAATCAAGTGCTTACGAGTCTAACACAGACCAATTACTCAAATTATCAGATAAAAGCATGTCAAAGGTTTATTGTTTCTAAGGTTTCACCCTAAGGCAATCAGTTTCATCATCGGACTTATGTTTAACTATCAAGGACTAAAAACAAACAAATTTTTTTCTTTTTTTTTTCTCTTTTTTTTTTTCTTTTTTTTTTTCTTTTTTTTTGGGCCCACCATGGTCTTTCTATCCTTATCGTAAGGTTTTCTGTTTCTCAATTTCCTTTTCCCCGATATCCATCTTTGCTAAACTCTTCTTGACAAGTCTTCTTTTTCCTAACCCAACGGATATCTATGATGACTTTTAAGACACATGGGTTAACATGATGCATGTATGCATGAGATGCGTGCGATGCTTGTAATATATAAGCTCATAAGAATTTTATACTAGTTGGCCCATCATCATTTTAGAAACTTTTGGCCCGATTGCCATAAAGCACAGACTCGTCCCAGTTTAAATGGCCCAACAAGCCCATACCTCATGACAACAAGTCCAACTGAATCCAAATGACAATGGTCCAAAACATAAAGGAATAGTCTCTAATGATCCTACAACTATAGTTCATACGCGGGTTTCCAGGGGTATAGACAAAAGCTCCCGTCGACGAAGGATTGCCCACAACTAGGTCTCCCCACTCAAGGGTCCGAGCGACCAAGTGAGCGCACCTTTTTTATACCTAAAGGTACGTGCCAACGAGTTATGGTGTGTGACTGACTGTCGAATGGATTTCCCGTTGTAGATTCCCCAGAGGGAGGGTGGAGCGAGGCTCTCTTAAGTACCCAAGCCCCTTAGGCTCTTATCGCTTGGTGTCAGGAATAAACAACGAGTCCTCCAAACTAGTATGTCACAACGAGCTACAAGTAATGATTTATCTAGGTGTCTTCACAGCTTTTCCCCGAAGGGTAGTGAGTGAAGGAAGACACCCAACCATCACCTAGCTTCAACAAAGCCTTTGATTAACCCCCTCAACCCACTATAGAAATTGTCAACTAATGCACAAATTATACACATCACAAGACATGATTTCGAGGCCAATTCTCTAAAATATCCCTAGTGGAGTCGCTAGACTGTAGACAACAGAACCTAGGCGACGCTGTTCTAGGCTCGCGGCCTAGTTGGGAGTACGAAATAACATGGAGTCGCCACCCGGTGTGAACCGGGACAATGGTTTAAGGCCGCACTCACCCCTCGCAAGGGAAGACCTCAAACTGTTGGGTTTGGAATGGTCCCTTACTTATGTCACTTGTGATGATATAATTTGTGCAATGAATCAACCAAGTCTACTCAATAATCATGCTCAAGGGTACTTAGATCTAACATGATTTCATCCAAATAATTCCACGAAATGTAACACAACAAGCATATTGAACCATTAAATCAACATGTATAAATCATTACCCAAACGCATCATAAACTAAGAACATGCATAATGAACAACCCAAACATGCTTTAACAAATAAATAACAAACTAAATTAAACCATGCTTTAAATAATAAACAAATAACCTAAAGACTATAACATGCTCAAATACAAGTTAGGATGAGACGAGATACGTGTATCTTAAGTGGTACGTGGCATTGTATCCCGAGTGCAGACCATACCACCGTCCATTCGGAATCGGCTATGGAATTTACGTCCGGGTTTCCATCCGATATACCACAAAAGGGAACACATATCCCGCTCATCCAATAATCACATCATGCTTCAAACGACTCTCTTGCAATTATATATCAAAATAAATAAAACAAAAATAAAGAAGATAAGTAAAAAAGGTACCCTTAGCTCTAACCTCTTTTGTTGTCTAAGAAAGGGCGTTACACGTCCGTTGGAAGGGAGATTGATCCGATGCTTTTCCAATTCATCTACTCAATGTTTTCCCTCGTTGTTTTGATGCTTGGGCTGCTGTTTTAAGTCCGTTTCACTGCTGTTTCGCTGCTCTGTTTCAGGTCACTGTTTTGGTCGTTTAGTGGACTGTTTTGAGTGATTTTGAAGGCTTGGGGGGGTGCGTTTGTAAGGCTTTTTTAGGGAAACTTTATGGAGGTTTTTGGGATGGTGTTTAGGTGATTATAGGACCGTTTTATAGGCCAAAGTCGCAACAAAAACTGACCAGAACAGCAAGCTAAACTCGGCAGTTCACTGGTGCAGTGGGGTGTTTTCAGGGACTATTTTGGGGCTGCGAATGGGGCTGTGTTTGGAGGGTGTTTAGTGCGACTTTAGGGTTGTCAATAAGGTTTATTTGAGGGTGTTTTAGAGCTGTGAATGGGGGCTGGAACTCGGCAATGGAGGGCTGTGTTTAAGGCTTGGGCGTGAGAGGGTGTTGATGATGGAGGGAAGGTACGGCCATGGAGGCTATTGGATCTTGAAGGTTCGGCAATGGAGGCTTCAGGGGGATGCTTGGGCGTGCAATGGAGGCTTAAGAGTGTGCTTTAGGCGTGTGAGAGAGATGTATGAGCTAGGTTTGTGAATGGGGGTGAATGCTTCTTTTTATTGGCAAAGAGAGAAGACTTTCCTAATTTGAATAGGAAAGAATCTCCTAATTGGTGTCTAACAAGGAATGGATCTCCTAATTTAGATTTGTGATTGGATTTGATTTGTTAGGGATTTGATTTGATTTCTTTTATTTAGGTAAGGATTTTACAAGATTTTAGCATGTGATAAATGTGCATATACCTAAATAAAGAGGGCATGGGCGTGAATCACTCTCCTTGGGTGTGTGGTTTTGGTTTGACTTGGTTTGACTTGGGTATTTTGGGTTTGGTTTGGGTTTTGGGCCTTAGGTAAGCTTTGAAACGGAAGTCCAACAAGCAATCGAAGCTAAACAACGAGATAAGAATCCAACAAAATTCTATTTTCCAACTTTACCCTTCCAACGTCTGTTTCCCGCGGCTTTCACAACTAAAGAAGTAGTGCCTCCATACGAGACTCATCATCGGGACTTAAAATGCAAAAATACAATGCCTACAGTCGCCCCCACTTTGATGGGACTTGTGCAGTATGTGACAATGACAATCATATCAAAGTACATGCAATGCAATTTTACTTACCTGGCTCGCCAGCTGCCACATGGTCTGCCTGCAGCTTCGAACTGAGTTGATTGTGTGATGGGCACCTCGGCCCTGGGACGCATCCCGAAACTGCTAATGACAATGGGGCACCTCGACCCTTGAACTGATGATGTAGTGGGTACGCATCTCGACCCTGGGTACGCATCTCGACCCAATACCGCTGACAAGGGGGACCTTACCCTGAATATGATGTAGTGGTTACGCATCTCGACCCTGTGTACGCATCTCGACCATGGGCACGCATCTCGGCCCGGAACTACAACCGACAATGGGGGCACGCATCTCGACCCTGTGTACGCATCTCGACCCAATATCGCTGACAAGAGGGACCTCGCCCTGAATATGATGTAGTGGGTACGCATCTCGACCATGGGCACGCATCTCGGCCCTGGGTACGCATCTCGACCCTGGGCACGTATCTCGGCCCGGAACTACAACCGACAATGGGGGCACGCATCTCGTCCCAGGGTACGCATCTCGACCCTGGGTACGCATCTCGACCCAATACCGCTGACAAGGGGGACCTTACCCTGAATATGATGTAGTGGGTACGCATCTCGACCCAATACCGCTGACAAGAGAGACCTCACCCTGAATATGATGTAGTGGTTACGCATCTCGACCCTGGGTACGCATCTCGACCCTGTGTACGCATCTCGACCCTGTGTACGCATCTCGACCCAATACCGCTGACAAGGGGGACCTTACCCTGAATATGATGTAGTGGGTACGCATCTCGACCCAATACCGCTAACAAGAGGGACCTCGCCCTGAATATGATGTAGTGGTTACGCATCTCGACCCAATATCGCTGACAAGAGGGACCTCGCCCTGAATATGATGTAGTGGTTACGCATCTCGACCCTGGGTACGCATCTCGACCAAATACCGCTGACAATAGGGACCTCGCACTGAAACTGATACTAATGTGGTCCTCGACCCCAGGACTCATCCCCAAACTAATACTGATGTGGGCCTCGACCGTAGGACTCATCTCCAAAACTGATACTGATGCCAATGATGTGGGCCTCGGCCCTGGGATTCATTCCCTGGATTTATTCCAAATTCTGACGACGTGGGCCTCGGCCTTGGGATTCATTCCCTGGATTTATTCCAAATTCTGACGACGTGGGCCTCGGCCTTGGGATTCATTCCTGAAACTGATGCTGACAACGCGAGCTTCAACCCTGGGACTCATCCCTAAAACTGAAACTGATATGGGCCTTAACCTTGGGACTCATCCCCAAAACTGAAATTGATATGGGCCTCAACCCTGGGATTCCTTCCTAGATTCACTCCAAAACTCTGACGATATGGGCCTCGATCCTGGGATTCATTCCCTGGATTCATTCAAAATTCTGATGATGTGGGCCTCGCCCCCGGGACTCATCCCTAAAACTGAAACTGATATGGGCCTTAACCTTGGGACTCATCCCCAAAACTGAAATTGATATGGGCCTCAACCCTGGGATTCCTTCCTAGATTCACTCCAAAACTCTGACGATATGGGCCTCGATCCTGGGATTCATTCCCTGGATTCATTCCAAATTATAACGACGTGGGCCTCGGCCCTGGGATTCATTCCCGGATTCATTCCAAAACTCTGATGAATGTGGGCCTCAGCCTTGGGATTCATTCCCTGGATTTATTCCAAATTCTGACGACGTGGGCCTCGGCCCTAGGATTCATTCACTGGATTCATTCCAAAACTCTGATGAATGTGGGCCTCAGCCTTGGGATTCATTCCCTGGATTCATTCAAAATTCTGATGATGTGGGCCTCGGCCCTGAGATTCATTCCCTGGATCCATTCCAAATTCTGACGATGTGGGCCTCGGCCCTGAGATTCATTCCCTGGATTCATTCAAAATTCTGATGATGTGGGCCTCGGCCCTAGGATTCATTCACTGGATTCATTCCAAATTATAACGACGTGGGCCTCGGCCTTGGGATTCATTCCCTGGATTCATTCCAAATTATAACGACGTGGGCCTCGGCCCTAGGGTTCATTCCCTGGACTCATTCCAAATTCCGACGACGTGGGCCTCGGCCTTGGGATTCATTCCCTGGATTCATTCCAAATTATAACGACGTGGGCCTCGGCCCTGAGATTCATTCCCTGGATTCATTCCAAATTATAACGACGTGGGCCTCGGCCTTGGGATTCATTCCCTGGATTCATTCCAAATTATAACGACGTGGGCCTCGGCCTTGGGATTCATTCCCTGGATTCATTCAAAATTCTGATGATGTGGGCCTCGCCCCTAGAATGCCATACCCGGTATAACTGATCTGATGTAATATGGGCCTCACCCCCAAAATGCCATATCCGGCAGAACTGATCTGATGTAACGTGGGCCTCGCCCCCGGGACTCATCCCTAAAACTGAAACTGATATGGGCCTTAACCTTGGGACTCATCCCCAAACTAATACTGATGTGGGCCTCGCCCCCGGGACTCATCCCTAAAACTGAAACTGATATGGGCCTTAACCTTGGGACTCATCCCCAAACTAATACTGATGTGGGCCTCGACCGTAGGACTCATCTCCAAAACTGATACTGATGCCAATGATGTGGGCCTCGGCCCTGAGATTCATTCCCTGGATTTATTCCAAATTCTGACGATGTGGGCCTCGGCCCTGAGATTCATTCCCTGGATTTATTCCAAATTCTGACGACGTGGGCCTCGGCCCTGAGATTCATTCCCTGGATTCATTCCAAAACTCTGATGAATGTGGGCCTCAGCCTTGGGATTCATTCCTGAAACTGATGCTGACAACGCGAGCTTCAACCCTGGGACTCATCCCCAAACTAATACTGATGTGGGCCTCGCCCTCAGATGATGCTGATGTGGGCCTCGCCCTCAGATGATGCTGATGTGGGCCTCGCCCCCAGAATTCCATACACGGCAGAACTGATCTGATGTAATGTGGGCCTCGCCCTCAGATGATGCTGATGTGGGCCTCGACCGTAGGACGCATCCCCAAAACTGATACTGATGCCAATGATGTGGGCCTCGCCCTCAGATGATGCTGATGTGGGCCTCGCCCTCAGATGATGCTGATGTGGGCCTCGCCCCTAGAATGCCATACCCGGTATAACTGATCTGATGTAATGTGGGCCTCGCCCTCAGATGATGCTGATGTGGGCCTCGCCCCCAGAATTCCATACACGGCAGAACTGATCTGATGTAATGTGGGCCTCGCCCTCAGATGATGCTGATGTGGGCCTCGCCCCTAGAATGCCATACCCGGTATAACTGATCTGATGTAACGTGGGCCTCGCCCCCAGAATTCCATTGGAGGATATTTTGGTAATTACAAGTATGGAATAATAGGTGTATTTGACTTAATTTAATTGGATTAAATCAAAATGGTAGACATATAACTAATCCATTAATTAATTTGTCTTGATTTAATTCGATTAAATCAAAGTGGTAGACAAAGGTGATTAGTCACACCTAATTATACATATTTGGACAAATTGGATTAAGCACAGATAAAAGTGTTAGGGTTGGTGCTCAGAGTGCCAATCCGGATCGTATTTATGTCTGATTCATAAATACGAGCAATTCTATTTTCCATATTATTACTAATTTAATGGTAGCACCCTTGTCTTTTATACGCTTATTCGATCTAATTACGATTAGTTATCTGATTACGATTAGATCGAAACTAAATCTGGTTTAGTGATATGTGTATATTAGACAAAGATCCTAGGATTTACAATGTAGTGCGCAATTACAACGTAGCTTGTAATTGACATTGGGAAGCGCACTATAAGATGTATATCCTTAAATAAAGTTTCTGGTCAAGATTTACTAACACATGTCGTTTAGTAAAATCCACTAAGACCAATACATGTCATATATCGTGACTTGGTCTGATGGTTTATCCCAGTGAACCATGAGTCTCGGGAGACTCGTATAGACAAGTAGGTGTTTATTTGATAAGACACTGAACGACTCACTGAAGATTTCCTAAAAGATGGTACACCAACGTCAATACGAATCTTCTCGAGTTGAGTGAGCATAGTGGTCCTTTGACCTGAGATACCATAATGGGATATATGAGTTATCCTCCACACTTTGATGGAAGTAACTTCAATGATCTATTCATGATCAGACCTCCGCCTGTTCATTGGGTGTGGAGTGATGCTCATGATATCCAGTGCGTATAAAGATATGATATGTCAGTCATGTGTACAAGGCATAGGCATCCTCACGTGTTTACGATCTAGTAAATCCATGGCTGTGGTATAACTTCAGAAATCAGTTTCAAGTGCTATTTAGAGATCGTAAATTGAAAGTCAACTATATTATACCAAACGGATTTGACGTTCTCATCTATATCCCATGTATAATATGGATAGCCTGTGACGAATGGATTATACGTATGCAATGACCTCGGCTTGCATAGTTTAGTGAGGTTATCTGTGGTCGTCATAATCCATGAGTGGGTGGATTATGGACACGAAATTGGATTTCGTGACGGATAAACCTAAACTTAGAGAGTCTCACAATATGAAGTCTACTCGTTGAGCACTTGAGCAACGCGATATGAATAATACGGATTATTCATAATACTTCACCAGATTAAATGAGTTAATTCAGATCGTTTAATCAGTTAAACGATAACACATGCATTAGGGGATTTTGTCCGATAATAATTATTGTGTATTTGTATTTGATACATAATACGATTAGATACACATTAATTATTCGTCAAATGAGATTTTGACACATGCCATAAATATATGTATTTGTTATATATTGTAAATAAAAATACATATATAATAATAATTATATTAATTAATTATTTGGATATTTAATTGTTAAATATTTAAATGATTAATTAATAAACTTTTTTTCATAAATATTATGAATTTTGTCCAATTATTATTGGTTCACATGGCATGATTTTATTAAAGTAAATGTGTGAAAATTTGATTTGTCACCAAAATATTTACTTTAATTAATTGATTTTTTATTGGCCAAATTACCATATTGACCCTCCAAAGTCGGTTCCTTCAATTTTTAATGTAAAAATTTTTCATTTGCTTCTATGAAAAGCTCAATAGCCGAATCCTCACCAAGAAAAAGCCCTAAAATTGATTTGATGAAACCATGAAGAAAATGAAAGGAAATTCAAGGAAAAAGTTTAGGAAATTGAAGATTAAAAGGTAATCCTTAATCCCTAAACTTGGAAATTTGTTTCTTATTTTCTTGAATAATTAGAATGGTTCTAGGGTTCCTTTTGTTCCTTAAAATTGGGGCTTTTGGTTGTGGTGGATGGATTTGGAGGTGTTATGCATGTGTGAAGTGTAGTTGGAAGGAATTATTGTAATTAGTATCCAATTTGGTCATTAGATGACATATTGTCATTCTAGAGTGTTATGACCACTCTTTTAATTCCTAGAATTGTTCTTGGGTGATTCATATGTGGTGACTTGATTTGGTGTTGTGATTAATTGATTTAATCTTGAAAAATTAGATTTAAAACATGAAAAATGATAATTTTCGGTTCTAGATCAGATCTGCGAAAACTGGAAATTCGGTGATGAATTTGATGTCATATGAATGTATTGGATGTGTTTTGGGATTTGGAACATTTTCCGGAAAGTGTTTCGGAGTTGAAATAAGCGAAAACATCCAAAAACGGCGTTAACGGGTGATTTTTGAGCCAACCGGGTGACGACTGTCCAAACAGTGAGTTAGTCACTGTTTGGGCAGCCCATGAACTGCCCTAACACTATTGAGGCTGACCTGGGTAGTCCCCATAATTGTTGGGTGGTCGGTTCGATCAAAAACGCGTTTTGCGTCATTTTGCGAAAAAATATTTTTCGTAAAAGTTTCGCGAAGTTTCTATTGAATTTATGTCACTATTTGATATCGAATAAATAGGTTTAGGTGAAATATGACTAAATTATTCATATTAGATATTGAATAATTTATTCGGTAATTTGAAAAAGTTTTAAATTACGATTTCGTACGAACCGCGCTTCCGCTGCGCCCATCGCCCGAAACCCCAACAAAAATTATATCAGCGCAGGTCTGATGCTTTATCCATTACATTATTCATGCTTGATATTTGATATGTAATCCAATTTTGATGTTCGCACATGCATGTAATCTATATATGTTTCTTGACTTTTCGATTCCACGCTAACGAAAATGTAACGAAAATTTAATCGTTAAATTAAGTTATGTTTTATATAGGTAGAATTGAATTGTTTGGAAAATGATTTAGATTGAAATTCTGCATTTGATGTAGAGTATAGCTTCCTGAGGAAAATCCTCTTTTAGAAATAAGGTTGTAAAGTGACGTGTATTGGATACATGTTTCTTGGTCCGTCTTGTCAGTACGGTTTATAATTATCTTTCTATAACTGCATCCGAGATCGTGCCAAAGCTGTGAGGGTGTAGGTTATAGAATTATTATCCATACTGGTTGTATATTGATACTGGACAAATTCAAGTGAAAGTGGAAATTCTGAACGTGCCAAAGCTGCCAGGACTACATCGTAGCTTGAGTTTGTCATTGACAAGTGTAGTCTTGATACGCCTCCTCGTGAACGTGCCAAAGCTGTCATAATGAGAAATGGTCAGGACCAAAACTAGGAGTCACTGGTGATTGATTGACAATGTTTTGTCTACCTAATGAATATACGTAGGCGATATCATGTCAAAGCTATGAGTTAAAATATATTCATGGGATTCTACTCTCACTATGAAATTCGATTTAATTATTGAATTCTCGTTGTCCGTTGAGGATTACGGTATTACGTAAAGTAATGGGAGACACTGTTGGGTTAAAAATCCATAACTTAAGCAGTGCGTAATTTTATGGAAAATCCTGCTTTTGTTTTCCATTATTCTATATTGTTTATAAAATTATGCATGCTTATTACTTGAATAGGTTTTCTGACTTTACTTATGGTTGCGTAATTCTAGAATAGGTTCTAGAAAGATAGTAGACTAAGATATTGTTAGATTAGTTTAAAACCATCAAGAACTGTTGTTTTTATTTCCTAGTAAATCAAGATGGTTAGTGACTTAGTTTCTAAGTCACGATTAGATAATCTTAATAGATATATGTTTTAAGATATTATTCTAGAAAGAATTGTTTCTTATGCAGTAAGAATTGACTTGAATAGTTCATGTCTCGAGATTCTTGACTGGCATTAAGAAAACCCCATTAGTATTTGTTTATCTTACAATGACGTTTCTTGGCTTTAGCGACTTCTAAAAATCACGTGTCTGACACAGTTTGCTAATCGATTATTTGCAATTGTTGTGAATAATTGAACACAAATTATAAAGCTAAAGAAAGGAGATGTGTATAGTTGTGTATACAAAATATCGATTATCACAATACGAGAACTGTAGGTATTGGATATCGGATCTCCCGTCTAGTTATTTAAAATAATGTTTAATAACTGTTTTAATATTTGATATCAGAACTTGTGACTATTGGATAGTTACTTGTTCAATGTAAACAATTGTTACATATTTTAATATGACTAGTAGTGTCATTAATGAAAAGTTAAACAATAAGAAAAATATTTGGTAAAATAAATAACTTAGAAATGTGTTTTATGAGATTTTATCACATAAGCATAAAATGCTTGTTCCTTATCGTAAATAATGGTCTGATACGAGTTCATACCACGTATCCTTATCGATTTAATGAATATTGTATTCAATATGTGATTAAATCTCATTTAACCAATGACCGTCATTGGACCACAAGATTTATTAGAATAATACATTGGATGTATGTAGTTTAATAAATTAGAAATTGCCTTAGATAGTTTTCTTTACTCCATAACTTAGTTAATGATTTGTCATGACTTTGTTACGTGATTCTAATAGAGAACATGTTGAACGTCTTGAATTATTTGAGAACTTTCAATATGTTTCTGATGAAACGCGGATAGAATATTTTGAATGGTTCAAAGATATTCTATTCGAAGCATTGAAAACTATATTTTAAAATTCATTGTGAGTCTTTGAATTGAATATTGTATGAAATTTTGTGATGAATTTGATGTCATATGAATATATTGGATGTGTTTTGGGAGTTGGAACATTTTCCGGAAAGTGTTTCGGAGTTGAAATAAGCGAAAACGGCCAAAAACGGCATTACCAGGTGACTTTTGAGCCAACCGGGTAACAACTGTCCAAACAGTGAGTTCGTCACTGTTTGGGCAGCCCATGAACTGCCCTAACACTAATGGGGCTGACCTGGGCAGTCCCCATAAGTGTTGGGTGGTCGGTTCGGTCAAAAATACATTTTGTGTCATTTTACGGAAAAATATTTTTCGTAAAAGTTTCACGAAGTTTCTATTGAATTTATGTCGCTATTTGATATCGAATAAATAGGTTTAGGTGAAATATGAATAATTTATTCATATTAGATATTGAATAATTTATTCGGTAATTTGAAAAAGTTTTAAATTACGATTTTGCCCGAACCGTGCTTCCGCTGCGCCCATCGATGAAACCTCAACAAAAGGTTGATTAGAATTTTTGTTAATTAAAAATTACATAAGTTTTGGTATAAAAGGCAAGCTTGAGCAAGTTTCTAATCAAGTTTGAGAAAGCTAAAACAAGCAAGAATTAGAGATATTAGCTTAAGTAAAATGAGAAGCTTTATGAGTTCTCTACAATATTTCAATAAGGGGAAGAAGATTGGATCTTAGAACCAAGCTTGCTAGCTTTGGGGATTCTCTACAATAAGAAGGAGAAGAAGATTGGATCTTGAAACCAAGCTTGCTAGTTTTGGAAGTTCTCCATAATATTTCAACAAGAAGAAAAATATTGAATCTTGGAATCAAGCTTGCTAGGTAAGTTGATCTTCTCCAAAACTTTGTTTTCATTAGTGAGTTATCATTAGTGAGAGATATAGTGATGAATTATGTATTGGATACATAATAATATAGCTTGATATTGAAATTAGGTTAATGAATTGTGTATAGATGCTTTGGAAGCATAAACACAATATTCTTGTAATTGGGTCAAAATGTCCATATTGGACATGGAATATAAAATTAGAGTTTTGAGCTCTAGATGATATCTTGGAGCTATGGCTACCATTGCAGAATCATTTGACCACCTTTGAGTGACCTAAAATTGTTCATGAGTCACTTTATTCTGTGATTTTATTTTGGTTTATGTTTTGAATCAAAGAAATACATAAATGTATTTAGAATACATATATATTTGTTGTATAACATGTGTTTATCTGAAAATTGGATTTTAGGTGTATTGAAGTGTTTGGAGAAAATTATAAGTGTTTTGGATTGGATTCAAGGAAAATTTACTCACTGCCAACATTTTACACAGGGCAGTGTCGCGACTCCGAACTCTAGCGTCGCGACACTCACCTCTCAGCAGGCATTGCGACACTCAACCTTACACGACGCGATGCCGAGCTCTTACAGATTAGGTGTTGCGAATCTGAAACCTTCGTGTCGCGACGTACTGAGAGTTGCTGCCAATGGATGCTGAAACTTCATTATCTCCATTTCAGATTTTTTGAACTCCGATTTGGTCCTCATTTTTTCCTACGGACTCATAATGGAATATAGATTTCCATAAGAAAAATTTAAAAATACACCCATGCTACACGGGACACCAATCCGACCCTATGGGTCCCACAACTGCCCAATCAGAATGGTATCAGATGAGGTCTTAACCACACAACACATGTATTTGAATCTATGCCTCTATATTTTTAATTTAATTGTGCATAAGTCATATTAGATATTCAATGCATGTTTTAAATTAAAATTTTTATTTTCACCCAAGCATGTTAATGAATTGATTGTCGTAAATCTCCTATGATTAGGTGATTATTTTTAAGTAATAATATTAATAATATTAGAGCATTATTGGATGGTATGTCTTGTTAATACGGAGATGAATGAGTTCTTATTACTTATGCTCAATACTGCCATTATTGTGAGGGTATAAGTGGTCGAAACTTAGGTCGCTCTGGTAAAACATTAGATGTAGCGTGATGAATTGACGCAGTCACCCAATTTCATAATTATTGTGTGGGTGTACTTACGAAACTCATTAGTGCACATTGACAAGTATACATCTGGAAGACATCTTAATCCAATTCCGTCATTATTGTAAGGATAAGAAAAAAATTTAGGACTAAACTTAGCAGTCACATGAATGTAATTGACATTGAAGGTATACCTCATGAGTTTATGAAGGCCAAGACCATCATTATTGTGAGGCTAGAGTAAATATCATGGGATCCACTTCCCCCAATTAAATTTTGATTGTCAAATTTCTATTTCTCTGTTAAGCGAGATTGCAGAATTACATAAAATAGTGGGAATGCACTAATATATTTGAAATCCATAATCATATTAGTGTTTTTATATTGAAATGAAAATGTTCTGCTATTGTTTAATTATTATCTTGTAATTTGCTGTCGCAAATCCAATAGCATGACTTTTGGATTCTAATAAACTCAAAGGTGGCGAGAACTATTTTGAATGGGAAATGAACATCCGCCTTGTCTTGGAGTCAGAAAAGTTGAGCTATGTGACGCTCAATCCATTGCTTGTTGAAATTGATCCTGATTCCACTCCTGAAGAGCGTGATACTTTTGAAAAATGGAAGGATTTTACTCTAATGGTGAAATCCTACATTTTAGGATCGATGGTTCCAGATTTGCTGAGCTAGTACATAGAGGTACCTGATGCTTGGAGCATTATGAGAACACTCAAGGAGTTGTTTGAAGTAAATCAAGAAATTGAAATATATCGGAGATCTAAGGAATTGTTTGTTGGTTATTATCTAGGTCCCAAGATCAAACAAGCAATGAAAACATTGTGTGAACACACCAACGGAGATAGCAGAATACTCACATCGATCGGTTGAGTCGATTTGGAGACGAATAAAGACACAAAAAGCCCACTGTTTTGGCGCCCACTGCAGCAGTTAACTGCCTTCCATTTTAGATTTTGAGCTGCGAAACGGAGCTCCAAGCTTCGTCGAACGGATCCCGGCTCATGGGTGAACCTCCCTACCACCTTCGCAAGACTCGTAAGTGTGCTAGCACTTGGATTTTCACCATGAAAACCCACTCTTGGCTTCCCTTTGTTCACGCCATTTGGCTTCAAAAACCAGTCCATATTTTTCTGTTTTGGGCGTGAGAGAAGAGAAAGAAAAGGAGAGATGAAATTGTGTATTAGTTGTATTTTGAAATTCATTTCAAGTATATCTTATATACTTATGTGAATTTCAAATGCATTTGCTTTAATTTTCATTTCATTTGCTTTTAAAAGTCAAACCATTAAAGCCATCAAGTACACATCATGTCCATCAAGTCACATCTACTTTATTAAAGTGACATGTTGTCAAGTCACATCACTCAAAGTGACAAGTGATTTGACACTTGATGCGACTGATTGAATTGACGCTTGATGCGACTTGCGATGCCGCTCTCGAATTCGAAATACGAATGCGCTCGCAATCACACTCGGGCTTGGGTTCGCTAATTCCAAATTAACGAACTTTCCGTTGCGTCGTAATTAAATGATTACGCCTAGCGAATTCACTATTCACATCGTTTAACGAATTAATTCTAAATTAATTCGTTCGCCCGAATTAAAATCTAATTTTAATTCCGCGTCGAAATCTAATTTCATTTAATATATCGAATATATTAATTTACCGATTAATTCCAAATTAATCGTTATCTCTCTCTAGACGATATTTTATCCTAGATAAAATATCTCGTTATTTAATCCTAGATTAATTTTCTCTCTCTTCTATATAATCCCAGATTATTCAAGAGTGCGAGTTGTGCGTCATCGGTGGATTATCGGGAAGCGACCCATGAGATCCCCGGATAAGTTGGCAGTAAATACGGTCGTCGGAGTATCCGAATCACGTACGTACCAAGTACTACGTTCTACCGATTTATGAGACAAGGTCGACTCCTAGCAAAGCACCAAGTCTTCCCAATTCTCCGGACATATCCATTTAAGAATATTAAAGATCTGTATCAAGCGTAGTATACGATTGTATTGTGCGTATCGGCCCAGTATCGGATAGTCACGTGCTAGGCCTGGGGCTGGATAAGTGTCTGCCCCGTACGAAGCACATGTCGATGTCTGGTAACTAGTCTCTATAATCGGATATACATGACCTTGTCATAATATCCCGATGGCCGCGCAGCACTTAAGAGCACTAATACCGTATCCTGCGTGACATCATCTCCACTATGACTGGAGTGATACTTCTGTCTTGACATCACATCCAATACACTACGACTCTCTGATAAACCCAGAAGTGTGTATACGCAAAACCGGTTAAAGCCTGTACCACCAAGACCAAAGTTTATCGATTATCGTAAGTATTAGCGATGTAAGTCTCAGGTTAAGACTATACACACCTACCTTGATTTCGGCCTCCCATAGACACATAGTCATAATACCAATGGGATTCCGAAGGGTCTATCCAGAGCGAAGCTGTTTCCCGTACCATCGGTGAAACACGACCTCCTATCGCACTTGCATAAGTATCCATACTTATATATATGAGAACTATGCGTTGTGCCCTCACAACGCACACAAGTGCAATACTAGCCTATTCCACATTATCGATGTACAGTCTCGATAATACTCCGGCTAGGGATATTTAATGATTAATCCTTCGGGGACTGATACTGTCTCATATCATTCTCAGTCCAGGAACTAATCATAGGGACCTCTCTTCATTTATATATCTATGGTGATCTAATCACAAATGATGAGAGTGCAATTTCCTTGTCACATAGTTAATTTGCTACAACAACACAATGATCTGTGCAAATAGTGACGCTATGGGTCATTTTGTCCAACAATCTCCCACTTGGCACATAGCCAGTCACTCAAGTGTCCCACACCCGAACTATGTACGGTTCGCTCAAATTGCTGAGGAAAGGTTTTCGTCATCGGATTTGCTTAATTATCGTCTGACGCGATTTACACGATCATCACATCGCCACGATGTATGATCCGAACGAATCAGATGATATAGAAGTATATATCTGGATCGTCGATGAGACCTTTAATTCCTTAGCCTGTGCTGACGCCTAGCTCAGCTGCTAAAAGAACTATATCTAATCTAATTAGATTTATTTTCGATCCAAATGCTTCTATTGCTGCCTCAGCTGCAGCAATAATCCGCATTTGTTGTTTATTCGGACACGTTATCTTGCTCGGAATATTTCCAGCTCATGTCCCAGTGTTCAAACTTTATAGTATCTTAGTATTTAATTGTTTGGAAACTTGCAGCAGTGATCCCAGTCACTTCAAGTTCTCCTTCTCCATAGTTTATGACAACATCTTTTTCTCTCAGATACTAACAGATGTTCTTAATCTTCAATCCAGTGACTATCACTTGGATTGACCTGATCGTGACTCCATATGCTCGAAGCGTATGAGACACCCTATAAAGTACATTTTAAATGTACAATTTCCAAGAGAGTGTTAACAACTCCAAATCTATCCCAGTAGATCTTTATTCCTTGAATAAAGGTTGTTACTCCCCAGAATTCTACGGAGAATTTCTATGAAAGAATATCTATCAAAGCCAAGCTTTCACCAATTGCTATATGGGAATTTCATTGTCAGTGCCCTCTCCCACTAACTTCCTTATATATACAAGAATTATTTTGTTTTGATTCAAATCATAAACCATTATGATTATTTCAAAACGACAGTTCCAAGAACCTTATGCTTGCATTAATCCAAATATGGATTGAATAACCCGCAAACCTCGTTTGTTGGTTATACAAAATCGTCAGGATGCTGTAAACATCCTCCAAAAGGTTTCCTTTTCAGGAAAGCGATTTTGATTTGTAACTGACACATTTCATAAATGAAATATACAGTTATCTACAAGCATCTTGAAAATGGATTTACCATGGCAACAGGTAAAAGGTTGAACCGTTATTAACACAATGTTGATAACGATACCTTTCCGTCAAAAGCCCAGCTTTGTACGTTGGTATGTTGCCTTCCATGTATGTCTTCCTTGAAGACGTTTAATGTACCAATAGGCACAATGCCTTGTGGTACAACAACTAGTATCCAAAATAGTTGTTATACATGGAATCCATTTCGGATTCATGGCACTTTGCCATAATAGGGAGTTGATACCTCGTATCACTTCCTCAAAACGTAGTCGGTTGGATATACCTTCATAAGATTGACATCTTTATTAGGTTATATCAGAAACCCATACCCTAGGTTGTTTTCTGACTCTATCTGATCTACTCAGTTCTTGTGTATTCGAAGATTAATGGTACAGATTCATTATAGATGAACTGTTTGTGTTCCATTAAGGACTTCGTGCCTTGAACAGTATTACTCCGATTTTCATCGAGTATCACTATCCTCCCACTGACCACTGCATATCGGTATTCCTCTCAGGAAAAACCGCATGGTGAGCAACAATCATATTGTTCTCATGTGAGATTTATAAGTACTACTTATGGTTTCCCTTAGGATAACCTATATTGGCACTTATCCAATTTGGGTCTTTTAGTTTGGTATCATCCAAACGTTATGCCTGGCATACCCAAATTATCAGGAATGAGAAAACCTCGTTTCTTCCTGTTCATATCCTATATGACATCTGTCAAACAGATTTATATGGAACCTTATTCTAAATAAGTTTTGTACTGTTAATACATATCCTATAGAAGGAAATAGTAGCTCAGAGCGACTCGTGATAAACCTTATCATGTCCAACAAAATTCGGTTTTAGTTCGGACACACCGTCTAACTGACGTGTCTCGGGAGGAGTCCTCATCTGAAAAGAATACCGTACTCTTTCATGTACGTATGAAACTTACTGCTTAAGTATTTTCCATTACGGTCTTACCGTGGCGGAATAATACTGTAGCCGATCTGTTTTTCTATTTCGTGCCGAAACTCTAAAGTTTCCGATTTGTGTTCTTCAAAAGAAACACATAACCATAACGTGATGCTACATCCGTCAAGGTCACAAAATATTCATGTTCACATCTAATCTAGCTAGATATGGGCCCACTTAACTTCACCATGAATAGGGCTAACAGATCAGTGGCCCTTATACTATTACCAAGTAAATAGTATTTTAGGTACTTTACCTAATAAACTAGATTCGCAGACTTTTTGAATAGTCAAAACAGTCCTAGTACCCACTCTTCAAAAGTGTGGATATACGAGTCGTGTTAATTGTGTCCTAACAACAATGCCACAAATAAGTCTCTATTGATCAAATCAATTTGAGCGATTTATTTGTCATTTTATATGTTTGAGATTTTATTTATATTCAAAATATAAATTCTGTTATTTACATCTAATGTATTTATCTCAGTATCATCTTTATATAATAAAACACTTAGTGTTTATAATATAAAGGTTTATATCCGCAACGGATTAAACGCTGATATAGAGATAATGTCTCTAGTCAAACTAGTTACATTATAACAGTTCCTAATTTAAGTACATACCGAAGGGTAGTTCCTAAACTTAGGTATCTACGGTCGAAACAGTGACTTTCGTCCCGTTTCCGATTCGCAGAGAATCTCGGCTTGAAGTCAGTATCCAGCTCATAGCGGATTCTGAACATCAATACATATATATTATGTACCACACTAAGTATTTAAAATCTAATTTCATACTAGTAGTGAACATAACTTTGACAAATATTTTAAAGTTAGAGCCTCGCCCTTTCTTTAATTCCTTCGTGTCTTACATATCCAAATGGTAGTCACTTTGGGATATGTCAATTATCTTTTCAATATTTCACAAACCTTTGGCCAAGCCTTGGGTTTCGGAATATCGAAACGATGTGCACCTTGTGCAACTTGCCCAATTACAAACTTTGACTTTTCACCTCTAGAATAGTCAAATCAATTCTCTAAGAATTATTAATTGCAATTTAATACTTTTAAATCTAAAGATAGATTTATGATAAGTATATTAATTAAGCACTAAAGTCATCATCACATAAATCTTCCAAAGATTTTATGCTCTACTTACTTGCTTAATTATGGGTCCGTATAACAAGTATTTTATCCAATAAAGTAACCTATTATAATTCCCAATGAAAATTAAATCATTTAAAACATTTAATCCAAGGATTATATATTTTAAATATTCAACTTTTCAATTCTTTCTTGATTTCAATAGTCCAACTATTTAATCAATTTTAATAAGGTACTATTTATTATAATGATTACAATAATCCAATTATTTAATCAACTATAATTTTAATATTGATTACTATAATCCAATTATAAAATCAACTATCATTTAATTCAATTATATTGATTACTATAATCCAATTATAAAATCAACTATATATTGAATGAGTTTGTATATAGTCCAACTATATATATTTTTTAAAACAACATAAAATATTAGTCCAACTAATACTTTTGATTAATATGACGAGTAAAATATAGATGAGCGCGTTTAGCGAGTATTCGAACGAATGTTGCAATTCAATACTTGCCTCCCACTATTTTTCGTCGAGCCTCTAACCTCTGTCGAGTACTCGGGAAACCGTGTTTCCTAGTGGGCTAGGATCCCGTTAAATATCACACAATCTTGACTTTGGCCAACAAATTGTATGATAATTAACTAGGTAGATCTCGAAGATCAATTGGATCTCATCCAACTCCTAGATCCAGTAGGTGGACATCCAAGTCCCAAACATATATCTTATATATGCCTATACATCAATGTATACCCTAACCTTTTTCCTCTGAATCAACTAGGCCTTGGCTTTGGCACAACAAACCTAGTGATCCCAGTCAAGCGAGACCCATTGACATGGAAGCTTCGTAATCAATGTCAATGGACAAGAAGTGGTCTTGACTTGGCCAACAAACCACAACTTGGACACACAAACCGATATGGAACAAAGCCTCGTGATTAAAAAACACATCTTCGACGGAAAAGGGCTTGACTTTGGCAACAACCCCTGCCAATCTCGGATCTTGAGTAAGAATCACTCAATGGAAGGAAAATAAACGCTTGATATTTAACGAGGGTTTTTCGCGTGCAAATTGGCTACCAATTTAATTATCTTGTTAAGGTCTCATCATCATACACACTTAACATGCATTCTAATACATAATAAAGCGAGTATGAAATAAATAATAATGATATGCGGATGGATACTTATCACATTGATCCTAGATCAAATCTCTCCCTTTCTCACTCAAGCTAGCACTTGTATCTACTTCTACCCCCGTTACACTACACTTCTAAAGAAACCTCATTTACATGGAGGGGAATAGGTGAGAAGAGAATACAAAAGAGATAGAGGTGATAAGGCTGGACACGCAGGTCCAATTTAATAAATCGAATTTATTACAACAATTTCTAAAATTGCCCACCCATCTAATATCCATCCGATATACATTATTCATTCAACACAACCACGTATTTCACACACATAAGCATGCTATCAATCAATCTAATCAAATTAATTAATCTGATAATTAAGTGATCATCCAATGTTCAAACAACGATTTGATTTTGTTCGAGTCAAACTCGTTTTTGTGAATAAGTACTTAAAGTACGAATTCATGAATTAAATTAAACTACATCATTAAATCTAATTTACATGTATTTAATACTAATTCACTATTCAATTCCAATTAAATATTACACTTTATTTAATAAACCTTTCACGATTTAAATTCCAAATTTATTCGTAACGCGTCTCAAAGACCGATTAACGTCCAACGTCAATTCAATTAAAGTCCAATGGGCTTTTAATTGATTTCTTAAGGCGTGGACTTTTGGTCAACTCGGGTCAAACCGATAACAAAGTCCAATCCGGGATTTACCCCATAAGCCCATAAATCAATCTTGGCCCATTAGGCCCAATTAAACTTTAAAGGTTCATTAGTCGCATTTGGGCTTAACGGAAGCGGTTTTGGGCCCAATTGGATCCAATCCATTTGGCCTAAACCCAACTTGATAAAATCAAGCCCAATAAGCCCAATTACAACATTAAAGTCCAATTTCCAAAATTAGGCCCAATTAATTAAATTCAAAAATCCAATTTTCCAATTTAATTACCAAAGTGTATTACATGATCAATTACCAAATCAACATTTCTAAAACAGAATTTACATAATTAATCATGGTCATTTTCATCAATTGGTGTCCAACACAAATTTAATCAAAAATCAAACCCATTTACATGCTTCTTTAATCTCGGCCAGGAAGGATTTCACATCCGATTTGGTTTCAATCCAATCAACACACAATCGACATTAAATCAACATCCTAAATGATTTCATACACATCCAATGTTCATAAAATCAAAATCCAAGACATTCAGGGCATTATTCATTTCGGCCAAGGTGAAAAATTTGGGGATTTATGTTCAATTCAAAATCCAATCCAATTAGTTTCAAATTAACATTATCCTTAATGATTCCAACTCATCAAATGAATCAAAAAAAAAAATTCCAAGAATCCAAAATTCATATACCAATCGGCCAAGTGACAAAAATTGGGGAAAATTATTCCAAATCAATTTTCAACAAATTGGTCCAACCAAAATGAAATTAATCATGTTATAAGCATACTTAAACAATCAATTTATTCAAATCATGCTCAACAAACATTTACCCAAATTTTAAGCCCTACATTTTTCATGCTTGAACCTAGGCTCTTGATGCCATTGTAGGTTATTATCTAGGTCCCAAGATCAAACAAGCAACGAAAACATTGTGTGAACACACCAACGGAGATAGCGGAATACTCACATTGATCGGTTGAGTCGATTTGGAGACGAATAAAGCCACAAAAAGCCCACTGTTTTGGCGCCCACTGCAGCAGTTCACTGCCTTCCATTTTCAGATTTGAGCTGCGAAACGGAGCTCCAAGCTTCGTCGAACGATCCCGGCTCATGGGTGAACCTCCCTACCACCTTCGCAAGACTCGTAAGTGTGCTAGCACTTGGATTTTCACCATGAAAACCCACTCTTGGCTTCCCTTTGTTCACGCCATTTGGCTTCAAAACCAGTCCATATTTTTCTGTTTTGGGCGTGAGAGAAGAGAAAGAAAAGGAGAGATGAAATTGTGTATTAGTTGTATTTTGAAATTCATTTCAATTATATCTTATATACTTATGTGAATTTCAAATGCATTTGCTTTAATTTGCATTTCATTTGCTTTTAAAAGTCAAACCATTAAAGCCATCAAGTACACATCATGTCCATCAAGTCACATCTACTTTATTAAAGTGACATGTTGTCAAGTCACATCACTCAAAGTGACAAGTGATTTGACACTTGATGCGACTGATTGATTTGACGCTTGATGCGACTTGCGATGCCGCTCTCGAATTCGAAATACGAATGCGCTCGCAATCACACTCGGGCTCGGGTTCGCTAATTCCAAATTAACGAACTTTCTGTTGCGTCGTAATTAAATGATTACGCCTAGCGAATTCACTATTCACGTCGCTTAACGAATTAATTCTAATTAATTCGTTCGCCCGAATTAAAATCTAATTTTAATTCCGCGTCGAAATCTAATTTCATTTAATATATCGAAAATATATTAATTTACCGATTAATTCCAAATTAATCGTTATCTCTCTCTAGACGATATTTTATCCTAGATAAAATATCTCCGTTATTAATCCTAGATTAATTTTCTCTCTCTTCTATATAATCCCATATTATTCAAGAGTGCGAGTTGTGCGTCATCGGTGGATTATCGGGAAGCGACCCATGAGATCCCCGGATAAGTTGGCAGTAAATACGGTCGTCGGAGTATCCGAATCACGTACGTACCAAGTACTACGTTCTACCGATTTATGAGACAAGGTCGACTCCTAGCAAAGCACCAAGTCTTCCCAATTCTCCGGACATATCCATTTAAGAATATTAAAGATATGTATCAAGCGTAGTATACGATTGTATTGTGCGTATCGGCCCAGTATCGGATAGTCACGTGCTAGGCCTGGGGCTGGATAAGTGTCTGCCCCGTACGAAGCACATGTCGGATGTCTGGTAACTAGTCTCTATAATCGGATATACATGACCTTGTCATAATATCCCGATGGCCGCGCAGCACTTAAGAGCACTAATACCGTATCCTGCGTGACATCATCTCCACTATGACTGGAGTGATACTTCCGTCTTGACATCACATCCAATACACTACGACTCTCTGATAAACCCAGAAGTGGTGTACGCAGAACCGGTTAAAGCCTGTACCACCAAGACCAAAGTTTATCGATTATCGTAAGTATTAGCGATGTAAGTCTCAGGTTAAGACTATACACACCTACCTTGATTTCGGCCTCCCATAGACACATAGTCATAATACCAATGGGATTCCGAAGGGTCTATCCAGAGCGAAGCTGTTTCCCGTACCATCGGTGAAACACGACCTCCTATCGCACTTGCATAAGTATCCAATACTTATATATATGAGAACTATGCCGTTGTGCCCTCACAACGCACACAAGTGCAATACTAGCCTATTCCGCATTATCGATGTCCAGTCTCGATAATACTCCGGCTAGGGATATTTAATGATTAATCCTTCGGGGACTGATACTGTCTCATATCATTCTCAGTCCAGGAACTAATCATAGGGACCTCTCTTCATTTATATATCTATGGTGATCTAATCACAAATGATGAGAGTGCAATTTCCTTGTCACATAGTTAATTTGCTACAACAACACAATGATCTGTGCAAATAGTGACGCTATGGGTCATTTTGTCCAACAATGTTCCATGCTACGCTCAAGAATGGAAAAACGGTTAGCATTCATGTTTTGAACATGATTGAGCAGATCCGATATTTGGAATGACATAGCATAATGATTGATGAATGGCTACACCGAAATTTGATTTTATCTTCTTTGCCTGGTACTTACGCTAGATTTATGTTAAATTTTCATATGCATTAGATGTAAGCCAGTTTTGAAGAACTTCATAACATGTAACACATATTGGAATAAGATTTGAAGAAAGGAAATCCCAATTTGTACCTCCATGGTAGAGCAAGCTCTTCAAATACTTCTAGAAAGTTGAAGAAAATCAAAATAGGAAAGAAGAAGATATCAAAGAAAAACTCCAGGAAGCCCAATGCTGTAAGATTGCATGTAGCTCGTGATACATGTCTACACTGCAAGAAGTCTGGACACTGGAAGAGAGATTTTCATAGCTGAAAGAAAAGGCAGGACCCTTAGGTATGCTTTGTATTTTTCATATTATTGACATCTCATTAGCCTTATATGCAAATAGTGGATGGGTATTAGACACTGGTAGTCCCACTCATATTTGCAACTCCATGCAGGACATGAGGGTTAAAAGAAGGCTGAAAAAATGGGAGATCCAGCTTAGAGTTAGGAATGGCAAGGATTTGGATGTCAAAGCCAAGGAACGGTTGCTGTAGATCTCCCTAATGGATGTAAATTATTTTTACATTACTGTTATTATGTACCCTCTTTTATTAGACAGATAATATCCTTAATGATATTGGATAAAGAGGGATATAAAATAAACATTAAAGATGATGATTTATGTTTATATGATAAATACAACTATTTGATATGTGAATGTTCTTTATCTAACTGTCACTATGTTTTGGAAACATATCGAGATGTCTTTAATGTAGAGGAAAATACAAGTAAATGATCTGAATTAAATAAAAATGAATTATGGCATATGAGATTAGGTCAAATATGTGTTAGACGTCTATCTGGTTAATAATGGTCTGATTGAATATCTTACCTTAGATCCTTATCCAATTTGTGAGTCATATATCTAAGGGAAATGACAAATGCCCCATTTCTTGGTGTTGGACACCATGCTAATGATTTATTGGAGCTAATACACAGTGATATGTGTGGTCTATTAAATCATACCGTTCATGATGGTTCAACATACTTCGTGATTTTCACGGATGATAAGTCTAGATATGGATTTGTCTATTTGATGAGATATAAATCAGAAACATTTGAAAAATTCAAAATATTCTGGAATGAGGTATAAAAAATCGTTAAATTCATCTAGTGCCTTCGATCATATGAAGTGGTGAATTCATGAGCGATGGATTCAAAAGTTATTTTAGGGAGAATATGATTCTCGCTCAATATGGCCTATCAGGAACTCCACAACATAATAGTGTGTCTGAACGAAGAAATCGTACTTTATTGGATATGGTACATTTATGATGTGCTATACACATCTTCCATATTACCTTTGGGGTTACGCTTTACTTATTGTTGTCCAAATACTTAACAAAGTTCCATCGAAAGCTGTTTCTCCGACGCTATATCAGATATGGTAAGATATAAATCCAAGTCTTAGATATTTTAAGATTTGGGGTTGTCCTGCATACGTTAGAGTTGTGCAGCGGGATAAACTAGCACTAGGAGGGTATAAATATAGGTTCGTTGGATATCTTAAAAATTATTTGGGATATTAATTCTACAATTCTGAGCAATGAAATGTATTTGCTGCTCATTTTTCCACTTTTCTTGAAAATGAATTTTTGAGAGAAAATGGAAATTGTAGAAAGATTGAACTCGATGAGTTTGATCCCAACATTAAGCAACCTGAGATGGAACCAGAGATCTAATTAGGTGAATGATCTACAACACATGTTCTACGTAAGTCGAATAGAATTTCAAGGCCCCATGAGAGACTATTTTCAACGTCTGATGCGAGCCTTGATGTTCTCCTCTTGGAGGAAACAGATTCGACTATGTATAAAGAGGGGATATTGGATATCGATTCGGGAAAATGACAGGAAGCCATGAAATCCCAAATGGATTCTATGCAAGGCAATCAAGTCTGGGACTTAGTTGAACTTCCTGAATGAGTTAACCTATTGTTTTTAAATAGGTTTATAAAAGGAAGCGAGGGCCCGATGGAAAAGTGGAAACCTTTAAAGCCCAACTGGTAGCGAAATATTACCCTCAACGTCCTGAGATTGACTATGAGGAAACTTTTTCACCATTAGCGATGCTAAAATCCATTAGGGTTCTTTTAGCCATTGTTGCATATCATGACTATGAGATATGAAAGATGGATGTGAAAACCGCTTTCCTAAATGGATTCCTCGAGGAGGAAATCTTAATGGAACAACCAGAGGGTTTCATATCATGTTAGATTTCAAACTTGATTTGTAAGCTCCATAAGTCTATTTACTGACTTAAACATGCATCCTGAAGCTGGAATCGTTATTTTGATGAGATAATTAGATTATCTAGATTCATCAAGAACGAGGAAGAACTATGTGTTTTTAAGAAAGTTAGTGGGAGCATTATAGTATTTCTTGTTTTATATGTAGACAATATCCTTATCATTGGGAATGATATAGGATTGATGCAAAGTGCAAAAGCTGACCTTTGTAAGAACTTCTCCACAAAAATATGGGTGAAGCTTCCTACATACTGTGTATAAGGCTCTGCGAGGATAGAGTCAGGAAGCTTATAGGGTTGTCGCAATCCATTTACAAAGATAAAATGTTAGAAATGTATGGTTTTACCAACTACAGAGCAGTAAATGTACCTTTCCGATACAACATACATCTTTCGAAGAACATGGTACCTTAGACCTATGAAGAGAGATTTAGAATATCTAACTTACCATATGCTTCTAGTATTAGAAGCATTATGTATGTTATGTTATGTACAAGACCTGACATCAGTTTTGACGTCAGTGAGACTAGCCGATATCAATCTGATACGGGAAATGATCATTGGACAACCATGAAACATATCCTGGAATATCTTGAGGGTACTAAGGATAAGTTTCTCATATATGGAGAAGATAAGCTACAAGTTAATGGTTATACAGACTCCGAATTTCAAGGAGATCCAAATGATCGAAAGTCTACATCCGGATATATATTTACCCTTAATTGCGGTGTAGTTAGTTGGCGATGTTCAAAGCAAGGCTCAATAGTTGATTCCAACACCGAGACGAAATTTATAGCGGCTTCGGAAGCTGCTAAAGAAGTTGTTTGGATTAGAAATTTTATCACAGAACTTGGCATTGTGCCTAGTATTGAGAATATGATCCTATTGTACTGTGATAATGGAGCCATTGCACAGACTAAGGAGCCGAGAGCGCATTCAAAAAAAACACGTAGAAAGAAAATATCACGTGATTAAAGAAATTATTGAATCAAAAGATATAGTGGTCTTAAAGGTTCAAGGAAGAGACAAAAAGCAGACCCGCTTACTAAGGCCTTACCTCCTAAGTTATTCGATAAACATGTGGAGGAGATGGGACTTCGGTACCATCCGGATTGGCACTAAGCAAGTGAGAGTTTGTTGGAGTTGGTGCTTGGAGTGCCAATCCGAAAAATATATTGAACATTATATTTTATTATTTATTAATAAAATAATTATATTTTCATTTCAACCTTATTAATGGCAATGTCATTATGCATATAAGATTAAGATATAAATATACTGAGAATGACATCAACGTTAGAATAGCCTTGTAGTAATACTGGACACTGAGTGATCCGACATTGTGATAATATTACTATTATAAACTATTCTAAAGTAAATATTTCTAGTCTTTGGTTTCAAATTTCTATGACCTAGAAGACTAATACATGTCGTATATTGGAATTCGAGTTCCAATGGTTTAACCCGATTTACCATGAGCAAGAGAAGCTCGTATAGACATGTGGGTATTCGTAGGGAGCGAATACTGAATGAATCATAGGTGATTCCTAATAATTGGGAGTACACACCACCGTCAATAGGAATCTCCTCTAGTCGAGTAACATATGTGATCCTTTTGACTATAGGATAACATTGATTTTGTGTGTGATCCTCCACACTTTGATCCCATATATATCATAGACCTTTCATGGTCTTACTGCTAGATGTTCATTGGGTATGGACTAATGCAATCGGTAATCAATAACATATCAAGATATGATCCGTCGACCGTATGTGTACCATAAGAGGTTTAGGTATCCATGTATGTAAGTCACGATTCTTAAGACTTTGGAAAAATTCGATCACCTATGGTGGATCACATATATCAGAAATGGTGTTCTGATAAGTTGTAAAGAATTGTGGATATGTCGATATGAGATGTGTGCCTCGGACACTTGACGGTGTAATTTATATTTCTGAAGCACCACTCAGATAGCCTACGACGGAAGGATTGTTAAACATATGTGATGACCTCGACTTGTATAGTTCAGAAAGGTCATTCGTGTTCTTCACAAATTTAGAGGTGGTGGAATTACGTATATATAAGCTAGGCTTATATGACGAACGTGTCTCGACTTAGAGAGTCCCACAATATGAAGTATACTCGTTGAGTAGTTGGGTAGCTGATAATTTTTTATAATTATCAACTAAAATAATTAAGTGTTATTGAATAACATTAATTATTTACTTTGACCTAATTGGATTAATAAAAAATATATAAGGGTTTTGTTGTAATTTCATAAATATCTCTACCATTAGAGGATATTTTGGTTATTAAAAATATGTAATAATAGGTGTATTTGGCTTGATTTAATTAGATTAAATCAAAGTGGTAGACATATAACTAATCCATTAATTAAACTTTGTCTTGATTTAATTGGATTAAATCAAAGTGGCAGACAAGTGATTAGTCACACCTAATTATACATATTTGGACAAATTAGATTAAGTCCATATAAAAGTTGATTAGAACTTTTATTAAAAATTACATAAGTTTTTCTATAAAATGCAAGCTTGAGCAAGTTTTTAATCAAGCTTGAGAAAGCTAAAACAAGCAAGAATTAATGATATTAACCTAAGAAAAAGAAGTGTTTAGAGAAGTTTTGAAAGTTCTCTACAATATTTCAACAATGAGAAAAAGATTGGAGCTTGGAACCAAGTTTGCTAGCTTTGGAAATTCTCTACAACAAGAATGAGAAGAAAATTGGATCTTGGGACAAAGCTTGCTAGCTTTGGATGTTCTCCACAATATCTCAACATGGAGAAGAAGATTGGATATTGGAATCAATCTTGTTAGGTAAGTTTGATCTTCTCCTAAGCTATGTTTTCATTGGTGAGTTATCATTAGTGAGACATATAGTGATGAATTATGTATTGGATACATAATGACATAGCTTGATGTTGAAATTAGGCTAATGAATTATGAATGGATGCTTTGGAAACATAAACACAATATGCTTGTAATTGGGTCACAATATTCATGTTGGACATGGAACATAAAATTAGATTTTTGAACCCTATATGATAGCTTGGAGCTATGGCTACCATTCTAGAATCACTTGACCATCTTTGAGTGACCTAGAATTGTTCATGAGTCAAATTATTTTGGGATTCTATTTTAGTTTATGTTTTGATTCAAAGAAATACATATATGTTTTTATAATACATGTATTTTTATTGTATAACATATGTTAGTATTGGTTTTGATATTAAAATTAAATTTTAGGTTAATTGAAGTGTTTGGAGATACCAGACTATGCCATGACTTTCGAACAAGCAAGAAATTTGAGCTACTGGAGGAAGAGGAGCAAATAGTGTTAGGATATATGCTATAGAGCTTCATGTAATGTAAACAGAATTATATGTTATGAAATAAAAAGATGCAATATTCATTTATCAAAATATTTATTTTAAATCGCACATTGTAAATTATATTGTTTACCCATAATTACTCATTTGCCTTCAGACTTAGTGTATGAGTTGTTAGGGTTGGTGCTCAGAGTGCCAATCTGGATCGTATTTATGTCAATTCATAAATACGAGCAATTATATTTTCCATAATATTACTATTAAATGGTAGTACCCTTTTCTTTTATACACTTATTCGATCTAATTACGATTAGATATCTGATTATGATTAGATCGAAACAAAATCCGGTTTAGTGATACGTGTATATCAGGCAAAGACACTAGGATTTACAATATAGTTCGTAGTTACAACGTAGTTTGTAATTGACATTGGGAAGCACATTATTAGTTGTATATCCTTAAATAAAGTTCCTGATCAAGATTTACTAACACGGGTCGGTTAGTAAAATCCGATGAGACCAGTATATGTTGTATATCATGACTTGGTCCGATGGTTTATCCTAATGAACCATGAGTCTCAGGAGACTCGTATAAACATGTAGGTCTTAATTGATAAGACACTGAACGACTCACTAAAGATTTCCTAATAAAAGGTACACCAACGTCAATAGGAATATGAATCTTCACGAGTTGAGCGAGCATAGTGGTCCTCCGACTTGAGATACCACAGTGGGATATATGAGTTATCCTCCACAATTTGATGGCAGTCACGTCAACGATGTATTCATGATCAGACCTTCTCCTGTTTGTTGGGTGTGGACTGATGCTCATGATATCCAGTGCGTATCAAGATAAGATCCGTTTGTCCTGTGTACATGGCATATGTCAGTGTTCCTAGAACATGCCAAGGATCTCTAAGAGTGATTCGTGTGTGAATTAATCAAAGGGAGTTGCGGAAAAAACTTACTTTGATCGGCTTTAGGCTTTCAAAAATTCATTTGGATGTAGAAGCTCCAAGCTTTAAATCGTGTACCAAACTCTCGGGTGAGTTTCCCTATCACCTTGTTTGAATCTTTAAGTGCTAGCTTTGGAAAACTTTGCAACAAAATATTCCCCTTGGAGAAGAAGAAGTCACGGCAAAAGCAAGAGGGAGAGAGAGATTTTTGTGTTTTGATATTTTGATTTCAAAAACTAATACCAAAGTCAACTTCAAAGTTGGTATATGGTGTAATTTCAAAAAATTAAAATAATGAAGTGTGTTGGTTTGGTTTGAGTGTAGAAAAAGCAATCCTAGCTTTTACTCAACCAATTACCAAATTCCATCAAATGTCAAACACATTGATGTAAGTTGGTGGGCCCCACTTTAAATTCCAAATTTAAGTCAGACAATCCAACACGTAACTTCGCTCGGGCCCGTGTTCGTTCAATTCCGAATTAAACGAATTCGCCGTTGTGACTTAATTAAATCCAATTTAATTAAATAATTATGCCTGAGAAATTATTATTAAAGTCACTTACAAATTAATTCTAAATTAATTCGTTAACTTGAATTAAAATCCAATTTTAATTCCGCATTGAAATCTAATTTCAATTAATATATCTAATATATTATTTAGCCCAATTAATTAAATAGAAAAATATAATTTCATTATTAAATTCATCTTGCTGATTAATTTCAAATTAATCGCGTTCTCTCTTCTCGACGAATTTAATCCCAGATAAATTCTCGACGCAATTAATCCCAAATTAATTCTTTCTATGTTAATTAATCTCATATTAATTCTTGCCGTAATTAATCCCAGATTAATTTTCTCTCTCATAATTAATCATAGATTAATTATGTTTGAGTCAAATGTCATCGGTGAATCTTCGGGAAGCGACCCAAGAGATCCCTGGATATGTTGGAAGTAAATCTGGTCATCGAACTATCCGAACACGTGCATACCCAGTACCACGTTCTTACCGATTTACAAGACATGGTTGGCTTCTAGCAAAGCACTGTGCCTACCCATGTCTCCAGAAATATTCTTTAAAGGAATATATAATCTTTATCAGGCGTAGTATACAGTGTATTGCGTATAACGATCCAGTACCAGATGTCACATGCAAGGCCTAGGGCTGGAATTGTGTCTGCCCCGTACGAAGGATATATCGGATCTCTGGCAACTAGTCTCTATAATCGGATAATCATGACCCAATCATATTATCCCGATGACTGCAGTACTTAAGAGTACTAGTTCCGTATCCCTGCGTGATCATCATATCCATATGACTGAAGTGATACTTCCATCTTGACATCACACCCAATACACTACGATTCTCAGTATACCCAGAAGATGCGTACACAGAACCTGTTAAAGCCCCGGACTTCCAAAACCAATGTATACTGATTGTCACAAATATTAGCGATGCAAGTCTCAAGTTAAGACCAAATACACCTACCCTGATTCAGATTCTCATAGACACATAGTTATACTACCAATGGGATTCCGAGGGGTCTATCTAGAGCAGAGCTGTTCCCGTACCATCGGTAAACAGAACCTTCTATCACACTTGCATAAGTATCCAATACTTAAATATATGAGAACTATGTTGTTAAGCTTCCATAACGCGCACAAGTGCGATAATAACCTATTCTGCATTATCGATGTCTAGTCTCGATAATACTACGACTAGGGATATTTAATGATTAAACCGTTCGTGGATTAATACTGTCTCATATCTTATTAATCCGGAACTAATCATAAGGTCTTTTATCATTTATATATCTAAGTAATCCAATTACAAATGATAAAATAGCAATTTTGTACAAGCACACCATGTCCTTTACAAAATAGTGATGCTATGGGCCATAATTGTCCAACAATCTCCCACTTGGCCTATAGCCAATCACTCAAGTGTCCAACACCCGAACTATATATGGGTCGCTCATGCTTATGCTGAGATATCGCTTTCGTCAGCAGATTTACAAGGTTATCATCTAATGCCATTTATTCGATCATCATATCGCCATGATGTATGATCTCACGAATCAGATAAAACCGTCGAAGTACATATTTGGATCGTTGATGAGACCATTAATTCTTTAGCTTGCGCCGTAGCCTAGCTCAGCTGCTAATAGAACTACTCCTAATCCAATTAGGAATTTTTTAGATCCAAAATGCTTCTTTTGCTGCCTCAGTCGCATCAATATAATCCTCTTTTTTTGAATCGGCAACGGTATCTTGCTTGGAAGATCTCCAGCTCACTGTTCCGTTGTTCAAACAAAATTACGTACCCTTATTGTGACTTACACTCTTCTTTCTCAGTTTGGAAACTTACAGCGGTGAATCCAGTCACTTCAAGTTCTCCATCTCCATAAATTAAGAAAGCATCCATAGTTCATCTAAGATACTAAATGATGTTCTTAACATCAATCTAGTGACCATCACCTGGATCGGCCTGATTGTGACTCCATATGCTCAAAGCATATGAGGCACCAGGTCGTGTATATGTTTTTCAATGTACGAGTTATCGGAGATTGCCAACAACTTTTAGATCTATCCCATTAGATCCTTATTCCTAGAATAAATGTTACGTCTCCCAAATATTCCATGGAGAATTTTAATGAAAGCCAAGCTTTCACTGATTGTTAACATGGGAATGTTATTTCCAAGAAATAATACATCATCAACGAATAGGAAAATCATTGTCAATGCGCTCCCATTAACCTTCTTATATACACAAGAATCATTTTCGTTTTGAATGAAACCATATACCATAATGATCTCTTCAAAACATTGGTTCCAAGAACACAATGCTTGCTTCAATCCATAAATGGATCGATTTAACTTTCAAACCTTGTTTACATGTTTCGGCACAACAAAACCGTCAGGATGTTGTAAACATCCTCTAAAAGGTTTCCGTTAAGGAAATCGGTTTTGACGTTCAGCTACCATATTTCATAAATGAAATATGCAGCACTTGTAAGCATTATTCAAATGGATTTAATCGATTTAACTTTCAAACCTTGTTTACATGTTTCGGCACAACAAAACTGTCACCATGTTGATGACGATACCCTTTCGCTACAAGCCTAGCTTTGTATGTTTGTATATTTCCATCCATGTTTGTCTTCACCATGAAGATTCAATTGCTACCAATAGGCATAATGCGTTCTGATACATCAACCAATGTCCAAACTTGGTTGTATACATGGAATCCATTTCGGACTTCATGGCACTTTGCCATAAACCGGAGTCGATACCTTGTATCGTTTCCTCATATGTAGTTCATTCGTCTTCCTCAATAAGATTGACATCTACATGAGGTGAGATCAGAAACCCATACCTCTTAGGTTGTTTCCTGACTATCTCTGACCTACGCGGTTCTTATGGATTAGAAGATTATGGTACAAATTCATCCCGGATGAACTGTTTGTGTTCCATTAATGATCGGTGCCAGGAACAGTATTACTCTGATTTTCATCGAGTTTTACTTTCCTCCCACTTACCACTACATTTAGGTATTCCTATTAGGAAAATCGCATGGAGAGCAACGAATTTCTTTCTTCTCTTGTGAGTTGTGGAATTAGTTTCCTTAGGATAACCAATTACATAATGGGCACTTATCCAATTTGGGTTGTAGTTTGGTATCATCCAAACATATGCTCAACATTCCCAAATCTTCAGGAATGAGAAATCTGATTTCTTTCATGTCTATATTTTATATGGAGTCTGTCCAACAGACTTTGACGGAACCTTATTCAAAATAAGTATTGCAATGTTCAATGCGTATCCCTAGAAGGAAATTGGTAGCTCAGAGCGACTCATCCTTGACCTTACCATGTCCAACAAAGTTCGGTTTCTCCATTCGAACACACCACTCAATTGAGTTATTCCGGGAGGAGTCCACTGTGAAAGAATACTATAATCTTTCAAGTAATTAAGAAACTTATTGCTCAAGTATTTTCCACCACGGTCCAACCGTAATGTTTTAATACTTTTGCCAGTCTATTTTTCTTCTTCGTGTCGAAATTCTTTGAATTTCTCAAAAGTTTCCGATTTGTGTTTCATAAGATACACATAACCATAACGCGATGCAACATCCGTAGAGGTTACGAAGTATTCAAATCCACCTCTAGCCCAGCTAGATATTGGCCCACATAGTGTTGGGGTTGGTGCTCAGAGCGCCAATCTGGACTGTATTTATGTCTGATTTATGAATACGAAAATCCTTTTTTCCATAATATTACTTTCTTAGTGGTTACAGCTCTTGTTTTTATATACGTATTCGATCTGATTACGATTTGATTGAAACTAAATGTGGTTTAGTGATATGTATATATTAGACAAAGGCCCGATAATATATAATGTAGTACATAGTTACAAAGTTAGTTTGTAATTGACATTGGGAATCGTCACTGCTAAATGTATATTATCAAATATAGTTCCTGGTCAAGATTTACTAGCACGGGTCGGTTAGTCAAATCCGTTGAGACCAGCACATGTCGTATATCGAGACTTAGTCCGATAGTTTATCCCAATGAACCATGAATCTAGGGAGACTCGTATAGACGTGTAGGTGTTTATAATGGATAAACACTAAACGACTCACCGAAGATTCTTAATGGATGGTACACCAACGTCAATAAGAATCTTCTCGGGTTGAGTAGTATAGTGGTCCTTCGACTTGAGATACCACTATGGATGTATGAGACATCCTTCACACTTAGATGGTAGTCACGTCACCGATCTATCTAGATCAAACCTCCGCCTGTTCATTGGGTATGGACCGATCCTCAGGATATCCCGTGTGTATCAAGATAGGATCCGTCAGTTCTGTGTACAGAGCATAGGTAGTCCATATGTGATTAGCAATCTGTTAAATCTGTGGCCACAGTTTACTTCGGAAGTAAGTTCCGATTGTTATTTAGAGATTGCTAATAGAAACGTCAACGTGATAATACCTATAGAGATTTGACGTTTACATCTATATCTATGGGATTATCCGGATATCTGTGACAGAGGGATTATACGTATGCAATGACCTCGACCTGTATGATTCAGCTAGGTTATCCGTGATCGTCATAATTTACGGGTGGGTAAATTATGGACACTAAATTAGATTTTGTGATAGATATACCTGAATCTAGAGAGTCTCACTAATGAAACATACTTGTATAGCACTAGGGCGACTTTTATGAATAATGTTTATTATTTATAAATCATTTAAACGTTAAACGAAAAATACATGCAAACGGGCCGAACTGTCATTTCCTAATTAATGTGTATTTGTATTTAATATATGCTATTATTAAATACACATTAATAAATTGTCAAAAAAAGGTATTTGACATATTCATTAATATATGTATTTGAGATCTTTAAAGTAAATATATAATACATATATTTGAGATATTTGTATTTGATTAATTAATTAATTGTTTAATTATTAAATAATTAATATAGTTAAAATATAAATATCTTACCAATTGATAAAGTTAGGAAATGATTATTAGTGTAAATGTTTGACTTTACATTAAAAGGAAATGGTTGTCAAATTGAGTTTGACTTCTTAAGATATTTGTTTTAATTGTTAAAAATTGAAAATATCAATTTCCTTTTATTTTTGTTATTTTCGGCCAACACCCTAAAATAAATATAATTGTTATAATTTTTTTTAGTTGCTTTATTTGACTTTAAGAAAATCTTTAAATGGTTTGATGATGACTTTTGCAAGTTGATAAAGCAAAATTAAATGAAATAAAAATATCATGATATTTTGTATATACACCACCAATTTCGGCCAAGGGCTATTTGGAACAAGTATATATTGTTTTGTTTCATTTTTAGGGTTAAAGAAGTTCATTAGATACCAAAAAAACATAAAAGAAGTTGAGAGAAAATCTTGAAGGCTAAAGGAAAAAGCTTGAAAATCTTTGAGTTTTGTAAGTTTTTCTTTAAAGCTTTCAACATGAAAAATGTTTCTAACATGTTTAGCATCATTTTTTTTTGCTTTGGTGTTGTCTCTCTTCTTATAGTTTGTTTTTATTTTGGTTGTGAACTTTGATGAAATATTGATGCATGTAAGTAAGCTTGAAATTGTTTCAAAGCTTTACTTTTGATTTTGTTGGACAATTATGACTCATAGCGTCACTATTTGTACAGATTACGGTGTTGTTGTACAAATTAACTATGTGACAAAGGAGATTGCATTCTTATCATTTGTGATTAGATCACCAAGATATATAAATGATAGGAGGTCCTAATGATTTGTTCCTGGATTGAGAATGATATGAGACATCATCAGTCCACGAAGGATAAATCATTAAATATCCCTAGTCAGAGTATTATCGAGATTGGACATCGATAAATACGTAAAAGACTAGTATTACACTTGTGCGCGTTGTGAGGGCATAACGACATAGTTCTCATATATTTGGGTATAAGATACTCATGCAAGTGTAATAGGAGATTGTGTTTTACCGATGGTACGGAAACAGCTTCGCTCTGGATAGACCCCCTCGGAATTCCATTGGTAGTATGACTATGTGTCTATGGAAGTCCGAAATTAGGGTAGGTGTATTTGGTCTTAACCTGAGACTTGCACCGCTAATACTTGCGATAATCAATATACTTTGGTTTTGGTCGTCCAGGGCTTTAACCAGTTTCTATGTACGCCTCTTCTAGGTATATCAAGAATCGTAGTGTGTTGGGTGTGATGTCAAGACGGAAGTGTCACTCCAGTCATATGGAGATGATGGTCACGTAGGATATGGTACTAGTACTCTTATGTACTGCAGTTATCGGGATAAAATGACAAGGTCAGGTTTATCCGATTATAGAGACTAGTTACCAGACATCTGATATGTGCTTCGTACGGGGCAGACACAATTCCAGCCCCAGGCCTAGCACGTGATCATCCGATACTGGATCGAAATACGCAATACTACGTATACTACGCCTGATATAGATCATATATTCTTGTAAGGATATTTATAGAGAATTGGGTAGGCATGGCGCTTTGCTAGAATCCAACCTTGTCTTGTAAATTGGTACAAATGTAGTACTAGGTACTTACGTGTTCGGATAGTCCGACGACCGAATTTACTACCAACATATCCGGGGATCTCATGGGTCACTTCCCGAAGATTCACCGATGATGTATGACTCGCACTTTTAATTAATCTGGGATTAATTAAATGAGAGAGAAAATTAATCTGGGATTAATTGCGGAGATATTTTATCTGGGATAAAATATCAATAAAAGAGAGATAACGATTAATTTGGAATTAATCGATAAATTAATATATTCGATATATTAAACAAAATTGGATTTTGACGCGGAATTGAAATTAGATTTTAATTCGGGCGAACGAATTAATTTAGAATTAATTCGTTAGCGACGTGAATAGTAATTATGCTAGGCAAGATTATTTAATTAAATTAGATTTAATTACGTCGCAACGAAAAATTCATTTATTTGGAATTAACGAACCCGAGCTCGAGATTGTTTGCGAGCGCATTCGCATTTCAAATTCGAGTGCGGCACGCAAGTCATATCTAGCGTCAAATCGTTAGTCGCATCTAGCGTCACGTCATCCGTCAATCAAGTGATAGATGTCTTTCACTTTGAGTGATTGACGCCAGTCACTATTCATTGATTGATGGAGTTGATGTGAGTAGTTGGAGCCTTAAAGGCTTGACTTTTTGAAAGCCAAATTCATTGTAAGTGAATTTGAAATTCACATTTTTGAATAAGATACACAAATTAGAAACCAACCACACAACTCTCCTCTCTTTCCTCTCTCTCTTTCACACCCAAATGGGCATTTCTTCACTGTTTTTACTGGGAAAAAACCGTGAGCAAGGGAAGCAAAATGTGGGAAATTTGTGGCAAATTTCTTGAGAGATAGCACTCCGAGAGACATGCGAAGGTGATAAGGAAGTCCACCCATGAGCTTGGAATCATTTGACGAAGCTTGGAGCTTGACGAAGATGATCCAAAACGAAAATAGAGGAGCAGGAAATAGATTTTTGTTGCCTCTCGCGTCGATCAACTGCTCGATGTAAGTATTCCGCAACTTCTCGATGTATTCACATTGTATTTTCAATGCTTGAAATGATCTTGGGATGCTTAGAAAATTCCAACAGATTTTTGGAAAATCAAGTTGCCATTCTAGAGTTGGTAAGCCACTCCTTGGTGACCTAGAATTGTTCTAGAGTTATTTCAAAGTGGTGAGGCTAGATTGGTGAAGTATTGAATGGATTAAAGTATTGGATTTTGTAAATTTGGTGAAATTGGACAATTTGAAGAAATTGAAAAATTAGGGTTCATAACCCACTCCAAATTTGGGGCTTTTCATATATGTGATGTATTATGGTATGGATATGATGCATGTAAAATTTTAGGTTGATTGGATTTGATCTTGGCATGTTTTGAACTGAATGGACCAAATTGTAATTAATTGAAAATTTTGGGTGGCTCACGGCATAAGACTAAAATTGGGGATTTGTGTGAAATCTGATTTTGATGCATTAGTTGTTTTTAAAAACATTTAAGAAATTATTTAGAATCATCCAAAATTTTATTTGACAACTTTTGGACTAAAATGATCAATTAACAAAGTTTTGGGGGCAATTCGGTAATTACCAAGAAATTTGATTTCTTATGTAATTTTTCAAAATTTGATAATTGGATAATTAAATAAATAAGTTTATTTAATTGATCCGAGAAAAAGTTTTGAAATCAGAAAATTTTGATTTTCCGCTATTCCGCTGCGTTACCGATATTCCCCCTTAAAAACCCCATCACATACGTCACCATGAACGAGGGCTAACAGCTCGGTGTCACGTACAATTTTACAATGTAAAAGGTGTTTTAGTCACTTTGCCTAATAAACAAGATTCATAGACGTCATATGATTTAGGATCAAATATGTCCATGTATCTATTCTTCAAAAGAGTGGATATACGAGTCTTGTTAATGCGTCCCAGACGACAATGCCACAAATAAGTCTCATCTGATTTACTCAATTTGAGCTTTTTTTTGTCATATTATATGTTTGAGATTCATTTATATTCGAAATATAAATATTGTTATTCACATCTAATGTGTATATCTCAATATCATCTTTATAAACAAAACACACAGTGTTCTGGAACATAAAGGTTTACCCGCAACGGATTGAACTAGATATAGAGATAATGTTTCTAGTAAAACTAGGTACATTATAATAGTTTCCTAATTTAAGTACATGCCCAAAGGGCAGTTCCAAAATTTAGGTTCCATAGCCAAAACAACGACTCTTGTCCCTAATCCAACTAATAGGTCGATCTCATCTGAAGCTAGTCTCCTGCTAATCAGCAGGTCCCGCACATCAGTACATATGTATGCACCACATCTAGTATCAAAATCCAATTTTAAAACTAGTAGTGGACATGTTTATAACAAACATTCCTGAAGTCAGAGCCTTGCCCGTCTTCACTTCCTTCATGCCTGCCTTGTCCATACGGCAGTCACGCTTCCAGCGACCCCGTTTGCCACAGTTTAGGCAGACATCTTGGGATATATCCTTTATCTTCCCAGAAGACTGTGAAGATTTTGCCTTTGCCCTTTATCTTCACACTCCATAAACCTTCGGCCAAGCATTAGCCTTCTAGGATGTCGAAGTAAGATGTGCCTTGCGCTTCTTTCCCTTTTGGAAGCTCTGGCTCTGCCTCCTTGAGCATAGCCAATAACTCTCCTATTACTTTTAAGATCTAAGTTTAGATCTATGAAGATCCTTCAATTTCAACATTATGGTATAAAGATCTAATCCTTAGTTTTGACGATGAAATTAAGGAGTCATCGCAGCAAGCATAACAGATTGAGCACTAAAGTTATCATCACTATGAGTCTTCCAAAGCTCATGCTCTACTATTTGCTCAACTCCGGGATTAGGCCCGAGAGGTTTTTCTATTACATAGAGTAACTTCTCAGCTCACATGACTATCTTGAGATTCTTCTCCCAATCTAGAAAATTGTGCCGTTAAAGACATTTTTCACCTAGGATTATGTCCTTTGACGCTAATCTTTCCAATTATATTGATTGCTATAGTCCAACTATCCAATCAATGATTTCGGGTACAATCAAATGTAATGATTACTATAGTCCAACTATATAATCAACTACAAATGATCGGTTACATTCAAATGTAATGATTACTATAGTCCAACGACATAACCAACTACAAATGAAGTAGTATGTCGTATAGTCTAACTGTTCAACGAAAGCAATATTAAATATTAGTCAAACTAATATATTTATAACAATGTTAAATAAAATAAAAGAGCGTGTATTGGCAAGTATCTAAACGAAATTGCAAATTTAATACTTGCCTCCCACTATTTTTCGGCGAGCCTCTAACCCTCTGTGGAGTACTCGGGAAACCTACTTTCCTAGTGGGCTAGGATCCCGTTAAATAACACACAACCTTGACTTTGGCCAACAAGTTATATGAAACTTAACTAGATAGATCTCTAAGATCAATTGGATCCCATCCAATTCCTAGATCCAGTAGGTGTACCTCTAAGTCCGAAACATATATCCAATATATGTAAATATATCTAATATATTTTCTAACCTTTTTCCTCTAAATCAATTAAGCCTTGGCTTTGGCTCAACAATCTTAATGATTCTAGTTAAGCGTGACCCATTGACAGTGGGAAAGCTTCGTAATCGAGGTTGATGAACAAGAAGTGACCTTGTCTTTGGCCAACAAGTCACAACTGCCCAAGACAGGCAATATGTAACAAAGCTTACGTGGTTCAAACACTCCGCGATGGACAAAGGTCTTGACTTGGCAACCAAACCAATGCCAATCTTGGATCTTGAGAGAGAACCACTCAATGGAAGGAAAAACGTTTAATTTGGAATGAGGGTTTTTTCGCGTAAATTGGCAACCAATTTATTATCTTTGATTAGGTCTCATCATACACCATTAAACATGCATTCTAAAAGCATAATAAGGCGCAGAGTAAATTAATAATGATATGCGGATGGATATATAACAAACTTTATTCCTAGAACAAATCTCTCAATTTCCTCTCTCCCGCTAGCAATATTCTTACTTCTACCCAATTACATAATACTTCTAAAGAAACCTCATTTACATTGAGGGGAATTGGTTAGAAGAGAAATACAAAGAGAATAGAGATAATAGGCTGGACACGCAGGTCCAATTTAATAAATTCTAAATTTATTACAACAATTTCCAAAATTGCCCTCACCCTTCTAATATCCATCTGATATACATTATTCATACAATACATCCATGTATTCACACAAAGCATGTTATTCAATCAATCTAATCCAATTAATTAATCTTTGAATTAATGACCATCCAATGTTCAAACAACGATTTGATTTGCGCGATTCCAACTCGTTTAAGAATAGATACTCAAAGTACGTATTCATGAATTATATCGAACTACAATTTCAAATCCAATTTAAATTGCATCCAATACTAATTCATATTTAATTCCAAATTAATACACTTTTAAAGGTGTCTTTTAGACTTGGATTCCAAATCCAATCTTTATGGGTCTCAAAGACCCAATAAGTACCCAATATTATTCAATTAAAGTCCAATGGGCTTTTAATTAATTTTTTAGGCATGGGCTTTGGCAATTATGGATCAAACCCAAGATGCCAAGGCCCAATTAGGAATCACCCTTTGCACAAAATCAATTTTGGCCCCATTAGGCCCAATTAAATTATTAAAGGCCCAATTGTCATATTTGGACTTTATGAAAATGGTTTTAGGCCCAATTGGATCCAACCCAATTGTCCAAAACCAAACTTGGCCCAACCAAGTCCATTAAGCCCAATTACAACAATTAAATTAATACATTATTCCAAATTACATATTAATCCAATTCAAGTGTAATTAACATAATTAATCAACTAATCTAATGTTTCCAACACACTAATTAAATTAATTAATCATGCTCATCATTTCCAATTCATGTCCAAAAAAAATTGAAGCAATACAATTCATTATAACATGCTATATAGCTCACGACAAAGACATAGAAATTAATATGCAATTTGATTTCAATCCAATTAAATCAACATCTAATATTTATTTCATGCTTTAAACACATCCAATGGTCTAAAATCAAAAAATCACCATGAACTACTCTAAGGCTTATATTCGGCCATGTGGTAGGATTTGAGGATTTTTGATGTAATCAAATTTTCACAAATCCATCAATGTACAAATCCAATTCAACATCATATAAACATAACCCAACCATCAATTTAGGCAAATCAAGCTCCAAGCCAAAAATCCCAAATTAAAGTATATAAACCCTAGATTTCAAATCAAACTTAGGATGTCTCTGATACCATTGTTAGTGTTCCTAGAACATGCCAAGGATCTATAAGAGTGATTCGTGTGTGAATTAATCAAAGGGAGTTGCGGAAAAAACTTACTTTGATCGGCTTTAGGCTTTCAAAAATTCATTTGGATGTAGAAGCTCCAAGCTTTAAATCGTGTTCCAAACTTGCGGGTGAGTTTCCCTATCACCTTGTTTGAATCTTTAAGTGCTAGCTTTGGAAAATTTTGCAACAACATTTTCCCCTTGGAGAAGAAGAAGTCACTGAAAAAGCAAGAGGGAGAGAGAGATTTTTGTGTTTTGATATTTTGATTTCAAAAACTAATTACCAAAGTCAACTTCAAAGTTGGTATATGGTGTAATTTCAAAAAATTAAAATAATGAAGTGTGTTGGTTTGGTTTGAGTGTAGAAAAAGCAATCCTAGCTTTTACTCAACCAATTACCAAATTCCATCAAATGTCAAACACATTGATGTAAGTTGGTGGGCCCCACTTTAAATTCCAAATTTAAGTCAGACAATCCAACACGCAACTTCGCTCGGGCCCGTGTTCGTTTAATTCCGAATTAAACGAATTCGCCGTTGTGACTTAATTAAATCCAATTTAATTAAATAATTATGCCTTGCAAAATTATTATTAAAGTCACTTACAAATTAATTCTAAATTAATTCGTTCGCTTGAATTAAAATCCAATTTTAATTCCGCGTTGAAATCTAATTTCAATTAATATATCTAATATATTATTTTAGCCCAATTAATTAAATAGTAAAATCTAATTTCACTATTAAATTCATTTTGCCAATTAATTCCAAATTAATCGTGTTCTCTCATCTCGACGAATTTAATCCCAGATAAATTCTCGACGCAATTAATCCCAGATTAATTATTTCTCTGTTAATTAATCTCAGATTAATTCTTGCCGTAATTAATCCCATATTAATTTTATCTCTCATATTAATCCCAGATTAATTCTATTCGAGTCAAATATCATCGGTGAATCTTCGGGAAGCGACCCAAGAGATCCCTAGATATGTTGGCAGTAAATCCGGTCATCGGACTATCCGAACACGTGCATACCCAGTACGACGTTCTTACCGATTTACAAGACATGGTTGGCTTCTAGCAAAGCACCGTTTCTACCCAATTCTCCAGAAATATTCTTTAAAGGAATATATAATATTTATCAGGCGTAGTATACAGTGTATTGCGTATAACGATCCAGTACCGGATGTCACATGCAAGGCCTGGGGCTGGAATTGTGTCTACCCCGTACGAAGTATATATCGGATCACTGACAACTAGTCTCTATAATCGGATAATAATGACCTAATCATATTATCCCGATGACTACAGTACTTAAGAGTACCAGTTCTGTATCCCTGCGTGATCATCATCTCCATATGACTGAAGTGATACTTCCATCTTGACATCACACCTAATATACTACGATTCTCAGTTTACACAGAAGATGCGTACACAGAACCTGTTAAAGCCCCGAACGTCCAAAACCAAAGTATATTGATTGTCGCAAGTATTAGCGATGCAAGTCTCAGGTTAAGACCAAATACACCTACCCTGATTCAGATTCCTATAGACACATAGTCATACTATCAATGGGATTCCGAGGGGTCTATCCAGAGCGAAGTTGTTCCCGTACCATCGGTAAACAGAACATTCTATCACACTTGCATAAGTATCCAATACTTAAATATATGAGAACTATGTCGTTAGTCTTCAATAACGCGCACAAGTGCGATACTAGCCTATTCTGTATTATCAATGTCCAATCTCGATAATACTACGACTAGGGATATTTAAGGATTAAACTGTTCGTGGATTAATATTGTCTCATATCTTATTAATCCGGAACTAATCATAAGGACTTTTATCATTTATATATCCAAGTAATCCAATTACAAATGATAAAAAAGTAATTTCCTTTGTCACATAGTTAATTTTGTACAAGCACACCATGTCCTTTACAAAATAATGATGCTATGGGTCATAATTGTCCAACCACATAGGCATCCTCATGTGTTTACGATCTAGTAAATCCATGGCCGTGGTATAACTTCGGAAATCAGTTCCGAGTGTTATTTAGAGATCGTAAATTGAAAGTCGACTATATTACACCGAACGGATTTGACGTTCGCATCTATATCCCAAGTATAATATGGATAGCCTGTGACAGAGGGATTATACGTATGCAATGACCTCAATTTTCATAGTTTAGCGAGATTATCCGTGGTCGTCAAAATCGATTAGTGGTTGGATTATGGACACGAAATTGGATTTCGTGACAAATAAACCTAATCTTAGAGAGTCCCACAATATTAAGTGTAATCGTTGAGCACTTGGGCAACTCGATATGAATAATACAAATTATTCATTATACTTCAGCGGATTAAATGAGTTAATTCGGATCGTTTAATCAGTTAAACGATAACACATGCATTAAGAGATTTTGTCCGATAATAATTATTGTGTATTTGTATTTGATACATAATACGATTAGATACACATTAATTATTCGTCAAATGAGATTTTGACACATGCCATTAATATATGTATTTTTTATTTATTGTAAATAAAAATACATATATAATAATAATTACATTAATTAATTATTTGGATATTTAATTGTTAAATATTTGAATTATTAATTAATAAATTTTTTTCCATAAATGTTATGGAATTTGTCCAATTTTTATTGATCAACATGGCATGAATTAAATTAGACTTTATGTGTGCAATTTTGATTGGATATTATAAAGTGTAATTCATTTAATTTGATTAAAATGAAAATTGGCCTCTATTTCAATGCCAAATCCGGTCTACATATATAAGAAAGAGAAAAAAATTTTCATCATCATCTTCATTTCTTACGTGACCGACTTTGCTCCTTAAAAATGGGTTTCCAAAAATGGTTTGAAGAATCCATGGAAATTGAAGGAAAAATCAAAGAAAAAGCTAATGATTTAGGGGATTTAAAGGTAAGTCTTCAAAACCTTAAGCTTGGAAATGTTATTTCTTGTTTCTTGATGATTTAGAAATATTCTAGGGTTCCTTCAAATTCTGAAAATTAGGGCTTTGTGGTTTGTTGGATGGATTGGAAGCTATTGATGCATGTGTGAAATGTATTTGGAACTAATTAGTGTAATTATAGTCCAATTTGTTCAATTTATTGTTGGACAACCTTGTTACCATTCTAGAGTGTGATAACCACTCTTATTATGCTTAGAATTGTTCTATATTTCTTCATGTGTGGTGGCTTTAAATGGGTGTTGGATTAATTAGATTAATCTTACTAAAAATTGGATTTAAAGTATGTAATTTGGCCATTTTCTGTTCTGGATCAGACCTGGTTTTTGTTCTGTTTTGGTGATGAAAATTTTATCTTTTGAATGTATTGGATGTTTTTTGGGAGTTGGAACAATTGCTGGAAATTGTTTCGGAGTTGAAATAAGCAAAAACAGCCAAAAACGGCGTTATCAGGTGGATTTTGAGCCAACCGGGTGACGGCTGCCCAAACAGTGAATCCGTCACAGTTCAGGCAGCCCATGAACTGCCCTGACACTATTGGGGCTGACCTGGGCAGTCCCCATAAGTTTCGGGTGCTCGGTTTGGTCAAAAACGCAGTTTGTGTCATTTTACGGAAAAACGGTTTTCGTAAAAATTTCGCGACGTTTCAATCTTATTTATGTTGATATTTGATATTGAAAAAATAGGTTTAGATGAAATATGAATAAATTATTCATATTAGATATTTAAAAATTTATTCGGTATTTTGAAAAAAGTTTTAAAATACGATTTCGCCTGAATAGCGCTTCCGCTGCGCCCATCGCCCAAAACCCCTACAAAAATGGTATTAGAGCGGGTCTGATGCTTCATCCTTTACTTTAATCATGCTTGATATTTGATATATAATCCAATTTTTAATGTTCGCACATGCTTGGAATCTATATATGTTTTTTTTACTTTTCGGTTCTACGTTAACGGAAAATGTAACTGAAATTTAATAGTTAAATTTTGTTATATTTTATAAGGTAGAATTGAATTGTTTAGAAAATGATTTGGATTAAATTTCTGCATTAGATGTAGAGTATAGCTTTCTGAAGAAAATCCCCGCTTGAAAAATATGGTTGTAAAGTAACGTGTATTGGATACATATTTCTTGGTTCGTTTTGTCAATACGGTTTATGGGTATTTTTCTATAACTTCATCCGAGATCGTGCCAAAGCTGTGAGGGTGTAGGTTATAGAATTATTATCCATACTGGTTGTATATGTTGGAATTTTCTAAGCATCCCAAGATCATATCAAGCAATGAAAATACAAAGTGAATACATCGAGGAAGTTGCGGAATACTTACATCGAGCGGTTGAGACGATGCGGTGATTAACAAAATTCTTTTCTGTTCTCCTTGGTGGTCACGGCAGTGGCTGAATTTGGCTCCTCCATTTTCGGCCATGGATCATCCTCCAAGCTCCAAGCTTCTCCAATGTTGATTCCAAGCTCACAAGTGGTTTCCCTATCACCTTCGCAAGACTCTATTGTGTGCTAGCACTATTGATTTTGCCAAAAAATCATCACCATTTGCTTCTCCTTGGTCTCGGTAGTAAGCAAAAACCAGAAGAAAAACAGCCCACTTTGGGCGTGAGAGGGAGAGGAAGAAAGAGAAGAGAGAATGTGTTGGTTGGTTGCCAAATGTGTATCTAATACACTTTTTAATTTCCAAATTAATCATTTACCATTTTCTTTTTCTAAAAAGTCAAATAGCATTAAAGTTTTGCCAACCACTACATCAACTATTCACATCACTCAATCAATCAAGTGACAGGTTGTCACATCACTCAAAGTGACTAATGATTTGACGCTTGATGTGACTAGCGATTTGACGCTTAATGTGACTTGCGTGCCGCACTCGAATTCGAAATGCGAATGCGCTCGCAAACGCTTCCGAACTCGGGTTCGCTAATTCCAAATTAACGAATTTTCCGTTGCGATGTAATTAAATAATTATGCCTAGCCAAATCACTATTCACGTCGCTAACAAATTAATTCTAAATTAACTCGTTCGCCCGAATTAAAATCTAATTAATCCCAGATTAATAAAGTGCGAGTCATACGTCATCAGTGAATCTTCGGGAAGCGACCCTTGAGATCCCCGTATATGTTGGCAGTAAATTCGATCGTCGGACTATCCGAACACGTAAGTAACTAGTACTATGTTTGTACCGATTTACAAGACAAGGTTGGCTTCTAGCAAAGCGCCATGCCTACCAAATTCTCCAGAAATATCCTTACAGGAATATGTGATTTATATCAGGCGTAGTATACGTAGTATTGCATATTTCGATCCAGTATCGGATGTCACATGCTAGGCTTGGGGCTGGAATTGTGTCTGCCCCGTACGAAGCACATATCGGATCTCTGGTAACTAGTCTCTATAATCGGATATACATGACCTAGTCATAATATCCCAATAGCTGCAGCATTTAAGAGAACTAGTCCCGTATCCTACGTGACCATCATCTCCACTATGGCTAGAGTGATACTTCCTTCTTGACATCACACCCAACACACTACGATTCTCAATATACCCAGCAGAGGCGTACACAGAACCTGTTAAAGCCCTGGACGACCTAAAACCAAAGTATATTGATTGTCACAAGTATTAGCGGTGCAAGTCTCAGGTTAAGACCAAATACACCTACCCTGATTTCGGACTTCCATAGACACATAGTCATACTACCAATGGAATTCTGAGGGGTCTATCCAGAGCGAAGCTGTTTCCCGTACCATCGATAAAACAAAACCTCCTACTACACTTGCATGAGTATCCTATACCCAAATATATGAGAACTATGTCGTTATGCCCTCACAACGCGCACAAGTGTAATACTAGTCTTTTACGCATTATCGATATCCAATCTCGATAATACTCTGACTAGGGATATTTAATGATTAATCCTTCGTGGACTGATACTGTCTCATATCATCTCAATCCAGGAACTAATCATACGGACCTCCTATCATTTATACATCTTGGTGATCTAATCACAAATGATAAGAGAGCAATTTCATTTGTCACATAGTTAATTTGTACAACAACACCATGATCTGTACAAATAGTGACGCTATGGGTCATAACTGTCCAACAGTATATTGATACTGGACAAATTCAAGTGAAAGTGGAAATCCTGAACGTGCCAAAGCTGTCAGGACTACATCGTGTTGGACAATTATGACCCATAGCATCACTATTTGTACAGATCATGGTGTTGTTGTACAAATTAACTATGTGATAAAGGAATTACTCTCTTATCATTTTTGATTAGATCACCAAGATGTATAAATGATAGGAGGTCCATATGATTAGTTCCTGGTTGAGATGATATGAGACAGTATCAGTCCACGAAGGATTAATCATTAAATATCCCTAGTCAGAGTATTATCGAGATTAGATCACCAAGACACCAGGTCGCGTACATTTATTTCAATGTACGAGTTCTCGGAGAGTTGTCAACAACTTTAAATCTATCCCAGTAGATCTTTATTCCTAGAATAAATGTTGTTTCTCCCAAGAATTCTACGGAGAATTTTCTCGAAAGCCAAGCTTTCACCGATTGTATTTTATGGGAATATCATTTCCAAGAAATGACTCGTCATTGTTATACAGGACATTAATGTCAGTGCTCTCCCACTAACCTCATTATATACACAAGAATCATTTTCGTTTTGAATTAAATCATACACCATTATGATTACATCAAAACGATAATTCCAAGAACACAAGAATCATTTTCGTTTTGAATTAAATCATACACCATTATGATTACATCAAAACGATAATTCCAAGAACGCAATGCTTGCTTCAATCCATACATGGATCGAATAACCTGTAAATCTTGTTTGCTAGTTTTGGTACGACAAAACCGCAAGGATGTTGTAAACATCCTCCAAAAGGTTTCCGTTAAGGAAAGCGGTTTTGGCATTTAGCTGTCATATTTCATAAATGAAACATGCAGCATTAGCAAGCATTATCCAAATGGATTTACCGTGGCAACAGGTAAAAGGTTTCGTCGTAATCGACACAATGTTGATAACGATACCTTTTCGCTACAAGCCTAGCTTAGTACGTTGGTATGTTGCCTTCCATGTATGTCTTCCTTGAAGACTTATATAGTACCAATAGGCACAATGCCTTGCGGTACAACAACTAGTGTCCAAACATAGTTGGTATATATGGAATCCATTTCGGATATTATGGCACTTTGCCATGATAGGGAGTCGATACCTTGTATCACTTCCTCATACGTAGTCAGTTCGTATTCCTCAATAGATTGACATCTTTATGAGGTGAGATCAGAAACCCATACCCCAGGTTGTTTCCTGATTCTCTTCGACTAACGTGGTTCTTGTGTATTCGAAGATTATTGGTATAGTTTCATCCTTGATGAACTATTTGTGTTCCATTAAGGACTCGTCACCTTGAATAGTATTACTCCGATTTTCACCAAGTCTTACTATCCTCCCACTTACCACTGTATATAGGTATTACTCTTAGGAAAACCGCATGGCGAGCAACAATTACATTGTTCTCTAGTGAGTTGTATAAGTACTATACTTTGGTATCCCTAGGATAACCTACAATTAGGCACTTATCCAATTTGGGTTTTAGTTTGGTATCATCCAAACATATGCCTAGCATTCCCAAATCTTCAGGATGAGAAACTCGGTTTCTTTCCTGTTCATATCTAATATGAAATCTGTCAAACATATTTTTATGGAACCTTATTCAAAATAAGTTCTGCACTGTTTAATGCGTATCCGTTGAAGGAAATGGTAGCTCAGAGCGACTTATGATTAACCTTATCATGTCCAACAAAATTCGGTTTATCCGTTCATACACACCGTCAAACTAACGTGTTCCGGGAGGAGTCCTCATTGAAAGAATACTATACTCTTTCAAGTATTAAGAAACTTATTGCTTAAGTATTTTCATCATGGTCCAACCGTGATGGTTTTATACTTTAGCCGATCTGTTTGTCTATTTCGTGTCGAAACTGTAAAAGTTTCCGATTTGTGTTTCAAAAGAAACACATAACCATAACGCGATGCCACATCCGTAAAGGTCACGAAATATTCATATCCACCTCTAGCCTAGCTAGATATGGGCCCACCTACGTCACTATGAACTAGGGCTAACAGATCGGTGGCACTTGCACTTTTACCAAGTAAATAGTGTTTTAGGCACTTTACCCAATAAACTAGATTCGTAGACATTATTTGAATAGGATCAAATCAGTCATAGTACCCACTCTTCGAAAGTGTGGATATACGAGTCTCGTTTAATTGTGTCCCCGACAACAATGCCACAATTAAGTTTCAACTGATTAATTCATTTGAGCTATTTGTTTGTCATATTCGGCGTTTGAGATTTATTTATATTCAAAATATAAATATTGTTATTCACATCTAATGTGTTTATCTCAGTATTATCTTTATAAAATAAAACACTTTAGTGTTCTAGAATATAAATGTACATCCGCAACGGATTGAACACTGATATAGAGATAATGTCTATAGTCAAACTAGTTACATTGTAACAGTTTCCTAATTTATGTACACACCCGAATGGTAGTTCCTAAACTTAGGTATCTACGGTTAAAACAGTGACTTTCGTCCCATTTCTGATTCGCAGATAAATCTCAACTGAAGTCAGTTTCCTACTCATAGCAGATTCTGAACAACAATATATATATATGTACCACACTAATTATTTAAAATCCAATTTAATACTAGTAGTGAATATATTTTATGACAAATATTTTTGAAGTCAGAGCCTTGCTCGTTCATCAATTCCTTCATGTCTGCCTTGTTCAAACGGCAGTCACGCTTCCGCGATCCCGTTTGCCACAATTCAGGAAGACATTTCAGATATGTCCTTTATCTTCCTAGAAGATTATAATAATTTTGCCTTTGTCCTTTTCCACATCTTAGAAGCGTTCGGCATAGCCTTGGCATTCTGAAATGTCAAAATAAGGTGCGACTAGCGCTTCTTGCCTTATTGCAAACTTTGGCTTTATCTCCTTGAGAATAGCCATTAACTGTCCAAGAGTTATCTATTGCAATTTTACTTCTAAGATCTAAGGATAGATCTATGAAGATCCTTCAATTTCAATATCATACTATAATGGTCTAATCATTAGTTCTGATTAAGAAATTAAGGAGTTTATGCGACAAGTTTAATGGATTAAGCACTAAAGTTATCATCACATGAATCTTCCAAAGATCATGCTCTACTGTTCGCTTAACTCTGGGCTTTGGTCTAATATGTTATTTTATCAAATAAAGTAACTTATTAGTTTTCAGGACTATCCTGAAATTATTCCCATTTGAAAATTAAACCATTTAAATACATTTTCCCTAGGATTATGTTTTAAATGTCAATCTTTCAATTTTTATCTTGATTCTAATAGTCCAACTATTTAATCAACGATTTTAGGTACTATTTATTATAATGATTACTATAGTCCAACTATTTAATCAACTATAATTTAATAGATTAAATTCAATTATATTGATTACTATAATCCAATTATAAAATCAACTATAATTAATTAAATCAAATAAATTGATTACTATAATCCAATTATATAATCAACTATAAATGAATAGTTTGAATACAGTCCAACTGTTTATTAAAACAACTATTTAAATATTAGTCCAACTAACAGTTAATTTATTTTGACGAATATTTGAAATGAGCGCGTATGGCAAGTTACTAAACGAATATTGCAAATTTAATACTTGCCTCCCACTATTTTTCGACGAGCCTCTAACCCTCTATTGAGTACTCGGGAAACCGTGTTTCCTAGTGGGCTAGGATCCCGTTAAATGTCACACAATCTTGACTTTGGCCAACAAATTGTATGATAATTAACTAGGTAGATCTCTAAGATCAATTGGATCCCATCCAATTCCTAGATCAAGTAGGGGGACATCCAAGTCTAAAACATATATCTTATATATGCCAATATATCCAATATATTACCTAACCTTTTTCCTCTGAATCAACTAAGCCTTGGCTTTGCACAACAAACTTAGTGATCCCAGTTAAGCGTGACCCATTGACCTTGGAAAGCTTCGTAATCAATGTCGATGGACAAGAAGTGATCTTGACTTTGCCAACAAATCACAACTTGGACAAGACACCGATATGGAACAAAGCTCTCATGATTCAAACACATCATCGACGGACAAAGGCCTTGACTTTGGCCAACAAACCAATGCCAGTCTTAGATCTTGAGTAAGAATCACTCAATGGAAGGAAAAACGCTTAATATTATTTGAAGGTTTTTCGCGTGCAAATTGGCAACCAATTTATTATCTTTGTTAAGGTCTCATCATCAAACACCCTTAAACATGCATTCTAAATACATAATAAGGTGCGTAAATAAATATAATAATGATATGCGGATGGATACTTAACACATTGATCCTAGATCAAATCTCTCATTTTCCTCTCTCTCCGCTAGCACAAGTATAACTTCTACCCGTTACATAACACTTCTAAAGAAACCTCATTGACATTGAGGGGAATAGGTGAGAAGAGAAATACAATGAGAAATGAGGTAATAGGCTGGACACGCAGGTCCAATTAATAAATTCTAAATTTATTACAACAATTTCCAAAATTGCCCCACCCATATAATATCCATCCGATATACATTATTCATGCATCGCAACCATGTATTCACATAAGCATGTTATCAATCAATCTAATCCAATTAATTAATCTGATAATTAATGACCATCCAATGTTCAAACAACGATTTGATTTTGCGCGAGTCAAACTCGTTTTGCGAATAAGTACTCAAAGTACGAATTCTTGAATTAAGTTAAACTACAACATTAAATCCAATTAAATATATATTTAATAATAATTCAATTATTTAATTCCAAATTAAATATTACACTTTATTAATAAACATTTACGACTTAAATTCCAAATTTAATCGTTACAGGTCTCAAAGCCCGATTAACATCCAATGTTAAATTAATTAAAGTCCAATTGACTTTTAATTAATTTCTTAAGGCATGGACTTTTGGTCAACTTGGGTCAAACCCAAAGACTAAAGCCCATTTTAAAGGAATCACCCTTATATGCCTAGAAACCAATTTAGGCCCATTAGGCCCAATTAAAGTTAAAGTCCATTAGTCATAATTGGACTTTATGGATGTGGTTTTGGGCCCAATTGGATCCAACCAATTTTCCTAAACCCATCTTGGTACAACCAAGCCCATTTAAGCCCAATAACAACTTTACAAGCCCAAATCCAATTTAAGCCCATTTAATTAAACTACAAAAATTCCAATTTGATATTTAATTAAACAAAGTGTATTGCCATAATTAATCACCCAAATTAACATTTCCAAAATATCAATTAGCCTAATTAATTATGCTTATTAACAACAATTAGTGTTCAACACAATTGATTAAAATCAAACCCATTTTCATGTATACATGTCTCGGCAATTTGGGGATTTACATATCCAATTCGGTTTCAATCAAATTAAGTCCAATTCAACATTACCCAATTGATTTCAAGTCATCCAATGAATCAAAAATAAAAAAATCCAAGACATTTAGGGTTCATCTAGTTTCGGCCAAGCCTCAACAAATTGGGGAAAATTGTTCCAAACCAATCTTCATGAAATTGATCCAATCATACTTCAATTCAACTACATTTAAGCATACTCAATCATCCAACTGCATCAAATCATGCTCAAATACATTTTACCCAATTTTAACCCTAATATATTTTCATGCTCAACCTTGCTCTGATACCATTGTTGGAAATGTCTAAGCATCCCAAGATCATATCAAGCAATGAAAATACAAAGTGAATACATCGAGGAAGTTGCGGAATACTTACATCGAGCGGTTGAGACGATGCGGTGATGAACAAAATTATTTTATGCCCTCCTTGGTGGTCACGGTAGTGGCTGAATTTGGCTCCTCCATTTTCAGCCATGGATCATCCTCCAAGCTCCAAGCTTCTCCAATGGTGATTCCAAGCTCACAAGTGGGTTTCCCTATCACCTTCGCAAGACTCTATTGTGTGCTAGCACTCTTGATTTTTCCACAAAATCATCACCATTTGCTTCTCCTTAGTCTCGACAGTAAGCAAAAACCAGAAGAAAAACAGCCCACTTTGGGCGTGAGAGGGAGAGGAAGAAAAATAAGAGGGAATGTGTTGGTTGGTTGCCAAATGTGTATCCAATACACTTTTTAATTTCCAAATTAATCATTCACCATTTTCTTTTTCCAAAAAGTAAATAACATTAAAGCTTTGCCAACCACTACATCAACTATTCACATCACTCAATCAATCAAGTGACAAGTTGTCACATCACTCAAAGTGACTAATGATTTGACGATTGATGTGACTAGAGATTTGACGCTTGATGTGACTTGCGTGCCGCACTCGAATTCGAAATGTGAATGCGCTCGTAAACTCTCCCGGGCTCGGGTTCGCTAATTCCAAATCAACGAATTTTCCGTTGCGATGTAATTAAATAATTATGCATAGTAAAATCATTATTCACGTCACTAACGAATTATTTCTAAATTAATTCATTCGCCCGAATTAAAATCTAATTTCAATTCCGCGTCGAAATCTAATTGCGTATAATATATCGAATATATTATTTTATCGATTAATTCCAAGTTAATCGTTTTCTCCCTTTATTAATATTTTATCCCAGTTAAAATATCTACGTAATTAATCCCAGATTAATTTTCTCTCTCTCATCTAATTAATCCCAGATTAATAAAGTACGAGTCATACGTCATTGGTGAATCTTTGGGAAGCGACCCATGAGATCCTTGGATATGTTGGCAGTAAATTCGGTCGTCGGACTATCCGAACACGTAAGTACCTAGTACTACATTTGTACCGATTTACAAGACAATGTTGGCTTCTAGCAAAGCGCCATGCCTACCCAATTCTCCAGAAATATCCTTACAGGAATATGTGATCTATATCAGGCGTAGTATACGTAGTATTGCGTATTTCGATCCAGTATCGGATGTCACATGCTAGGCCTGGGGCTGGAATTGTGTCTGCCCCTTACGAAGCACATATCGGATCTCTGGTAACTAGTCTCTATAATCAGATATACATGACCTAGTCATAATATCCTGATAGCTGCAGCATTTAAGAGAACCAGTCTCGTATCGTACGTGACCATCATCGCCACTATGACTGGAGTGATACTTCCTTCTTGACATCACACCCAACACACAACGATTCTCAATATACCCAGCAGAGGCGTACACAGAACCTGTTAAAGCCCTGGACGACCTAAAACCAAGTATATTGATTGTCGCAAGTATTAGTGGTGCAAGTCTCAGGTTAAGACCAAATACACCTACCCTTATTTCGGACTTCCATAGACACATAGTTATACTACCAATGGAATTCCGAGGGGTCTATCCAAAGCGAAGCTGTTTCCCGTACCATCGGTAAAACACAACCTCCTACTACACTTGTATGAGTATCCTATACCCAAATATATGAGAACTATGCCGTTATGCCCTCACAACGCGTACAAGTGTAATACTAGTCTTTTACGCATTATCAATGTCCAATCTCGATAATACTCTGACTAGGGATATTTAATGATTAATCATTCGTGGACTGATACTGTCTCATATCATCTCAATCCAGGAACTAATCATATGGATATCCTATCATTTATACATCTTGGGGATCTAATCACAAATTATAAGAGAGCAATTTCCTTTGTCACATAGTTAATTTGTACAACAACACCATGATCTGTACAAATAGTGACGCTATGGGTCATAACTGTCCAACAATATATTGATACTGGACAAATTCAAGTGAAAGTGGAAATCCTGAACGTGCCAAAGCTGTCAGGACTACATCGTGTTAGATAGTTATGACCCATAGCATCACTATTTGTACAGATCATGGTGTTGTTGTACAAATTAACTATGTGACAAAGGAAATTTCCCTTTCATCATTTGTAATTAGATTACCAAGATGTATAAATGATGAAAGGTCCATATGATTAGTTCCTGGATTGAGATGATATGAGACAATATCAATCCACAGAGGTTTAATCATTAAATATCCCTAGTCAGAGTATTATCGAGATTGGACATCGATAATGCATAAAAGACTAGTATTACACTTGTGCGCGTTGTGAGGGCATAACGTCATAGTTCTCATATATTTGGGTATATGATACTCATGCAAGTGTAGTAGGAGGTTGTGTTTTACCGATGGTACGGAAAACAGCTTCGCTCTGGATAGACCCATCAGAATTCCATTGGTAGTATGACTATGTGTCTATGGAAGTCTGAATCAGGGTAGGTGTATTTGGTCTTAACCTGAGACTTGCACTGCTAATACTTGTGACAATCAATATACTTTGGTTTTAGGTCGTCCAGGGCTTTAACAGGTTCTGTGTACGCCTCTGCTGGGTATATTGAGAATCATAGTGTGTTGGGTGTGATGTCAAGACGGAAGTATCACTCCAGTCATAGTGGAGATGATGGTCACGTAGGATACAGAACTAGTTCTCATATGTACTGCAGTCATCGGGATAAAATGACTAGGTCATGTTTATCCGATTATAGAGACTAGTTACCAGAGATCCGATATGTGCTTCGTACGGGGCAGACCCAATTCCAGCCTCAAGCCTAACACGTGACATCCGATACTGGATCGAAATACGCAATACTACGTAAACTACGCCTGATATAGATCACATATTCCTGTAAGGATATTTCTGGAGAATTGGGTAGGCATGACGCTTTGCTAGAAGCCAACCTTGTCTTGTAAATCGGTAAAAACGTAGTACTAGGTACGTACGTGTTCGGATAGTCCGACAACCGGATTTACTGCCAACATATCCGGGGATCTCATGGCTCGCTTCCCGAAGATTCACCGATGACGTATGACTTGTTGGGAAATCTCTAAGTCCCGAGGATTGATTAAAGCATAGAAACATAGTGCGAATACATTGAGGAAGTCGCAGAATACTTACATCGATCGGTGGAGGCGATGCGGTGAAGAACAAAACTTTTTAAGCCTTCCTTGGTGGTCACGTCAGTGGCAGTTTTGGTGTCCTCCATGTTCGGCTTTTGCATGATCCATCAAGCTCCAAGCTTTGTTTGATGATTCCAAGCTCACAAGTAGGTTTCCCTATCACCTTTGTATGTCTCAATCATGTGCTAGAACTCTTGATTTTGCAAAAAAATCATCTTTTTGCTTCTCCATGACTCACGGCATTGAGCTGAACCAGAAGAAGAAAACTACCCATTTGGGCGTGAGAGAGAGGATGAGAAAAATGGGAGAGTTGTGTTGGTTGGTTGCAAAATTGTGTATCTAATACAATTTATTAATTTCAAAAATCATTTACCATTTTCTTTTTCCAAAAGTCAAATGGCATTAAAGCTTTGCCAACCACTACATCAACTATTCACATCACTCAAAGTGACTAATGATTTGACGCTTGATGTGACTAGCGATTTGACGATTGATGTGACTTGCGTGCCGTACTCAAAATCGAAATACGAATGCGCTCACAAACACTATTGGGCTCGGGTTCGCTAATTCCAAATTAACGAATTTTCTGTTGCGACATAATTAAATAATTATGCCTAGCAAAATCACTATTCACGTCACTCACAAATTAATTCTAAATTAACTCGTTCGCCCGAATTAAAATCTAATTTCAATTCCGTGTCGAAATCCAATTTCGTTTAATATATCGAATATATTAATTTTATCGATTAATTCCAAATTAATAGTTATCTCTCTTTTAATGATATTGTATCCCAGATAAAATATCTCCGTAATTAATCCCAGATTAATTTTCTCTCTCATCTAATTAATCCCAGATTAATAAAGTGTGAGTCATACGTCATCGGTGAATCTTCGGGAAGCGATCCATGAGATCCCCGGATATGTTGGCAGTAAATTCGGTCGTCGGACTATCTGAACACATACGTACCTAATACTACGTTTATACCAATTTACAAGACAAAGTTGGCTTCTAGCAAAGCGTCATGCCTACCCAATTCTCCAGAAATATCCTCACAGGAATATGTGATCTATATCAGGCGTAGTATACGTAGTATTGCGTATTTCGATCCAGTATCGGATGTCACATGCTAGGCCTGGGGCTGGAATTGTGTCTGCCCCGTACGAAGCACATATCGGATCTCTGGTAACTAGTCTCTATAATCAGATATACATGACCTAGTCATAATATCCTGATAGCTGCAGCATTTAAGAGAACCAGTCTTGTATCGTACGTGACCATCATCTCCACTATGACTGGAGTGATACTTCCTTCTTGACATCACACCCAACACACAACGATTCTCAATATACCCAGCAGAGGCGTACACAGAACCTGTTAAAGCCCTGGACGACCTAAAACCAAAGTATATTGATTGTCGCAAGTATTAGTGGTGCAAGTCTCAGGTTAAGACCAAATACACCTACCCTGATTTCGGACTTCCATAGACACATAGTCATACTACCAATGGAATTCCGAGGGGTCTATCTAGAGCGAAGCTGTTTTCCGTACCATCGGTAAAACACAACCTCCTACTACACTTGCATGAGTATCCTATACCCAAATATATGAGAACTATGCCGTTATGCCCTCACAACGCGCACAAGTGTAATACTAGTCTTTTATGCATTATCGATGTCCAATCTCGATAATACTCTGACTAGGGATATTTAATGATTAAACCTCTGTGGATTGATACTGTCTCATATCATCTCAATCCAGGAACTAATCATATGGACCTTTCATCATTTATATATCTTGGTGATCTAATCACAAATGATAAAAGAATAATTTCCTTTGTCACATAGTTAATTTGTACAACAACACTATTATCTATACAAATAGTGACGCTTTGGGTCATAACTGTCCAACAATCTCCCACTTGGCCTATAGCCAGTCACTCGAGTGTCTTACACCCGAACTATGTACGGTTCGCTCAAACTGCTGAGGAAAGGCTTTAGTCAGCGGATTTGCATGATTATCATCTGATGCCATTTATACGATCATCACATCGCCACGATGTATGATCCGAACGAATCAGATGCATAGTCGAAGTATGTATCTGGATCGTTGATGAGACCATTAATTCTTTAGCCTGTGCTGTAGCCTAGCTCAGCTGCTAATAGAACTATATCTAATCTAATTAGATTTATTATCGACCCAAATGGCTTATATTGCTGCCTCAGCTGCAGTAATAACCCGCTTTTGTTGTTTATTCGGTAACAGTATCTTGCTTGGAAGATTTCCAGCTCACTGTTCCGTTATTCAAACTGTATAGCATCGTTGTTACGACTTATAGTCGTTATCGGTTAGGAAACTTGCAGTAGTGATCACAGTCACTTAAAGTTCTTCTTCTCCGTAGTTTAAGACAGCATCCTTAGTTCCTCTAAGATAGTTAATGATGTCCGTAACATCAATCCAGTGACCATCACATGGATTGGCCCGATTGTGACTCCATATGCTCAAAGCATATGAGACACCAGGTCACATACATTTTTCAATGTACGATTTCTCGGAGAGTATCAACAACTTTAAATCTATCCCAGTAGATCTTTATTCCAAGAATAAAGGTTGTTTCTACCAAGAATTCTACGGAGAATTTTCTCGAAAGATAGTTAAGGATGTCCTTAACATCAATCCAGTGACCATCACATAGATTGGCCCGATTGTGACTCCATATGCTCAAAGCATATGAGACACCATGTCACGTACATTTTTCAATGTACGATTTCTCGGAGAGTATCAACAACTTTAAATCTATCCCAGTAGATCTTTATTCCTAGAATAAAGGTTGTTTCTCCCAAGAATTCTACGGAGAATTTTCTCGAAAGCCTAGCTTTCACCAATTTTATTATGGGAATATCATTTCCAAGAAATGACATATCATCATTGTTTAATACATTTATGTCAGTGCGCTCCCACTAACCTCCTTATATACACAAGAATCATTTTCGTTTTGATTTAAATCATATACCATTATGATTGCATCAAAGCGATAGTTCTAAGAACCCAATGCTTACTTCAATCCATCTATGGATCGAATAACCTGCAAACCTTGTTTGCTAGTTTTGGTACGACAAAACCGACAGGATGTTGTAAACATCCTCCGAAAGGTTTCCGTTAAGGAAAGAGCTTTTCCGTTCAGCTGTCATATTTCATAAATGAAACATGCAGCATCTGTAAGCATTATCCAAATGGATTTACCGTGGCAACAGGTAAAAGCTCTCGTTGTAATCGACACAATGTTGATAACGATACCTTTTCGCTACAAGCCTAGCTTAGTACGTTGGTATGTTGTCTTCCATGTATGTCTTCCTTGAATACTTATATAGTACCAATAGGCACAATACCTTGCGGTACATCAACTAATGTCCAAACATAGTTGGTATACATGGGATCCATATCGGACTTTATGGCACTTTTTCATAATAGGGAGTCGATACCTTGTATCACTTCCTCATACGTAGTCAGTTCGTATTCCTCAAAAGATTGACATCTTTATGAGGTGAGATCAGAAACCCATACCCCAGGTTGTTTTTTTACTCTCTCCGACTTACGCGGTTCTTGTGTATTCAAAGATTACTGGTATAGTTTCATCATTGATGAACTATTTGAGTTCCAATAAGAAATAGGTGCTCGGAACAGTCTTACTATGATTTTCATCGAGTTTTACTGTCCACCCACTTACCAATGCATATCGGTATTCCTCTTAGGAAAACCGCATGGTGAGCAACAATTACATTGTTCTCTTGTGAGTTGTATAAGTACTATATTTTGGTTTCCCTAGGATAACCTACAACTTGGCACTTATCCAATTTGGGTTTTAGTTTGGTATCATCTAATCATATGCCTAGCATACCCAAATCTTCAGGAATGAGAAACCCGGTTTCTTTCCTGTTCATATCTAATATGAATTCTGTCAAACAGATTTTTATGGAACCTTATTCAAAATAAGTGTTGCACTGTTTATGCGTATCTGTTGAAGGAAATGGTAGCTCAGAGTGACTCATGATTAACCTATCATGTCCAACAAAATTCGGTTACTCAGTTCGGACACACCGTCAAATTGACGTGTTCCGTGAGGAGTCCTCATTGAAAGAATACTACACTTTTTCAAGTATATGTGAAACTTATTGCTTAAGTATTTTCATCATGGTCTAACCGTGATGTTTTAATACTTTAGCCGATCTGTTTGCCTATTTCGCGTCGAAACTGTAAAATTTTTTGATACGTGTTTCGAAAGAAACACATAACCATAACGCGATGCCACATCCGTAAGGTCACGAAATATTCATATCCACCTCTAGCCTAGCTAGATATGGGCCCACCTAGTTCACTATGAATAAGGGCTAACAGATCGGTGGCCCTTACACTTTTACCAAGTAAATAGTGTTTTAGGCACTTTGCCCAATAAACTAGATTCGTAGACTTTATTTGATTGGAATCAAATTAGTCCTAGTACCCACTCTTCAAAAGTGTGGATATACGAGTCTTATTTAATTGTGTCCCAGACAACAATGCCACATATAAGTCTCAACTAATTGAGCTATTAGTTTGTCATATTATATGTTTGAGATTTATTTATATTCAAAATATAAATTCTGTTATTCACATCTAATGTGTTTATCTCAATATCATCTTTATAAAATAAAACACTTTAGTGTTCTAGAATATAAAGGTATACCTGCAACGGGTTAAACCCTTATATAGAGATAATGTATCTAGTCAAACTAGTTACATTATAACAGTTTCCTAATTTAAGTACACACCCAAAGTAATTCCTAAACTTAGGTATCTATGGTTAAAAAAACAACTTTCCTCCCGTTTTTAATTCGCAGATTTATCTCATCTGAAGTCAGTATCCTACTCATAGCAGATTCTGCACACCAGTACATATTTATATACCACACTAAGTATTTAAAATCCAATTTTAATACTAGTAGTGTACATATTTATGACAAACATATTTGAAGTCAGAGCCTTGCCCGTTCTTCAATTCCTTCATGTCTGCTTTGTTCAAACGGCAGTCACACTTCCACGATTCTGTTTGCCACAATTTAGCCAGACATTTTGGAATATGTCATTTATCTTCCAAAAGATTATAATGATTTTACCTTCGCCCTTTTCACATCCTAGAAGCCTTTGGCCAAGCCTTGGCCTTCTAGAATATCGAAGTAAGGTGCGCCTTGTGCTTCTTGCCTTATTGCAAACTTTGGCTTTGTCTCCTTGAGAATAGCCATTAACTCTCCAAGAGTTTAGTACTGCAATTTAATACTTCTAAGATCTAAGAATAGATCTATGAAGATCCTTCAATTTCATTATCATACTTTAAGGATCTAATCCTTAGTTCTGATTAAGAAATTAAGGAGTCTTCTCGGCAAGCTTAATGGATTAAGCAATAAAGTTATCATCACATGAATCTTCCAAAGATTATGCTTTACTTATTTTCTTAACTCCGGGCTTAGGCCTAATATGTTATTTTATCAAATAAAGTAACTTATTAGTTTCCAGAACCATCCTGAAATTTTATTCCCAATTTGAAAATTAAACCATTTAAATACATTTTCCCTAGGATTATGTTTTAAATGTCAAACTTTTAATTTTAACTTGATTCTAATAGTCCAACTATTTAATCAACGATTTTAGGTACTATTTATTACAATGATTACTATAGTCCAACTATATAATCAACTATAATTTAATAGGTTAAATTCAATTATATTGATTACTATAATCCAATTATAAAATCAACTATAATTAATTAAATCAAATATATTGATTATTATAATCCAATTATATAATCAACTATAAATGAATAGTTTGAATACAGTCTAACTGTTTTATATAAAACAACGATTTAAATATTAGTCCAACTAACATTTAATTTATTTAACGACGAATGATTTGAATTGAGCGCATATGGCAAGTAACTAAACAAATATTGCAAATTTAATACTTGCCTCCCACTATTTTTCGGCGAGCCTCTAACCCTCTGTTGAGTACTCGGGAAACCGTGTTTCCTAGTGGGCTAGGATCCCGTTAAATGTCACACAATCTTGACTTTGGCCAACAAATTGTATGATAATTAACTAGGTAGATCTCTAAGATCAATTGGATCCTATCCAATTCCTAGCTCCAGTAGGGGGACTTCCAAGTCCGAAACATATATCGTATATATGCCAATATATCCAATATATTACCTAACCTTTTTCCTCTGAATCAACTAAGCCTTGGCTTTGGCACAACAAACTTAGTGATCCCAGTTAAACGTGACCCATTGACCTTGGAAAGCTTCGTAATTAATGTCGATGGACAAGAAGTGATCTTGACTTTGGCCAACAAATCATAACTTGGACAAGACACCGATATGGAACAAAGGCTTCATGATTCAAACACATCCTCGACGGACAAAGGTCTTGACTTTGGCCAAAAAACCAATGCTAGTCTTGGATCTTGAGTAAGAATCACTCAATGGAAGGAAAAACACTTAATATTTTGTGAGGGTTTTTCGCGTGCAAATTGGCAACCAATTTATTATTTTTGTTAAAGTCTCATCATCATACACCATTAAACATGCATTCTAAAACATAATAAGGAGCGTAAATAAATAATAATGATATGCGGATGGATACTTAACACATTGTTCCTATAACAAATCTCTCTATTTCCTGTCTCCCGCTAGCACAAGTATTGCTTCTACCCGTTACATAACACTTCTAAAGAAACCTCATTTACATTGAGGGAAATAGGTGAGAAGAGAATACATAGAGTAAGGAGGTAATAAGCTGGACACGCAGGTCCAATTAATAAATTCTAAATTTATTACAACATTTTCCAAAATTGTCCCACCCATCTAATATCCATCCGATATATATTATTCATGCATCGCAACCATGTATTCACACAAGCATGTATCAATCAATCTAATCCAATTAATTAATCTGATAATTAATAACCATCCAATGTTCAAACAACGATTTGATTTTGCACGAGTCAAACTTGTTTTGCGAATAAGTACTCAATGTACGAATTCTAGAATTATATTAAGCTACAAAATTAAATCCAATTCAATTTGCATTTAATACTAATTCGCAATTTAATTCCAAATTAAATATTACACTTTATTAATGACCTTTTACGACTTAAATTCCAAATTTAATCGTTACGGGTCTCCAAGCCCGATTAACATCTAGTGTTCATTTAATTAAAGTCCAATGGGCTTTTAATTAATTTCTTTAAGGCGTGGACTTTTGGTCAACTTGGGTCAAACCCAATAACCAAAGCCCAATCAAGGAATAACCCCATAAGCCTAGAAATCAATTTAGGCCCATTAGGCCCAATTAAAATAATTAAGGTCCATTAGTCGCATTTGGACTTTATGGAAATGATTTTGGGCCCAATTGGATCCAACCAATTTAGCGTAAACCAATCTTGGTACAACCAAGCCCAATAAGCCCAATAACAACTTTTCAAGCCCAAATCCAATTTAAGCCCATTTAATTAAACTACAAAAATTCCAAATTTCATATTTAATTAAACAAAGTGTAATGCCATAATTAATCACCAAAATCAATATTTCCAAAACACCAATTAGCCTAATTAATTATGCTTATTAACATTAAAACATGTCCAAAATATTTTAACAAAAATCAAACCCATTTCATGCTCTTCAAGTCTCGGCAATGTTGGGTATTTTTATGTCTGATTCGAATTCAATCCAATTAAATCCAATTCAATATTAAATCAACATTCCCAATTGATTCCAAGTCATCCAATGAATCAAAAATTCCAAGACATTAGGGCAAGCTCATATTCGGCCAAGCCAATATTTTTGGGCAAAATTGTTCCAAACAATATTTCATGAAATTGATCCAATCAAACTTCATTAAACAACATTTAAGCATACTCAATCATCCAATTCATTAAATCATGCTCGAATACATTTTACCTAATTTTAACCCTAAATAAAAGTTTCATGCTTTTACTCGCTCTGATACAATTGTTGGGAAATCTCTAAGTCCCAAGGATCGATTAAAGCATAGAAACATAGTGCGAATATATCGAGGAAGTCGCAGAATACTTACATCGATCGGTTGAGGCGATGCGGTGAAGAACAAAACTTTTTAAGCCCTCCTTGGTGGTCACGGCAGTGGCAGTTTTGGTGTCCTCCATTTTCAGCTTTTGCATGATCCATCAAGCTCCAAGCTTTGTTTGATGATTCCAAGCTCACAATTAGGTTTCCCTATCACCTTTGTATGTCTCAATCATATGCTAGCACTCTTGATTTTGTAACAAAATCATCTCTTTGCTTCTCCATGACTCACGGCATTGAGCTGAACCAGAAGAAGAAAATTGCCCATTTGGGCGTGAGAGAGAGGAAGAGAAAAAAAGGAGAGTTGTGTTGGTTGGTTGCAAAATTATGTATCTAATACACTTTATTAATTTCAAAAATCATTTACCATTTTCTTTTTCCAAAAAGTCAAATGGCATTAAAACTTTGCCAACCACTACATCAACTATTCACATCACTCAATCAATCAAGTGACAAGTTGTCACATCACTCAAAGTGACTAATGATTTGATGCTTGATGTTACTAGCGATTTGACGCTTGATGTGACTTATGTACCGTACTCGAATTCGAAATGCGAATGCGCTCGCAAACACTATCGGGCTCGGGTTCGCTAATTCCAAATTAACGAATTTTCCGTTGTGACGTAATTAAATAATTATGCCTAGCAAAATCACTATTCACGTCGCTCATAATTTAATTCTAAATTAACTCGTTCGCTCGAATTAAAATCTAATTTCAATTCCGCGTCGAAATCCAATTTCATTTAATATATCGAATATATTAATTTTATCGATTAATTCCAAATTAATCGTTATCTCTCTTTTAATGATATTTTATCCCAGATAAAATATCTCCGTAATTAATCCCAGATTAATTTTCTCTCTCATTTAATTAATCCCAGATTAATAAAGTGTGAGTCATACGTCATCGGTGAATCTTTGGGAAGCGACCCATGAGATCCCCGGATATGTTGGCAGTAAATTCGGTCGTCGGACTATCCGAACAGGTACGTACCTAGTACTACGTTTATACCGATTTACAAGACAATGTTGGCTTCTAGCAAAGTGCCATGCCTACCCAATTCTCCAGAAATATCCTTACAGGAATATGCGATCTATATCAGGCATAGTATATGTAGTATTGCGTATTTCGATCCAGTATCGGATGTCACGTGCTAGGCCTGGGGATGGAATTGTGTCTGCCCCGTACGAAGTATATATCGAATCTCTGGTAACTAGTCTCTATAATCGGATAAACATGACCTAGTCATTTTATCCCGATGACTGCAGTACATAAGATAGCCAGTTCCGTATCCTACGTGACCATCATCTCCACTATGACTAGAGTGATACTTCCGTCTTGACATCACACCCAACACACTACGATTCTCAATATACCCAACAGAGGCGTACACAGAACTTGTTAAAGCCCTGGACGACCTAAAACCATAGTATATTGATTGTCGCAAGTATTAGCGGTGCAAGTCTCAGGTTAAGACCAAATACACCTACCCTGATTTGGACTTCCATAGACACATAGTCATACTACCAATTGAATTCCGAGGGGTCTATCCAGAGAAAAGCTGTTTCCCGTACCATCGGTAAAACACAACCTCCTACCACACTTGCATGAGTATCATATACCCAAATATATGAGAACTGTGTCGTTATGCCCTCACATCGCGCACAAGTGTAATACTATTCTTTTACGCATTATCGATGTCCAATCTCGATAATACTCTGACTAGGGATATTTAATGATTAAACCTCCGTGGATTGATACTGTCTCATATCATCTCAATCCATGAACTAATCATATGGACCTTTCATCATTTATATATCTTGGTGATCTAATCACAAATGATAAAAGAGCAATTTCCTTTGTCACATAGTTAATTTGTACAACAACACTATGATTTGTACAAATAGTGACGCTATGGGTCATAATTGTCCAACATGACTCGCACTTTATTAATCTGGGATTAATTAAACGAGAGAGAAAATTAATCTGGGATTAATTGCGGAGATATTTTATCTAGGATAAAATATTTTTTAAAGAGAGAGAACGATTAATTTGGAATTAATCGATAAAATAATATATTCGATATATTATTCGAAATTGGATTTCGATGCGGAATTAAAATAAGATTTTAATTCGGGCAAACGAGTCAATTTTGAATTAATTTGTTAGTGACGTGAATAGTGATTTTGCTAGGCATAATTATTTAATTACGTCGCAACGGAAAATTCGTTAATTCGGAATTAGCGAACCCGAGCCCGTGAATGTTTGCGGGCGCACTCATATTGTGATTTTAAGTACGGCCCATAAGTCACATCAAGCGTCAAATCACTAGTCAATCAAGTGATAGAAGTCACATCACTTTGAGTGAAGTGATGCTTGTCATTATTGATGTGAATAGTGATGGAAGTTGATGGAAGAGTGTTAGGCACTCAAGTGTGATTGAAAGATATTTATCATTTAAATATTATTTGATTTTTGACTTTCAAAATTTGGTATTAGATATACATTACACACAACACTATTCTTATCACTCTCTCTCCCTCTCCTAGAATCGGCCAAGGGCCTTCTTCTTCCTCTCTTCAAGTTTCGGCCTAGGGCCAAAAATCCTTCTCTCCCAATTTTTGGCAAGGCCGAAAATTACAAGTAATGGAAAAGAAAATTTGTGGTAATTTTTCCTATGCTAGCACATAAAGAGTCATCTTAAGGTGATAGGGAACTAATTTCATGAGCATGGAATCACCATTCGAAAGCTTGGAGCTTGGAGATGGCCGAATTTCTGGAGCAGAAAATCAGCCCACTGCCGTGAGCCACCTTGGAGGAAAGCTTGGAGATTTTTTTGTTCCTCGCGTCACAAAAGCCGATCGTTGTAAGTATGATTCCGCCATACTTTTACGAGTATTCACATATATGATTTCATTGCCTTAATTGATCATTAGGAGTTAATAGAAACCCAACAATGGTATCTTGAGCCATTTTGAGCATGAAACAAATTAGGGTAAAATTTGGGCAAAATTGATTTGAGCATGTTTGAGTGAAATTGATTGATTGAGTATGCTTGAATGATGTTGTATTGAAGTTGTGCATGATCAATTTCATGAAATATTGATTGGATCAATTTTTGCCCAAAATCTAGGCTTGGCCGAGAGTTATGATACCCTAAAGTCATGGTATTTTTTGTTTCTTTGATCATTGGATGACTTGATGTTGGAATGTATGCCCTAGAGCTACATGTGATGTAAACGGTTTTATGTGTTTTGAAATAATACGATGCATTATTCATTTATCAAATTATTTTTTTAATTTTCGCATATTATATATCATCTTAAATACCCTAGATTGCTTATGTGCCTTCAGACTTAGTGTATGAGTGTCATACACAAGAGGATTTAAGTCTGAAGTTAGTAATCTTAAATAGTCCATAGAGAGCAAACAAAGCGGGTACTTTGTTTGTGGTTTATCTATAGCTGCAGTCCATTCTATATTTGAATCTCGATCTTGATCTGGATCATCCATGTAGAGTCATGAGAATGGAGGCACCTTGTCTGATGCGATCATATATGACTGGACTAAGATAAAAATGACATTCTTATAATATCCGTTAGACTAAGAAAGTCATTTCGATCTACTAGATGGTCATATATATATTGATCTTAATCCTGAGTGTACTACGAACTCCTGCATGGCAGGCTATGTCCTTTGATTTACAAAGGTGAGGTTGGTGTAGTAGTCCCGACCAATAGCTACGTACTTTGGGGACACAGTTTGTTTTGTAGCTGGGAATGTTTTACATAGACATGGAGTTCACTCCTTTTTGCTAGAAGTAGATGAGTATCTTTCTTAAGGGTTGATTCGGTACCTGAACGATTTGAGCGCTCAAGTCTCTCTATTACGAATAGAAAGATTAAAATTCATAATAGTTATGAATAAATCGTTCATTAGAGAATTAATGGTATTTAAGGTAAAAAAAATTAGAGGGGAATAACAGACATTATGACCCGACTCTAATTACGAGATACTCGTGAAGGGTCAATTCGTATGTAATGACTATATCGATGGACACCGACTTGGTTCGGCTTAATATATCATCTGCGGCAACGAGAGTGCAACTTTGGGTTTTTAGTGGAATAACCCGGAGTTAATAATTCGGAATATTTAATTAAGAGCTTAATTAATATTACGAGCTTATTGGAGCTCGGAACCGTAGGTCCATTTGGTCCCCGTGCTAGCTCGATTTACTATAGCGGATTTAGTATAATTGGATAGTCCAATTATATACTCACATATGTATGAATATTATTAATATGATTAATAATATTATATGTCACACTTGATACCATATATTAAAAGGTTAGTATATAGTTTTAATAATAATTATTTGATAATTATTAATTACATGTTATTAAATTATATTATTTAATAATTTAATAAATATGATATTTGATTTTTGTTTTTCCAAAAATAGTTTTTGGAAGGTTAATGAATGGTTTAAGTAATTGCTCTTTATGAAAGGCAAATACATCTCTTTATTTTTGTTACATATCCTTTATTATAGTAATAAAAGTGGATGTTACAAAATTAAAAGAAAATTAACTCCTTGGCCGAATTTTTGACTAATTGGGAGGGAAATGATTTGTTTGTTTTAGAAACAAATAAACCCTAAGTATAAAAAGGAATTTTATTTTTCCTTTTGAGATGACAATCATTCTAACCCTAGTCACCTTTCTTCTTCACTCATATTCTCTCAAGAGTTGAGAAAGCTTTACAAAGAAAAGAAGAAAAATAAAATCAAAGTATACAAGTGTATTTGTATCTCTAAAATGTTTAGGGATTTATTTTGTGTGAGTCAAGCTCACACTTTTTTTCGTTGGTAACGAGACATAGCTCGGAAGATCTAGTGGTGGATCCTATTGTTAATACACACTCAAGGCATACTCACGGCAATTGATACTCACGACAATTGATACACACTCAAGGTTCGGCTATATGTAGATCAGTGTATGTGCGAATTTAATGATCAACGGGTATGTGGCCAATTGATTGGCTAAATGGCGTGAACAATTGTGTGCATGTATTATGAAAATTGATGATCAACAAATAATAATCATCTATTAAACGGAGCATGTGACTTGGACGAAGAGCCCTTATTTTGTCCGATTATCAATTGCAAAGATCTGAATGAAGGAGTTGCGCATGTGGAGACAGGATGATGTGCGTGATTGATCCTGGTGCGTGACTGCTTTTACTGGCGAATGTCTGGTGCGTGACTATAGCTAGTTCCAGAGCTTGGCAAGGCTGATGCATGACTTAACAGTGGGCGTGCATGGTTTGAGAAGTCCATTAGTCACATACTACATTGATCCATCGCTTGTGTGTGCGTGGACATGGTTTATGGTTCAAGGTCGATCCCGGGTGCATTAACCGCTTCCGCTGCGCGAGGAAAGCGTTTCCTACAATTGACATCAAGAGCGAGGTTGAAAAGTGTTCTTAACCTTTCTCAACCCTTCTCTTTTTCATTTAAAGTTTCTATTTTTGATATATTTATATGAGTTATAAATATTGTAAAGAATTATGCCCAAATTCTTTTCTGATTCGATTCAATTGCACAAATCAATTTACGGAATATAAAGAACAAAATCAGTAAAGATCACTCACACTAAGAAACACGCAAGATTTTTACCGTGGTTCGCCGGAAAAATCCCCGACTACATCCACGTTAAACTCCGGAATAAGGAGCTCACTGCACTAATCAATCACAAGATTTCTCATGAATCTTGAATCCGTTTACAACATCAATTTCCCCCAAATCAAAAGATAAACCCTAATCTCTAAAAGTGTCAATCTCAACTCCCTACTTGAAGATTACACTAACTTGGACTAGGAATGTGGCTTAACAATTAGCCAAACAATAATAGGAGAAATGTGTAAAGCAATTAACAAAATCTATCTAATTCTCAAACCCTAGCATCCTTTATATATGATAAGCAAAATGATGAAATTATGACAACGGCAAGGATTGCGCCACGTGTCCCTCATCCAACGGCTGGATAAAGGCTTCACATTTTACAATCTCCACCTTGAAGCCAAAAACATCCATCACTCCCAACCATATACTAGGACACATTAGGGCCAAGATAGCACAGTAAACTCACTTACTTCCATCATTGTTCATGTCGGCTGCAAGGTCAGCCAACCCCCACATGCAACAGCTTCATGCAGTGGGAGAGTTTGGTAGCAGTCACAATTTCTATCCCCATGTCAGATGGGTTATCTTCAGTTGGGACCTTTTTTATCTCAATCTTACCACTTGAGATGATCTCCCGCACAAAATGATATTTTACATCCACATGCTTGGTTCTCTCATGATGTACATGATTTTTGCTCAAATGTATTGCACTCTGACTGTCAGAATACACAACTGTCTTACCCTGCAGTTGTTGTATTTCGGTTAAGATACCCTGAAGCCAAATGGCTTCCTTGAACACATCAGTTATGGCTATGTATTCAGCTTCGGTAGTTGAGAGTGTAACTAACGGTTGCAGGCTTGACTTCCAGCTGATGCAATTTCCACCAAGTGTGAAATATATGTTGTAGTTGACTTTCTTGAGTCTCTGTCACCTGCAAAATCAGAATCAACATACCCTACCAAGTCTAAAGCGTTAGATTTGTTAAAGCATAAGCCATAATCAACAGTTGTATTTATGTATCTTAACAACCACTGCAAAGCACTCCAGTGTGCACCACCAGGATTTGACATAAATCTACTCAACAAAGATACAGCATATGACAAATCAGGTCTAGTACTAATCATGGCATACATCATAGAACCTATAACATTTGCATAAGGTACATTCTTCATTTTAATCATCTCAGACCTATTAGCAGGACTTTGGGACTTAGATAAAATAAAATGACTCGCAAGCGGCTGACTAACAGGCTTACAGCCACTTACCCCAAATCTAGACGCTACCTTTTGCAAATATATGGACTGATGTATTTTAAGACAATTTTTACTTCTATCTCTATCAATGGTCATACCTAGGATTCTCTTTGCACTACCTAGGTCTTTCATGTCAAATTCACTATTCAAATGCTTCTTAAGATTGTTAATAGCATTCATTGATTCAGAGATTAGAAGCATGTCATCAACATACAATAACAAATATACAGGACATTTATCATCAAGCATGAAATAGAAGCAACTATCATATTTACTTCTTATGAATCCAATACTAAGCACAAATGTATTAAACCTTTTGTACCATTGCCTAGGTGACTGTTTAAGACCATATAAGGATTTATTAAGCAGACAAACATACTCATGATGGTTTTTATCTATAAATCCTGAAGGCTGAGACATATAAATTTTCCGCTGCGCGAGGAAAGCGTTTCCTACACTTGAAACAATTGGGTAATGTTGATTTAAAATTTAATTGGATTGAATTTTGAATTGGACAAAATACCCTAATTGCCGTGGACTTAATAGCATGGAAATGATTGATTTTTTTGATTCAAATGTGTTGGACATATGTTGATGATAATGAGCATAATTAATTGAGTGAATTAGTGTTTTGGAAATATTAATTTAGGTAATTAATTATGAAATTTGGAATTTTAGTAATTAATTAATTGGGACAAATTTGGAATTGGGCGTGTAAACTTGTAATTGGGCTTAATGGGCTTGGTTGTACCAAGTTAGGTTTAGGCTAAATTGGTTGGATCCAATTGGGCCCAAAACCATATCCTTAAAGTCCAATTATGACTTAATGGACCTTTAATTTTAATTGGGCCTAATGGGCCAAAATTGGTTTCTTGGCAAATAAGGGTGATTCCTTAAATGGGCTTTGGTATTTGAGTTTGACCCATATTGACCAAAAGTCCATGCCTTAAGAAATTGATTAAAAGCTCATTGGACTTTAAATTAAATTAACATTGGATGTTAATCGGGTTTTGAGACCCGTAACGATTAGATTTGGAATCTAAGTCGTCAAGGTTCGTTAATAAAGTGTAAATATTTAATTTAGAATTAAATATAGAATTAGTATTAAATACAAATTAAATTGGATTTAATGTTGTAATTTAATTTAATTCAAGAATTCGTACTTTGAGTATTTATTCGTAAAACGAGTCGGACTCGAGCAAAATCAAATTGTTGTTTGAACATTGGATGGTCATTAATATCAGATTAATTAATTGGATTAGATTGATTGATAACATGCTTGTGTGAATACATGGATGCGATGTATGAATAATGTATATCGGATCGATATTAGATGGGTGAGGGCAATTTTGGAAATTGTTGTAATAAATTTAGAATTTATTAATTGGACCTGCGTGTCCAGCCTATTACCTTCTTACTCTTTGTATTTCTCTTCTCACCTATTCCCCTCAATGTAAATGAGGTTTCTTTAGAAGTGTTATGTAATTGGGTAGAAGTAATACTTGTGCTAGCAGGAGAGAGGAAATGGAGAGATTTTTTCTAGGAACAATGTGTTAAATATCCATCCGCATATCATTATTATTTATTTATATGCGCCTTATTATGTGTTTAGAATGCAAGTTTAAGGGTGTATGATGATGAGACTTTAACAAAGATAATTAATTGGTTGCCAATTACGCGAAAAACCCTCACAACATATTAAGCGTTTTTCCTTCCATTGAGTTATTCTTACTCAAGATCCAAGACTGGCATTGGTTTTTTGGCCAAAGTCAAGACCTTTGTCCATCGCGGATGTGTTTGAATCATGAAGGCTTTGTTCCATATTGGTGTCTTGTCTACGTTGTGATTTGTTGGCCAAAGTCAAGATCACTTCTTGTCCATCGACATTGATTACGAAGCTTTCCAAGGTCAATAGGTTCCACTTAACTGGGATCACTAAGTTTGTTGTGCCAAAGCCAAGGCTTAGTTGATTCAGAGGAAAAAGGTTAGGCAATATATTGGATATATTGGCATATATATAATATATGTTTCGGACTTGGATGTCCACCTACTGGATCTAGGAATTAGATAGGATCCAATTGATCTTAGAGATCTACCTAGTTAATTATCATACAATTTGTTGGCCAAAGTCAAGATTGTGTGTTATTTAACGGGATCCTAGCCCACTAGGAAACAAGGTTTCCCGAGTACTCCACAGAGGGTTAGAGGCTCGCCGAAAAATAGTGGGAGGCAAGTATTAAATTTGCAATTTCGTTTAGTTACTTGCCATACGCGCTCATTTCAAATATTTCGTCAAATAAATTAATATATTAGTTGGACTAATATTTAATCGTTGTTTTAATTAAACAGTTGGACTGTATTCAAATATTTCATTTATAGTTGATTATATAAGATTATAGTAATCAATATATTTGAATTAACTATTTCAATTAATTGTTGATTTTATAATTGGATTATAATAATCAATATAATTGAATTTAAACCTATTAAATTATAGTTGATTATATAGTTAGACTATAGTAATCATTATAATAATAGTACCTGAAATCGTTGATTAAATAGTTGGACTATTAGAATCAAGATATTTGAAAGATTAGTTTTTAAAACATAATCTGGGTGAAAATGTTTTTTAAACGACTTTAATTTTCAAATTGGGAATAATGAATCAGGATAGTCCTGAAAACTAAGAAGTTACTTTATTTGATAAATAACATCTTAGGCCTAAGCCCGGAGTTAAGCAAATAGTAGAATATGATATTTGGAATATTCATGTGATGATAACTTTAGTGCTTAATCCATTATACTTGCCAAATAGACTCCTTAATTTCTTAGTCAGAACTAAGGATTAGATCCTTATAAGATGATATTGAAATTGAAGGATCTTCATAGATCTATCCTTAGATCTTAGAAGAATTAATTGCAAATAGTAAACTCTTGAGAGTTAATGGCTATACTCAATGAGACAAAGCCAGAGTTTGCAATAATGCAAGAAGCGCAAGGCGCACCTTACTTCGACATCTCAGATGGCCAAAGCTTGGCTAAAGGCTTATGGGGTGTGGAAAAGGGGCAAATGCAAAGTCATTATAATCTTCTAGGAAGACAAAAGGACATATCCCAATATTACTGCCTAAACTGTGGAAAACGGGGTCACTGGAAGCGTGACTGCCGTATGGACAAGGCATACATGAAGGAATTGAAGACGATGCAAGGCTTCGACTTCAAATATGTTTGTCATAAATATGTTCACTACTAGTATTAAAATTGGATTTTAGATACTGAGTGTGGTACACAAATATGTACTGGTGTGCAGTATCTGCTGATGAACATGATACTGACTTCAGTTGAGATTGATCTGCGAATTGGAAACAGGACGAAAGTCGATGTTTTAACCGTAGATACCTAAGTTTAGGAACTACCATTCAGGTGTGTACTTGAATTAGGAAACTGTTAGAATGTAACTAGTTTGACTAGATACATTATCTCTATATCAGTGTTTAACCCGTTGCGGGTATACCTTTATATTCTAGAACACTAAAGTGTTTTATTTTATAAATATGATATTGAGATAAACACATTAGATGTGAATAACAATATTTATATTTTGAATATAAAAAATCTCAAACATATGACATGACAAACAAATAGCTCAAACTGAGTAAATCAGTTGAGACTTATAGTGGCATTGTTGTCTGGGACACATTAAACAAGACTCGTATATCCATACTTTTGAAGAGTGGGTACTAGGACAAATTTGATTCTATTCAAATAATGTCTGCGAATCTAGTTTAATAGGCAAAGTGCCTAAAACACCTTTTACTTGGTAAAAGTGCAAGTGCCACCGATCTGTTACCCTCGTTCATAGTGACGTAAGTGGGCCCATGTCTAGCTAGGCTAGAAGTGGATATGAATATTTCGTGACCTTTATGATGTGGCATCGCGTTATGGTTATGTGTTTCTCGTGAAACACAAATCAGAAACTTTTAGAGTTTCGATACGAAATAGACGAACAGATCGGCTAAAGTATTAAACCATCAAGGTTAGACCATGATGAAAATACTTAAGCAATAAGTTTCTCATATACTTGAAAGAGTATAGTATTCTTTCAATGAGGACTCCTCCCGGAACATGTCAGTTTGACAGTGTGTCTGAACGGAGAAATCGAATTTTGTTAGACATGATAAGGTTAATCATGAGTCGTTCTGAGCTACCATTTCCTTCAACGGATACGCATAACCAGTGAAAAAATTATTTTGAATAAGGTTCCATAAAAATATGTTTGACAGATTTCATATTAGATATGAACAAGAAAGAAACTGGGTTTTCTCATTCCTGAAGATTTGGGTATGCTAGGCATAAGTTTGGATGATACCAAACTAGAACTCAAATCGGATAAGTGCCTAATTGTAGGTTATCATCGGGAAACCTAAGTATAGTACTTATACAACTCACTAGAGAACAATGTAATTGTTGCTCGCCATGCGGTTTTCCTAAGAGGAATACCGATATGCAGTGGTAAGTGGGAGGAAAGTAAAACTCGATAAAAATCGGAGTAATACTGTTCCAGGCACCGATTCCTTAATGGAACACAAATAGTTCATCAAGGATGAAATTATACCAATAATCTTCGAATACACAAGAACCACGTAAGTCAGAGAGAGTCAGAAAACAACCTGGGAGGTATGGGTTTCTGATCTCACCTCATAAAGATGTCAATCTTATTGAGCAACACAAACTGAATACGTATGAGGTAGTGATACAAGGTATCGACTCCCTATTATGGCAAAGTGTCATGATGTCCGAAATGGATTCCATGTATACCAACCAAGTTTGGACATTGGTTGATGTACCGCAAGGCATTGTGCCTATTGGTACTATGTGAGTGTTCAAGGAAGACATACATGGAAGGCAACATACTAACGTACTAAGCTAGGCTTGTAGCGAAAAGGTATCGTTATCAACATTTTGTCGATTACAACGAAACCTTTTACCTGTTGCCATGGATAAATCCATTTGGATAATGCTTGCTGATGCTGCATGTTTCATTTATGAAATATGGCAGCTGGAACGTCAAAATCGCTTTCCTTAAACGGAAACCTTTTGGAGGATGTTTACAACATCCTGATGGTTTTGTCGTACCAAAATGAGCAAACGAGGTTTGCAAGTTAATTCGATCCATGGATGGATTGAACCAAGCATTGAGTTCTTGGAACCATCGTTTTAATGTAATCATAATGGTGTATGATTTAATTCAAAATGAAAATTGATTCTTGTGTATATAAGGAGGTTAGTGGGAGCGCACTGAAAGTGATTGTCCTATATAATGATAATATGCCATTTCTTGGAAATGACATTCCTAATTAATGATGACATATCATTTCTTGGAAATGATATTCCCAAAAACAATCGGTGAAAGCTTGGCTTTCATGAAAATTCTCCATAGAATTCTTGGGAGAAACAACCTTTATTTTATGAATAAAGATCTACTGGGATAGATCTAAAGGTTGTTAGCACTCTCCGAGAACTCGTACATTGAAATAAATGTACGCGACCTGGTGTCTCATATGCTTTGAGCATATGGAGTCACGATCAGGCCAATCCAAGTGATAGTCACTGGATTGATGTTAAGAACATCCTTTAGTATTTTAGAAGAACTAAGGATGCTGTCTTATACTATGGAGAATGAGAACTTAAAGTGACTGGGTTCACTACTGCAAGTTTCCAAACCGATAATAACGACTATAAGTCGTAACAACGATACTATAAAGTTTGAATAACGGAACAGTGAGCTGGAAATCTTCCAAGCAAGATAATGTTACCGAATAAACAACACAAGTGGATTATTGCTGCAGCTGAGGCAGCAATAGAAGCCTTCTGAATTGATAATAATCTAATTAGATTAGATATAGTTCTGTTAGCAGTTGAGCTAGGCTACAACATAGCCTAAAGAATTAATGGTCTCATCAACGATCCAGATATATATACTTCAATATTCATCTGATTCGTTCGGATCATACATCGTGGCGATGTGATAATCGAATAAATCGCATCAGATGATAACACAACAAATCCGCTGACGAAATCCTTTCCTCAGCAGAAGTTTGAGCGAACCATACATAGTTCGGGTGTAGGACACTTGAGTGATTGGCTATAGGCCAAGTGGGAGATTGTTGGACAGTTATTACCCAGAGCATCACTATTTGTACAGATCATGGTGTTGTTGTACAAATTAACTATGTGACAAAGGAAATTGCCCTTTCATCATTTGTAATTAAATTACCAAGATGTATAAATGATGAAAGGTCCATATGATTAGTTACGGATTGAGATGATATGAGACAGTATCAATCAATGAAGGTTTAATCATTAAATATCCCTAGTCATAGTATTATCGAGATTGGACATCGATAATGCGGAATAGACTAGCATTACACTTGTGCGTGTTGTGAGGGCATAACGACATAGTTCTCATATATTTGGGTATAGGATACTCATGCAAGTGTAATAGAAGATTGTGGTTACTGATGGTACGGGAAACAGCTTCGCTCTGGATAGACCCCTCGGAATTCTATTGGTAGTATGACTATGTGTCTATGGAAGTCTGAATCAGGGTAGGTGTATTTGGTCGTCCAGGGCTTTAACCGGTTCTGTGTACACCTCTTCTGGGTATATTGAGAATCGTAGTGTATTGGGTGTGATGTCGAGATGGAAGTATCACTCTAGTCATAGTGGAGATGATGATCATGTAGGATACGGAACTCGTTCTCTTATATGCTGCAGCTAGCAGACACGATTCCAGCCTCAGGCCTTGCACGTGACATCCGATACTGGATCGAAATACGCAATACTATGTATACTATACCTGATATAGATCACATTTTCCAGTAAGAATATTTCTGGAGAATTGGGTAGGCACGATGCTTTGCTAGAAGCCAACCATGTCTTGTAAATCGGTAAAACCGTAGTACTAGGTACGTACGTGTTCGGATAGTCCGACGATCGGATTTACTGCCAACATATCCGGGGATCTCATGGGTCGCTTCCCGAAGATTCACCGATGACGTATGACTCACACTTTATTAATCTGGGATTAATTAAATGAGAGAGAAAATTAATCTGGGATTAATTGCAGAGATATTTTATCTAGGATAAAATATTATTTAAAGAGAGAGAACGATTAATTTGGAATTAATCGATAAAATAATATATTCGATATAATATACGAAATTGGATTTCGACGCGGAATTAAAATTAGATTTTAATTCGGGCAAACGAGTTAATTTAGAATTAATTCGTTAGCGACGTGAATAGTGATTTTGCTAGGCATAATTATTTAATTACGTCGCAACAGAAAATTCATTAATTCGAAATTAGTGAACCCGAGCCCGGGAGTGTTTGAGGGTGTACTCGCATTGCGATTTTAAGTGCGGCCCACAAGTCACATCAAGCGTCAAATCATTAGTCAATCAAGTGATAGAAGTCACATCACTTTGAGTGAAATGATGCTTGTCATTATTGATGTGAATAGTGATGGAAGTTGATGGAAGAGTGTTAGACACTCAAGTGTGATTGAAAGACATTTATCATTTAAATATTATTTGATTTTTGACTTTCAAAATTTGGTATTACATATACATTACACACAACACTATTCTTATCACTCTCTCTCCCTCTTCTAGAATCGGCCAAGGGCCTTCTTCTTCCTCCCTTCAAGTTTCAGCCTAGGGCCAAAAATCCTTCTCTCCTAATTTTTGGCAAGGCCGAAAATTACAAGTAATGGAAAAGAAAATTTATAACAATTTTTCCTATGCTAGCACATAAAGAGTCATCATAAGGTGATAGGGAACTAATTTCATGAGCATGGAATCACCATTCGAAAGCTTGGAGCTTGGAGCTTAGAGATGGCCGAATTTTTGGAGCAGAAAATCAGCTCACTGCCGTGAGCCACCTTGGAGGAAAGCTTGGAGATTTTGTTGTTCCTCGCATCGCAAAAGCCGATTGTTGTAAGTATGATTCCGCCATACTTTTACGAGTATTCACAAATATGATTTCATTGCTTGAATTGATCATTGGGACTTAATAGAAACCCAACACATTGGTAGCTTAAGTTTTTCATTGACAAGTGAAGCCTTGATATGCCTCCTTGTGAACGTGCCAAAGCTGTCATAACGAGAAACGGTCAGGACCAAAAACCAGGAGTCACTGGTGAGTGATTGACAAAGAGTTGGCTACCTAATGAATATACGTAGGCGAGATCGTGCCAAAGCTGTGAGTCGAAAAATATTCATGAGATCTTACTCTCACTATGGAATTCAATTTAATTATTGAATTCCTATTGTCCGTTGGGGATTACGGTATTACGTAAAGTAGTGGGAGACACTGCTGAGTTTAAAATCCATAACTTAAGTAGTGTGTAATATTTTGGAAAATTCTGCTTTCTTTTCCTTTCATTCTATATTGTTTATAGATTTATACTTCTAATCCACTGCATTTATATTTCTTATATATATATATATTCTGACTTTACTTATGGTTGCGTATTTCTAGAATATGTTCTAGAAAGATTGTAGACTTAGATATTGTTAGATTAGTTAAAACCATCGGGAACTGTTGTTCCGATTTTCTTGAAAATCAAGATGGTTTGTGACTTAGTTACTAAGTCACGATTAGGTAATCTAAATAGGATATCTGTTTTAGAATATAATTATCTAAAAATAATAGTTTCTTACACAGTAAGAATTGACACGAATCAATTCATGTCTCGAGATTCTTGACTGGCATTAAGAAAACCCTTTAGTATTTGTTTATCTTTTAATGACGTTTCTTCGCTTTTAGTGACTTTTAGAAGTCATGTGTCTGACACAGTTTGCTAATCAATCTTTTACAATTGTTGTGAATAATTGAACGCAAATTATAAAGCTTAAGAAAAGAGATGCGTATAGTTGTGTATAGAGAATATCGATTCTCGCAATACGACAACTATAGGTATTGGATACCATATCTCTCGTCTAGTTAATTAAAATAATGTTTGAAAATTGTTTTGATATTTGATATCAGAACTTGTGACTATTGGATAGTTACTAATTCTGTATAAACAGTTGTTACATATTTTAAGACGACTAGTAGTGTCATTAATGAAAAGATAAACATTAAGATAAATATTCGGTAAAACTAAATAACTTAGAACAGTGCTTTATGAGATTCTATCACATAAGCATAAGATGCTTATTCCTTATGGTAAAAGATGGTCTGATACAAGTTCACACCATATATTATTATCCAATTAATGAATATTGTATTAAGGATGTTATTAAATCTCATTTAACCAATGATCTTCATTGGACCATAGATTAATTAAACTAATACTTTGGAAGTATGTAATTTAATGAATTAAAAATTGCCACAGATAGTTTTCTTTGCTCCGTAACTTAGTTAATGAATTGTCATGACTTAGTTACGTGTTTCTAATAGAGAACATGTTGAACATCTTGAATGGTTCAGGAACTTTCAATATGTCTCTGATGAAACGTGAATAGAATATTTTGAATGGTTCAAAGATATACTATTTGTAGTGTTGAAAACTATAAAATTCATCGTGAGTCTTTGAATTGTTCGAAGATATTTGATATGATCAAACACATGAATTTAAGGCAATTGGTTCTAACTCAATATTGGGAGAGAAGGATTTGATGAATTTAGTTCTTACTCAATATTAAACTTACATGATTCCATTATGATGGAATTGGTCAGTGGGAGTAATCGAATCTTATATGATTTGATTCGTTGATATTGCGTGTTACAGAATTTTTTTTCAATAATCTTGGGGTTATGCTCCAGTAACACTTATTCATCTCTTTAATTTAGGTTTCATTCGTTCCTGCAGCTACATATATGATATGTATAGTGGAAAATTCGAATCTTGAAAAGTTTGAGATTTTAATCTTTCCTTTGTATAATGGTTATATAATTGAAAGTATTTGTGCCTCTAAGGTACGAGTGGTAGATTTATCATTTATTCTATTCAATGGAATATTATATTATATTTGATAAAATATCTATTCTACGATCCCGAGTAATAAAATTGTTTTGTTACTTGGTAGTTAACATTGGATATTGACGATTGCAGAAAAGATTTGACTTAGTGAAGTCAAATGTGAGAGTGATAAACTGTAATGGAACTATATAATTAATAAGATGAAAATACCCTTCGATATCTTCCGTATAAGTCCAATAGGATGTCAGAATCATTTACAAAGTATTTCATGCTTAATGATTCTGTTGTTTTCTTATTGAAGAAGATTATCATATAACTTATAGTGGGAGCGATATTTGATATCGATTTCGTAAATTACCATTTAACCATAGATCTAAAATTGTTCATGGCTTACTACGTTCAAGTTTTGAACTTAATTAGGCTTTCGTTATGAATAGTTCATAAAATGTGTAAATTATTTGCGCAGCAAAAGCAAAGTGAGCTTGTAAAAGGTTTGACCTTTATAATATGACAGTGATAAATGTTTTACTCAGTGATCTATTGTAGATTCTGAGGAAACTTGTCTCTAATCACACAGATTGAACAATTAAAAGATCTGTTAGTTAATGTTAATATTAAACTGTATTTTGGCTAAAGAATGCAAAGTGGCGTTCTTGAGTGATTTCTTCGAATAAGAGATCCGTCATGGTTTCTTTGTTTGAAGATTTCATTCTAGAATGGCCCTAGAGTTTGTATTCTGCTAAGATCACAGTTTGATATACAAGCTTAGGGAGCCTATTGTAGACTTAGATAAGCTTTCCAGAAATCTATGTTCTCTGATTTTGATATCAGTCAGATTGTCTGGTTTTATCGAAATATAGAGAGTACGTATTTGTCAGTAGGATCAGTGGGAGCGTACAAATTTCTTTCTAGTATTATATATCCTAAGTATTCTTTTCTCCGTGGAAGTAGTGGGAGTGGTCTCTGATATATTTGATATAAAGTTTTGTATATGATATAAAACTAAAAGACTTGTGAGAAACTCCCATTAGTCGCGCATTAGATATGATCTAATAAATGACACAGTAAGACTATCTGTATGAAAGTTAGTATAACTATTTGACAGTTAACGTGTCTTTTATATATGTAGTATACATCTTTCGTAAAGAATGATACCTTTGTCGAAAAAGAGATTAATTAGAATTTCTAGTCAATCTTATGCATCCTATGATGATGGAGTAATAAATACTATATTATGTTCGATTAAAGATATCAATTTAATCGTAATTGTTACAGGTTATTTGGATATGCTATAGACCATATGATGGATCTTGAAACATGTTATTTGTGATCTTTGAGATATTAAGAACGAGTTTCTAATTCATGGAGAATTTAGTCTGCAACCATAAGGTTAGATTAGTTTTGATCCTAATTATGACATTAGATGGTCTATGTCATATAAAGTCAGAAAAAATGCAGTGGGAGTGTCACCGTTGATTCTACTGAACTAGGGGAATCAATTGCAACTTATAAAGTATTGACTTATGAAGTTCCATAGTGACCTTATAGATTAGAAGTTTTCATATTAGTATAGTGCTTGTGGTTGTCTTATAGTATTTGGATTTGATCTCTAAATACATAGACAACTTAGTAGCTATAACACAATACTGATATGGAATCTGAGTCATATTGATGTAGAATTTGGATTCTACAAAATATGAATGATGCTGGTTAAGGAGAACAGTTGGGTTTGTTGGAGAGACTTGATTTGTTAAAGTAGACTTACTTGTTGTGTCCTACCACTTGAGTGCTGGTGAGCTCTCGAGGGCCATGAGTATGAGATACACATTAAGATGTGTATAGGATACCATGGATTGGCACTAGAGAAAATGGGAGAAATTGTTAGGGTTGGTGCTCGGAGTGCCAATCCGGATCGTATTTATGTTCGATTCATAAATACGAGCAATTATATTTTCCATAATATTACTAATAAATGGTAGCACCTTTGTCTTTTATACACTTATTCGATCTTATTACGATTTGATATCTGATTATGATTAGATCGAAACTAAATCTGGTTTAGTGATATGTGTATATCAGACAAAGACCATGGGATTTACAATATAGTGCGTAGTTACAACGTAGTTTGTAATTGACATTGGGAAGCGCACTATTAGTTGTATATCCTTAAATAAATTTCCTGGTCAAGATTTACTAACACGGGTCGGTTAGTAAAATCCACTGAGACCAGTACATGTCGTATATCGTGACTTGGTCCGATGGTTTATCCTAATGAACCATGAGTCTCGGGAGACTCATATAGACATGTAGGTGTTTATTTGATAAGACACCGAACGAATCACTGAAGATTTCCTAATATATGGTACACCAACGTCAATAGGAATCTTCACGAGTTGAGCGAGCATAGTGGTCCTCCGACTTGAGATACCACATTGGGATATATGATTTATCCTCCATACTTTGATGGTAGTCACGTCAACGATCTATTCATGATCAGACCTCCGCCTGTTCATTGGGTGTGGATTGATGCTCATGATATCCAGTGCATATCAAGATAGGATCCGACAGTCCTGTGTACAGGGCATAGGCATCCTCATATGTTTACGATCTAGTAAATTCATGACTGTGGTATAACTTCATAAATAAGTTCCGAGTGCTATTTAGAGATCGTAAATTGAAAGTCGAATATATTATATCAAACGAATTTGACGTTCACATCTATATCCCAAGTATAATATGGATAGCCTGTGACGGAGGGATTATACGTATGCAATGACCTCGACTTGCATAGTTTAGCAAGATTATCCGTGGTCATCATAATCAATGAGTGGGTGGATTATGGACACGAAATTTCATAACGGATAAACCTAAACTTAGAGAGTCCCACAATATGAAGTGTACTTGTTGAGCACTTGGGCAACTCGATATGAATAATACAGATTATTCATTATACTTTACCGGATTAAATGAGTTAATTCGGATCGTTTAATCGGTTAAACGATAACACATGCATTAAGGGATTTTGTCCGATAATAATTATTTTGTATTTGTATTTGATACATAATACGATTAGATACACATTAATTATTCATCAAATGAGATTTTGACACATGTCATTAATATATGTATTTGTTATTTTTTGTAAATAAAAATACATATATAATAATAATTACATTACTTAATTATTTGGATATTTAATTGTTAAATATTTGAATTATTAATTAATAAACTTTTTTCCATAAATGTTATGGAATTTGTCCAATTGTTATTTGTCAACATGGCATGAATTAAATTAGACTTTATGTGTGTAATTTGAAGGGGTTTTATGGTGGAAATCCGGTAACGCAGCGGAATAATGAAAAATCAAAATTTTCTGATTTCAAAAATTTTTCTCGGATCAATTAAATAAACTTATTTATTTAATTATCCAATTATTAAATTATGAAATATTACACAAGAAATCAAATTTTTGTGTAATTATCGAATTGCCCCAAAACTTTACATTTTGTTCACTTTAGTCCTAAATTGTTCAAAACAATTTTGGATGATTCTAAATCATTACTAATATAAATTTAACATGTCCTACACAATGAAATTCAAATTGCAACAAAAAATCCCAAAATTACATGCCAAGGTCGAGAGCCTGCATTGGTGGGCAAATTGAGCTTTTGCACTTTTTGTGTTCAAAACACATGAAGATGAAAATATCCAAATTTGGAAAAGGGCTTAAACCATAATTTTTCAATTTCACCAAATTGGACAAATTAGACCAAATCAATTAAATCCAACATTTCAATCAAATTTCTATAACACCAATCAAGCCTCACCACAATGAAATAACTATAGAACAATTCTAGGTCATTTAAGAGTGGGTCAATAAATCTAGAATGGCAACTAGTCTCAAACCATCAAAAGAATGCTTATTAACTCATTAGTAACATTGTATGATCTTTATACATGCATAACCCTATCATGAAACTTCCATCAAACAAAAATACAAAGAATAAAAAATAGAAAAACATGAGAACATCACAAGATGAAGCCAACAACATGAGGAACAATTTTCTCTCTAATGGTAAGTTGGAAATACTCATTAAATTCCAAGCTTTCTTTGTTTTTCTTTTGTCTTTCTTCATCTTCCTCAAGCTTCTTTTGTTTTTCTTTCAATGGAGTTTTAGATGAGTGTTTTTGGGTTAATGAAAAAATATCTAACCCTTAGACAATATAGCTTGGCCGAATTTTACAAAGAAAAATTATCAAGGTATATTTTTAATTTGTTTTAATAATGCCAACTTGTCAACTTGCAAAAATGTGATCATTAACTCTTTAATGAATTACATAAAGTCAATAAAGGTATCTTTAAGTCATCTCAATAATTATCATAACTTTATATTTTAATTAAATTAATTATCTAACAATTAAATAATTATTTAATTATTTAAATACAAATATATTAAATATATGTATTATATTTACAATAAATATCAAATACATATATATTTATGATATTAGTCAAATACCTCAATTTGACAATTAATTAATGTGTATTTGATAAAATCTAACATTAAATGCAAATACACAAAAAAAATAAGAAATGACTATCGGGTCCCAACAAATGTATTTTTCGTTTAACCTTAAACGACTTTATAAATAATCAATATTATTTATAAATGTTGCCCTAGTGCTCTATGAGTATATTTCATTAGTGAGACTCTCTAGATTCAGGCATATCCGTCACGAAATCCAATTTCGTGTCCATAATTTACCCACCCGTAAATTATTACGACCACAGATAAACTCGCTGAATCATACAGGTCGAGGTCATGGCAAATGTATAATTCCTCCGTCACAGGGATCCTGATAAATCCCAGAGATATAGATGTTAACGGAGAATCTTTATAGGGACAATCACGCCGACGTTTCTATTAGCAATCTCCAAAAGAGAACACTTTGAACTAACTTCTAAAGTGTACCACGGGCCCATGGTTTTTATCTAATTTCTAATCATATGGACTACCTATGCTCTGTACACAGAACTGACAGATCCTATCTCGATACACACAGGACACCCTGAGGATCTATCCACACCCAACGAACAGGCGGAGGTCTGATCTAAATAGATCGGTGACGTGACTGCCATCTAAGTGTAGAAGATGTCTCATGTGCCCATAGTGGCATCTCAAGTCAAAGAATCACAAATGCTACTCAACCTGAGAAGATTCTTATTGACGTTGGTGTACCATCCATTAAGAATCTTTGGTGAGTCATTCAATGTTTATTCGCTATAAACACATACACGTCTATACTAGTATCCAAGACTTATGGTTCATTGAGAAACCATTGGAATCATATATTCCAGTATACGACATGTACCGGTCTTAATGGGTTTACTTTACTTACTAAATAGTGTAAACTTTGACCATGAACAGTCTGAGAATGACAACGTTATGATACACCTCAATGTCAGTTGCGATGCTTTTGTAACAGTATCATGACTAATCATCCTAAGGTCATTACGTATTTACCATATTAAAAGATATATTATATTACAGAAACTGCTTATATTATTCAAAATAATAACGTTTTACAATAGTATTCTCAAAGAAATACAACCGAGAATTGGCGCTCTGAGCACCAACCCCAACAAAATCTCCCACTTGCTCTAGTGCCAATATCGATTATATCTAATACCCATCGAATCCACGTGTTTATTGAACAACTTCGGAGCTATGGCCTTTGTCAGCGGGTCTGGTACATTATCCTCACTTGGTACCTTGCACACGATAATATCCCTTCGCGATATAATCTCTCGAATGATGTGGTACTTGCGTTCCACATGCTTCGACTTCTAATGCGCCCTCGGTTCCTTTGCTTTCACAATGGCTCCAGTATTATCACAGTATAACGGAATCGCATTCTCGATACTTGGGATAACTCTCAATTCTGTGATAAAGTTTTTTATCCACACAGTTTCCTTTGCAGCTTCCTTTGCAGCTTCATAAGCTGTAATATATTCCACCTCAGTGGTGGAATCTGTTGTTGACCCCTGTTTGGAACTCATCCAACAAACTGCACCTCCGTTAATGGTAAAGACAAATTCAAATGTAGACTTTCTATCATCGGGATCAAATTGGAAATCGGAATCCGTATGCCCGTTAACTTGCAGTTCATTTCCTCCATAGATTATCAACTTATCCTTTGTACCTTTCAGATACTTCAGGATATGTTTATTGGCCATCCAATGGTCATTACCTGGATTGGACTGATATCGACAAGTTACGCTAATAGCGAAACTGATATCAGGCCTCGTACATAATATGGCATACATTATGCTACCCAAACACAAAGCATAAAGTTGGTTAGATATTCTAACCTTCTCATCTTCTGTTTGTGAACTCATCTTCTTCGAAAGATGAATATCATGTTTGAACGGTATGTTTGCTGTCTTACAGTTACCAAAATTATACCTTTCCAAGATCTTATATATGTACGTTGACTGGGATAACCCAATTAGCCTCCTTTGTCTATCTCTATAGAGTTTTATCCCTAAAATATAGGAACTTCTCCCAGGTCCTTCATGGAGAAATTCAAACAGAGGTACGCTTTGACACTTTGTAACATTCCTATATCATTCCCAATGATTAGGATGTCATCAATATATAGGACTAAAAATACGACCATGCTCCCACTAGCCTTCTGATACATACATGATTCTTCTGAATTCTTGAGAAAACTAGACGATCTAATAATCTCGTCGAATCGAAGATTCCAACTTCCTGAAGATTGTTTAAGTCCATAAATGGACTTCTTAAGCTTACTCACCATACCCGAGTTTTCGCTGGACGTAAAACCTTCCCGCTGTTCCATAAAGATTTCTTCATCAAGAAATCCATTTAGAAAAGCTCTTTTGACATCCATTTGCCAAATCTCATAGTCATGATACGCAGCTATAGAAAGCAAAATCCTAATAGACATAAGCATGGCTACTGGTGAAAAAGTTTCATTGTAGTCGATGCCAGGTCGCTGCGTGTAACCTTTTGCAACCAGTCAAGCCTTGTAAGTTTCAACCTTACCGTCAGGCCCTCGCTTCCTTTTTTAAACCCATTTACAACCGATAGGAACAATTACTTTGGGAAGCGGAACCAAGTCCCAAACTTGATTCTCATGCATTGAGTCTATCTTGGATTTCATGGCACTTTGCCAGTTCACGGAGTCGATGTCCAACATCAATTCTCTATAGGTAAAAGGATATATCTCTTCAACTAAGAGAACGTCCAGACTCTTTTCTTGTATCAAATACAACCGTTCAGGAGGTCTAGATACCATTTGTGACCTACGGAGTGTGTGTGTTGAAGGTCCTTTATCTACTTGAACTTCAGGTTCCTCCGTTGGTTCGTTGTTTTCAGGTTGGACTTCATCAAGTTCAACCTGTCTATGATTACCACCTTCTGACAAAAATTCTACTTCTAGAAATTTTACGAAGCGAGATACGAACACATTTCGATGTTCGGTATCATAGAATAGATATCCTCTCGTATTCGAAGGATATCCGACAAACCTAAAATTTTGCCCTCGAGGCGAAAGCTTATCTTGCTGAGTCACCCTGACATAGGCAAGACAACCCCAAACCTTAATGTAACTAAGATTTGGTCTCCTACCGTACCATATCTCATACAGTGTCGTGGGAACAACTTTTGAAGGAATATTATTCAAAAGATGTGCAGCTGTTAAAAGAGAGTAGCCCCATAAGTAATAGGGCAAATCTGTGAAACTCAACATTAATCAGACCATATCCAATAAAGTTTGATTTCTCCTCTCAGACACTCCATTGTGTTGTGGAGTACCTGGAGCAGTGTATTGAGCGAGAATCCCATTCTCTTTCATATAATCCATGAAATCACCACTCATATATTCGACGCCTCGATCAGATCGAAGGCATTTAATATATTGGCCAGTTTGTTTTTCTACTTCATTTCGGAATTCTTTGAACTTTTCAAAGGTTTCCGATATATGTCGTATCAAATAGACATAACTGTACTGTGACAAATCATTGGTAAAGGTAACGAAGTACGAATAACCACTGTGAGCAGTCTGACTTAGTGGACCACATATATCAGAATGTACGAGTTCCTGTAAGTTAATGGCGTGGTGTCCAACACCAGAAAATGAGGCTTTGGTCATCTTTCCCTGAATACATGATTCACAAGTTGGATAGGATTGAATGGTGAGATCTCGTATCAAACCATTCCTAACCAATTGGGTAAGGCGTTTAACGCCAATATGACCTAGCCACATATGTCAAAGTTCAATATTATTAACAACAGGTAAACTACGTTTATTAACTCCATTATTTAAAATATCTTTAGAAGTTTACAATGTATAATGAACATGCTGGTTTGGACAACAAATGATCTGAATATTACGTTTATTATATAAATACAAAGAACAGTTCTTAATATTAATATGATAACCTTCCGTATCTAATACAAAAAGAGATATAATATTAGCTACACATTACAAAATGACAGTTATATAACAAAATTTTCCCATTCGGCAATGAGATCTCGCATACTCCTACTGCAACTGGATCCAAAGAGTCTACACTTCCGAATCGCAACTACATCTCTCCAGGTTTCAGTTTCCTACTTTCCTTCAGCACCTGCAACAATTTACAAATGTGAATGAGAAAAGCAGAATCTAAAATCCAGCTAGATGTAACGGCTTCACAAGCCAAAGATATATCAATAACTGGAAAAATAAATGTACCTGATGTAGATGCTCTATCCCTCCTTAACTGGGCAATGTAGTCAGGACAGTTCCTTTTCCAGTGCCCGATTTTGCTACAGTGATGGCATTTGTCTTCAGAAGTTCTCTTGGGCTTTGCTATTTTTACCTGTGGTTGAGGACCGAAACCCTTCTTCTTCCTGTCTTCTTCTTTCCCTTTGACCAAGTCTGGAAAGAAGCATAAAGTGAAGTGGGTCTCAGAGGGCAAGTCGGTACTCCCTTCTTGAGGTCCTCTTCCGCCGTGACCAACATCCTATGCAGCTCATGGTAGGTACAGATAATCCTGTTCATGTTAAAGTACATCACGAATTGGCAATAAGAAGCTGAGAGTGAACCAAGAATGACACTCCTACCGAGAACATCATTCAGAATAAGATTATGTTGCCTCAATTGATCGATCAAATCGATCATCTGAAGAACATGCGAGCTAACAGTTTGCCCCTCATCCAATCGCGGATGGAACGGTTCCATTGCGACCTTGTGAACAATAACTTGTTCTTGGTTCTCAAATGATTGTCTTAATCGTGTCATCATACTATACGCATCTGACATGAGATAGTATTGTTTCTTGAGTCCCGGAGATAGTGAACTTAAGATATATGACTTAATTTTTAAGTCATCATCTTTCCAAGCTTGAAAAACTTGGTGTTCCTCCGGTGTTGTGTCTTCTGCCACAAAAAGGGGCAACAGACCCTCAAGAATATATCCAAACTTCTCGGAATCGAGGACAATCCTCAAATCCAAGTCCCAATCAGCGAAGTTCTCTGCGCCTTTAAGTTTGTTCACATCAAGCATACGCGCAAACTGATTAGTGGATGTTGCCGCCATTTCAAATCTATCATATAGATCACGAAAAATGGTTAGCAGAAAATAAAGCAGTTTCAACTAATATCATAAAAGCATTAACTAGATCATGGATTTTTTAATCTAAAAATGCCTCTCCCACTAAATCATGCAATACTGTAATCCTCAAACAGAATACAAAGATTTAATAATTAAATTAAATACAAATAGTGAAAGGTGGATCCCATGAATATATTTCAGCTCACAGTAGAGGCACGGTCTCGCCTACGTATATTCATCAGGTAGACAACTCATTTGTCAATCACTCAATAGTGACTCCTAGGTTTCCGGTCCTGGTCGTTTCTCGTTGTGACTGCTAAGGCAGGCCCACAAGGAGACGTACTAAGGTTAAACTCGTCAATGATAAACTCGAGCTACTTGCGTAACCCTAACAACTAGGGCACGTTCAGGATTGCGCTTTCGCTTGAATTTATCTAATATCTGACATACATGCGGTATAAATAAATCTCTATCGGCCACACCCTCACAGCAAAGGCACGGTCTCAGATGTAGTCACGGAGAAATATTCATAAACCGTATTTACAAGACGGACCATATAACATGCATCAAATATATAATTATATTTAAACCTTATTAATTAGGGATTTTCCACAAAGTGTCATACACCCTAAATCTAATCAAATTAGATTAAAACAAGCATGTATAAACTAAGAAAACAAGATAAAATATTGAATTTAATGGGCTAATCCTATTAGGGGGCCTAGAATCAGACTTGCTCTGATACCATTTTTGAAGGGGTTTTACGGCGGAAATCCGGTAATGCAGCGGAACAGTGGAAAATCAAAATTTTCCGATTTCAAAAATTTTTCTCGGATCAATTAAATAAACTTATTTATTTAATTATCCAATTATTAAATTATGAAATATTACACAAGAAATCAATTTTTTGTGTAATTACCGAATTACCCCAAAACTTTGCATTTTGTTCACTTTAGTCCTAAATTGTTCAAAATAATTTTGGATGATTCTAAATCATTACTAATATGAATTTAAGATGTCCTACAGATTGAAATTCAAATTGCAACAAAAAATCCTAAAATTACATGCCAAGGCCGAGAGCCTCAATTGATGGGCGAATTGTGCTTTTGAACTTTTTGTGTTCAAAACACATGAAGATGAAATCCAATCAACCCAATATTTTATATGCATCATACATACATCCAAATACACAACATAAATGAAAAGCCCCAAATTTGGAGAAGGTCTTAAACCCTAATTTTTCAATTTCACCAAATTGGACAAATTAGACCAAATCAATTAAATCCAACATTTCAATCAAGTTTCTATAACACCAATCAAGCTTCACCACAATGAAATAACTATAGAAAAATTATAGTTCATTTAAGAGTGGGTCAATAACTCTAAAATGGCAACTAGATTCTCAAACCATCAAAAGAATGCTTATTAAATCATTAGTAACATTCTATGATTTTTATACATGCATAACCCTATCATCAAACTTTCATCAAACAAAAACAAAACGAATAAAGATTATAAAAACAAGAGAACATCACAAGATGAAGCCAACAACAAGAGGAACATTTTTCTCTCTAATGGAAAGTTTGAAATACTCATTAAATTCCAAGCTTTCTTTGATTTTTCTTTTGTCTTTCTTCTTCTTCCTCGAGCTTCTTTTGTTTTTATTTCAATGGAGTTTTAGATGAGTGTTTTTTGGTTAATGAAAAAATATCTAACCCTTAGACAATATAGCTTGGCCGAATTTTACAAAGAAAAAATATCAAGGTATATTTTTAATTTGTTTTAATAATGCCAACTTGTCAACTTGCAAAAATGTGATCATTAACTCTTTAATGAATTACATAAAGTCAAGAAAGGCATCTTTAAGTCATCTCAATAATTATCATAACTTTATATTTTAATTAAATTAATTATTATAATTATTTATATACAAATATAATAAATATATGTATTATATTTACAATAAATATCAAATGCATATATATTTATGATATTAGTCAAATATCTCAATTTGAAAATTAATTAATGTGTATTAGATAAAATCTAACATTAAATGCAAATACACAAAAAAAAAAAGAAATGACTATCATGTCCCAACACATATATTTTTCGTTTAACCTTTAAACGACTTTATAAATAATCATTATTATTTATAAATATTGCCATAGTGCTCTACGAGTATATTTCATTAGTGAGACTCTCTAGATTCAGGCATATCCGTCACGAAATCCAATTTCGTGACCATAATTTACCCACCCGTAAATTATGACGACCACGGATAAACTCACTGAATCATACAGGTCGAGGTCATGGCAAATGTATAATTCCTCTGTCACAGGTATCCGAATAAATCCCAGAGATATAGATGTTAACGTCAAATCTCTATAGGGACAATCCCGTCGATGTCTCTATTAGCAATCTCCAAAAAAGAACACTTAGAACTGACTTCTAAAGTGCACCACGGGCCCATGGTTTTTATCTGATTTCTAATCATATGGACTACCTATGCTCTGTACAAAGAACTGACGGATCCTATCTCGATATACACAGGACACCCTGAGGATCTATCCACACCCAACGAACAGACGGAGGTTTGATCTAAATAGATCGGTGACGTGACTGCCATCTAAGTGTAGAAGATGTCTCATGTGCCCACAGTGGCATCTCAAGTCGAAAAATCACAAATGCTACTCAACCCGAGAAGATTCTTATTGACGTTGGTGTACCATCCATTAAGAATCTTCGGTGAGTCATTCAGTATTTATCCGCTATAAACACCTACACGTCTATACTAGTCTCCAAGACTTATGGTTCATTGAGAAACCATTGGAATCATATATTCCAGTATACGACATGTATCGGTCTTAACGGGTTTACTTTACTGACCAAGTAGTGTAAACCTTGACCAGGAACTATCTGAGAATGACAACGTCATGATACACCTCAATGTCAGTTGCGACGCTTTTGCAATAGTATCATGACTAATCATCCTAAGATCATTACCTCTTTACCATATTAAAAGATACATTATATTACAGAAACTGCTTATATTATTCAAAATAATAATGTTTTACAGTAGTATTCTCAAAGAAGTACAATCGAGAATTGGCGCTCTGAGCACCAACCCCAACATAATTTTGATTGGATATTATAAATTGTAATTCATTTAATTTGATTAAAATTAAAATTGACCAAATTACCCTCCTTTTCAATGCCAAATTCGGTCAACATATATAAGAAAGAGAAAATTGTTTTCATCATCATCTTCATTTCGTACATGACCGAACTTACTCATTAAAAATGGGTTTCCAAAATGGTTTGAAGAATCCATGGAAAATGAAGGAAAAATCAAAGAAAAAGCTAAGGATTTAGGGGATTGAAAGCTAAGTCTTCAAAACCATAAGCTTGGAAATGCGATTTCTTGTTTCTTAATGATTTAAAAATATTCTAGGGTTCCTTGAAATTCTAAAAATTAGGGCTTTGTCTTTTGTTGGACGGATTGGAAGCTATTGGTGCATGTGTGAAATGTATTTTGGAACTAATTAGTGTAATTATATTCCAATTTGTTCAATTTATTGTTGGACAATCTTGTTGCCATTCTAGAGTGTGATAACCACTCTTATTATGCCTAGAATTATTTTAGATTTCTTCATGTGTGGGGGCTTTAAATGGGTGTTGTATTAATTAGATTAATCTTATTAAAAATTGGATTTAAAGTATGTAATTTGGCCATTTTCTGTTCTGGATCAGACCTGGTTTTTGTTCTATTTGGTGATGAAAATGTTATCTTTTGAATGTATTGGATGTGTTTTGGGAGTTGGAACAATTACCGGAAATTGTTTCGGAGTTGAAATAAGCGAAAACGGCCAAAAACGGCGTTACCGGGTGGATTTTAAGCCAACTGTGTGACGGCTGCCCAAACAGTGAATCTATCAATATTGGGCAGCCCATGAACTTCCCTGACACTATTGGGGCTGACTTGGGCAGTCCCCATAAGTGGCGGGTGGTCGGTTCGGTCAAAAACGCATTCTGCGTCATTTTGTAGAAAAACGGTTTTCGTAAAAGTTTCGCGACATTTCAATCTTATTAATGTTGATATTTGATATTGAATAAATATGTTTAGATGAAATATGAATAAATTATTCATATTACATATTAAATAATTTATTCGGTATTTTGAAAAAAGTTTTAAAATACGATTTCGCCCGAACCGCACTTCCGCTGCGCCCATCGCCCAAAACCCCAACATGAGTGTCATACACAAGAGGATTTAAGTCGAAAATTAGTAATTTAAAATAGTCCATAGAGAGCAAACAAAGTGATTACTTTATTTGTTGATTATCTATAGTTATGGTCCATTCTATAGTTATATGGCGACCTTGATCCGGGATCATCCATGTGGTGATATGAGAATAGAGGCACCTTATATGATATGATCATATAGGACTGGATATAGATAGAAATGAATTTCTTATAATATCCGTTAAATAAAAAATTCATTTCAAATTACTATATGGTCATATATGGATTGATCTGAATCCTGAGTGTACTGCGAACTCCTATATGACAAGTTATATCCTTTGATTTACAAAGGTGAGGTTGGTGTAGCGATCCTGACCAATAGCTACGTATTTTGGGCACATGGTTTGGTGTGTAGCTGAGGACGTTTTACATAGATATAAAGTTCACTCATTGTGAGAAGTAGAGGAATATCTTCCTTTCGGGCTGATTCAATACTTGAACAATTAAAACGCTCAAGTCTTTCTATTGCGAATAGAAATATTAAAATTCATAATAGCTATGAATAAATCATTCATTAGAGAATCAATTTTAGTTAAGGTAAAAAATAATTAGAGTGGTATAACAGACATTATGAACCGATTTTAATTATGAGATACTCGTGAAGGGCCAATCCGTATGTACTGACTATATCGATGGACATCGACGTAGTTCGGCTTATATTGTCTATCTACGGCAACGAGAGTTCAAATTCGGATTTTTAGTGGAATAACTTGAAGTTAATAATTCAGAGTATTTAATTAACAGTTTAATTAATATTCTGTTGGTTTCTAGATTAGGTCCCAAGATCATGAAATCAAGCAATGAAATTCGCTTGAATACACAAAGGCGTAAGGCGGAATACATACTCACATTGATCGGTTATGGTGCTACAAAGAACAAAACGAATTGGCCTCCTCCATGAAGCTCGGCAGTGGCATCTCCATGCAGTGGACTGCTCGGTTTTGGCCCTTGTTGATCCTCCAAGATTCGGCCATTGGAGACTCCATGGAAGCTCCAAGCTTCATGCTCCAAAAATGATTCCAAGCTCACAAGAACATTGCCCTATCACCTTTGTATCACTCAAGTGTGTGCTAGCACTTCTTCTTCTTCTTTGTTTTTCGGTCAAACCAGAAATTGGAAGAGGAAGAAGATGAAAAATGGCTCAAAGCCGAGAGAGAAAAGAGAGGGAAGAAGGGTTTCCAAGAAACCGATTGGGGAGAGAGAAAGAATAAAAAGAAAATGCTTTATATATATATATTTTATTTTCCAAAACAAATAAATAAAAGCATTTTTCATTTACCAAAAAGTCAAAAAGCAAAAGCCCATTAATGCTTTTCAACTACCACATCAATCACTCAATCAAATTGTCACATCACTCAAAGTGATATTTTATTTGACGCTTGAAGTGACTAATGATTTGACATTTGATTTGACTTGCGTGCCGCACTCGAATTCGAAATGCGAATGCGCTCGTAAATAATCCCGGGCTCGGGTACGCTAATTCCAAATTAACGAATTTTCCGTTGCAACGTAATTAAACGATTACGCCTAGCGAAATCACTATTCACGTCGCTAACGAATTAATTCTAAATTAATTCGTTCTCCCGAATTAAAATCTAATTTCAATTCCGCGTCGAAATCCAATTTCGTATAATATATCAAATATTTTATTTTATCGATTAATTCCAAATTAATCGTTCTCTCTCTTTAATTAATATTTTATCCCAGATAAAATATCTCTGTAATTAATCCCAGATTAATTTTCTCTCTCATCTAATTAATCCCAGATTAATAAACTGCGAGTCATACGTCATCAGTGAATCTTCGGGAAGCGACCCATGAGGTCACCAGATATGTTGGCAGTAAATACGGTCGTCGGACTATCCGAACACGTAAGCACCTCGTACTACGTTTATACTGATTTACAAGACAAGATTGGCTTCTAGCAAAGCGCCATGCCTACCCAATTCTCCAGAAATATCCTTATAGGAATATGTGATCCATATCAAGAGTAGTATACCGTAGTATTTTGTATGTCGATCCAGCATCGGACGATCACGTGCTAGGCCTGGGGCTGGAATTGTGTATGTCCCGTACGAAGCACATATCGGATGTCTAGTAACTAGTCTCTATAATCGGATATACATGACCTAGTCATAATATCCCGATAGCTCGAGCATTTCAGAGAACGAGTTCTGTATCCTATGTGACCATCATCTCCATATGACTAGAGTGATACTTTCATCTTAACATCACACCCAACACTCTACGATTCTCAATATACCCAGCATTGGCGTACACAGAACCTGTTAAAGTCTTGGACGACCTCAACCAAAAAATATTGATTGTCGCAAGTATTAGCGGTGCAAGTCTCAAGTTAAGACCAAATACACCTACCCTGATTTCGGACTTCCATAGACACATAGTCATACTACCAATGGAATTCCGATGGGGTCTATCCAGAGCGAAGCTGTTTCCCGTACCTTCGGTAAAACACAACCTCCTATTACACTTGCATGAGTATCCTATACCCAAATATATGAGAACTATGTCTTTGTGCCGTCACAAACGCGCACAAGTGTAATACTTGTCTTTTACGTATTTATCGATGTCCAATCTCGATAATACTCTGACTATGGATATTTAATGATTTATCCTTTGTGGACTGATACTGTCTCATATCATTCTCTGTCCAGGAACAAATCACAAGGACCTCTCATCATTTATATATCTAAGTGATCTAATCACAAATGATAAGAGTGCAATCTCCTTTGTCACATAGTTAATTTTTACAACAACACCATGATCTGTACACATAGTGATGCTATGGGTCATAATTGTCCAACAATCTCCCACTTGTCCTATAGCCATTCACTCGAGTGCTTGACACCCGAACTATGTACGGTTGGCTCAAATTGCTGAGAAAAGTTTTCGTCAGTGGATTTTTATGAATATCATCTTGATGCTATTTATTCGATCATCACATCGCCACGATGTATGATCCGAATGAATCAGATGAATATCGAAGTATTTATCTGGATCGTTGATGAGACCATTAATTCTTTAGCCTGCGCTGACGCCTAGCTTAGCTACTAACAGAACTATATCTAATCTAATTAGATTTGTTATTGACCTAGATGGCTTCTATTGCTGCCTCAGCTGCTGAAATTAACCCGCATTTGTTGTTTATTCGGTAACAGTATCTTGCTTGGAAGATTTCCAGCTCACTGTACCGTTATTCAAACTATATAGTACCGTTTGCGACTTTTAGTCGTCTTTATCGGTTATAGGAAACTTGCTTCAGTGATCCCAGTCACATCAAGTTGTCCTTCTCTATACACTAAGACAGCATCATTAGTTCTCTAAGATACTAACGGATGTTCTTAACATCAATCCAGTGACTATCACTCGGATTGGCCTATTTGTGAATCCATATGCTCAAAGTGTATGAGACACTAGGTCACGTACATTTTTCAATATACGGTTTCTCGGAGAGTATTTCGAAAGCCAAGCTTTCGCCGATTGTTATTTTATGGGAATATCATTTCCAAGAAATGACATATTATCATTATTTTATAGGACAGCCACTGTCACTGCGCTCCCACTAACCCTTTTATATACACAAGAATTATTTTCGTTTTGAATTAAATCATAAATCATTATGATTATATCAAAATGATAATTCCAAGAACCTAATGCTTGCTTCAATCCAATCACGGATTGAATAACAAGCATTATCCAAATGGATTTACCGTGGCAACTGGTAAAAAGTTGAATCGTAATCAACACAATGTTGATAACGATACCTTTCCACTAAAAGCCTAGCTTTTTACGTTGGTATGTTGCCATCCATGTATGTCTTCCTTCAAGACTTATACAGTACCAATAGGCACAATGCCTTGCGGTACATCAACTAGTATCCAAACATAGTTGATTTACATGGAATCCATTTCGGATTATATGGCACTTTGCCATAATAGGGAGTCGATACCTTGTATCACTTCTTCATACGTAGTCAATTGGTATTCCTTAATAAGATAGACATCTTTATGAGGTGAGATCAGAAACCCATATCCCAGGCTGTTTTCTGATTCTCTCCGACTTACGCGGTTCTTGTGTATTCGAAAATTAATGGAATAGTTTCATCCTTGATGAACTATTTATGTTCCATTAAGATTCGGTGCCTTGGACAGTATTACTCCGATTTTTCATCGAGTTTTACTATCCTCCCACTTACCACTGCATATCGGTATTCTTCTCAGGAAAACCGCATGGTGAGCAACAATCTAATTGTTCTCTTGTGAGATGTATAAGTACTATACTTATGGTATCCCTAGGATAACCTACATTTGGCACTTATCCAATTTGGGTTCTTGTTTGGTATCATCCAAACGTATGCCTAGCATACCCAAATCATCAGGAATGAGAAACCTGGTTTCCTTCTTGTTCATATCTAATATGTTATCTGTCAAACAGATATTAATGGAACCTTATTCAAAATAAGTTCTTGCACTATTTAGCGTATCCGTTGAAGGAAATGGTAGCTCAGAGCGACTCGTGATTAACCTTATCATGTCTAACAAAATTCGATTAATCCTGTTCGGACACATCGTCAAACTGACGTGTTCCGGGAGGAGTCCTCATTGAAAGAATACTATACTCTTTCAAGTATACGAGAAACTTATTGCTTAAGTATTTTCCATTACGGTCTTACCGTGACGGTTAATACTTTAGCCAATCTATTTGTCTATTTCGTGTCGAAACTGTGAAAGTTTCTAATTTTTGTTTCATAAGAAACACACAACCATAACGCGATGCCACATCCGTATAGGTCACGAAATATTCATATCCACATCTAGCCTAGCTAGACATGGGCCCACTTGCTTTACTATGAACTAGGGCTATCAGATCGGTGGCATTTACACTTTTACCAAGTAAATAGTGTTTTAGGCACTTTGCCCAATAAACTAGATTCGTAGATTTTATTTGAATAGAATCAAATTAGTCCTAGTACCTACTCTTCGAAAGTGTGGATATACGATTCTTGTTTAATAGTGTCCCTAACAACTATGCCACAATTAGTTTCTTAATTGATCAAATCAGTTTGAGCTTATTTATTTGTCATGTTATATATTTGAGATATATTTATATTCAAAATATAAATGATGTCATTCACATCTAATGTGTTTATCTCAATATCATCTTTATATAATAAAACACTTTAGTGTTCTAGAATATAAAGGTTTACCCGCAGCGGGTCAAACACTGATATAGAGATAATGTATCTAGTCAAACTAGTTACATTATAACAGTTTCTTAATTTAGGTACAAACCCAAGGGTAGTTCCTAAACTTAGGTATCTACGGTTAAAACAGCGATTTTCGTCCCGTTTCCGATCTGGAGATTAATCTCAATTGAAGTCAGTATCCTGTTCAAAACAGATTCTGAACATCAATATATATATTTATGTACCACACTAAATATTTAAAATCCAATTTTAATACTAGTAGTGAACATAATTATGACAATCATATTTTGAAGTCAGAGCCTTGCTCGTCTTCGGTTCCTTCTTGGGATATGTCATTTTATCTTCCTATAAGATTATAATGAATTTGCCTTTGCCCTTTTCAACACTCCAGTAGCCTTTGGGCAAGCCTCAAGTTTCTAGAATATCGAAGTAAGGTGCGCCTTGCCCTACTTGCCTAATTGCAGAGTTTGACTTTGTCTCCTTGAGATTAGTCATTAATTCTCCAAGAATTATTTATTGCAATTTTAGTATTTCAAAGATCTAAAATAGATCCATGAAAATCCTTCAATTTCAGTATCATACTTTAAGAATCTAATACTTAGTTCTGATTCAGAAATTAAGGAGTCTACTTGACAAGTATAATGGATTAATATGTGATTGAGCGATCAATGTGAGTATGTATTCCGCCTTACTCCTTTGTGTATTCATGCGAATTTCATTGCTTGATTTCATGATCTAATATGAATATTCCAAATTTCATGTTCCACTTATTTGCTTAACTCCAGGCTTAGGCCTAATATGTTATTTTATCAAATAAAGTAACTTATTATTTTTCCAGGACCATCCTGAAACTTAATTCCCAATTTAAAAATTAAACCATTTAAACACATTTTCCCCAGGATTATGTTTTAAATGTCAATCTTTCAATTATATCTTAATTCTAATAGTCCAACTATTTAATCAACGATTTGTGGTACTTTGTATTATATTGATTATTATAGTCCAACTATACAATCAAATATAATTTAAATCAATTAACCTCAATTACATTGATTACTATAATCCAATTATAAAATCAACTGTAAATTGAAATTAATTAATTCTAATATATTGATTACTATAATCCAATTATATAATCAACTATAATACAGTCCAACTGCATATTAAAACAACAATTTAAATATTAGTCCAACTAACATTTAATTTAACGACGAAATATTTTGTGATTGAGCGCGTATGGCAAGTAATTAAACGAATATTGCAAATTCAATTCTTGCCTCCCACTATTTTTCGGCGAGCCTCTAACCCTCTGTCGAGTACTCGGGAAACCGCGTTTCCTAGTGGCCTAGGATCCCGTTAAATATCACACAATCTTGACTTTGGCCAACAAATTGTATGATAATTAACTAGGTAGATCTCTAAGATCAATTGGATCCAATCCAATTCCTAGATCCGGTAGGGAAACATCCAAGTCCGAAACATATATCTTATATATGCCAATATATCCAATGTATTACCTAACCTTTTTCCTCTAAATCAACTAAGCCTTGGCTTTGGCACAACAAACTTAGTGATCCCAGTCAAGCGCGACCCATTGACCATGGAAAGCTTCGTAATCAATGTCGATGGACAAGAAGTGGTCTTGACTTTGGCCAACAAACCACAACTTGGACAAGACACTGATATGGAACAAAGCCTTCGTGATTCAAACACATCTTCGACAGATAAAGACCTTGACTTTGGCCAACAAACCAGTGCCGTCTCGGATCTTGAGTGAGAATCACTCAATGGAAGGAAATACGCTTAATATTTAGCGAGGGTTTTTCGCTTGCAAATTGGCAACCAATTTATTATCTTTGTTAAGATCTCATCATCATACACCCTTAAACATGCATTCTAAACACATAATAAAGTGCATATGAATAAAATAATAATGATATGCGGATGGATACTTTACATTGATCCTAGATCCTAGCACAACTATTTCTTCTACCTGTTACACTACACTTCTAAAGAAACCTCATATACATTGAGGGGAATAGGTGAGAAGAGAATACAAAGAGTATAGAGGTGATAAGGCTGGACACGCAGGTCCAATTAATAAATCAAATTTATTACAATTTCCAAAATTGTCCCTCCCGACTAATATCCATCTGATATACATTATTCATGCATCACAACCATGTATTCATACAAGCATGTTATCAATCAATCTAATCCAATTAATTAATCTGATAATTAGTGATCATCCAATGTTCAAACAACGATTTGATTTTTTGCTCGAGTCAAACTCGTTTTACGAATAAGTACTGAAAGTACGAATTCTTGAATTAAATTAAACTACAAAATTAAATCCAATTCAATTTGTATTTAATACTAATTCACTATTTAATTCCAAATTAAATATTACACTTTAAAATGAACTTTTACGACTTAAATTCCAAATTTAATCGCAACAGGTCTCAAAGCCCGATTAACATCCAATGTTTATTTATTTAAAGTCCAATGGGCTTTTAATTAATTTCTTTAAGGCGTGGACTTTTGGTCAACTTGGGTCAAACCGATAACCAAGGTCCAATCCGGGATTTACCCCATAAGCCCATAAATCAATTTTGGCCCATTAGGCCCAATTAAATAATTAAGGTCCATTAAGTCATAATTGGACTTTATGGATGCGGTTTTGGGCCCAATTGGATCCAACCAAATTGGCCTAAACCTAACTTGGTACAACCAAGCCCAAAAGCCCAATTACAACCTATAAGGCCCAAATCCAATTTCAAGCCCAATTAATTAACTTATAAAATTCCAAATTCCACAATTAATTAACCTAAGTGTAATACACAATTAATTACCCAATTAACATTTCTAAAACATCAATTAGCCTAATTAATCATGCACTTCTACATCAAATAGTGTCCAACACAATTCAATCAAAATCATACCCAAATTACATGCTTAAAGTCTCGGCAATTAGGGGTTTTTCATTCCGATTTGGTTTCAATCCAATTGAATCCACAATCATTATTTCCCAAATCAATTCAACTCATCCAATGAATCAAAAAAACAATCACAATGAATTTCATGCTACAAAGAATTCGGCCAAGCCTACTTTTAAAGGGAAAATTGTTCCAAATCAAAATTCAATCCAATTGAACTTCAAAACAACATTACCCACTTGTTTTAAGCCATCCAATGATCAAACAAACAAAAAATCACGAAGATATTAGGGCTAGTAATTTTCGGCCAAGCCTCCAATTTGGGGGAAAATTGATCCAATCCAATTTTCTTGAAATTGATCATGCACAACTACAATTCAACCTCATTCAAGCATACTAAATCAAACAATTTAACCAATTGATGCTCAAATCGATTTTGCCCAATTTGAAACCCTAAAATTTTCATGCTTGATGTAAGCTCAAGATACCATTCTTGGTTTCTAGATAAGGTCCCAAGATCATGAAATCAAGCAATGAAATTCGCATGAATACACAAAGGAGTAAGGCGGAATACATATTCACATTGATCGGTTATGGTGCTACAAAGAACAAAACAAATTGGCCTCCTCCATGAAGCTCGGCAGTGGCTTCTCCATGCAGTGGACTGTTCGGTTTTGGCCCTTGTTGATCCTCTAAGATTCGGCCATTGGAGACTCCATGGAAGCTCCAAGCTTCAAGCTCCAAAAATGATTCTAAGCTCACAAGAACACTGCCCTATCACCTTTTTATCACTCAAGTGTGTGCTAGCACTTCTTCTTTGTTTTTCGGTCAAACCAGAAATTGGAAGAGGAAGAAGATGAAAAACGGCTCAAAGCCGAGAGAGAAAAGAGATGGAAGAAGGGTTTCCAAGAAACAGATTGGGGAGAGAGAAAGAATAAAAAGAAAATGCTTTATATATTTATTTTATTTTCCAAAAAAAAAACAAATAAATAAAAGCATTTTTCATTTACTAAAAAGTCAAAAAGAAAAAGCCCATTAATGCTTTTCAACTACCACATCAATCACTCAATCAAATTGTCACATCACTCGAAGTGACATTTGATTTGACGCTTGATGTGACTAATGATTTGACTCTTGATTTGACTTGCATGCCTCACTCGAATTCGAAATGCGAATGCGCTCGCAAATAATCCCGGGCTCGGGTTCGCTAATTCCAAATTAATGAATTTTCCATTGCGACGTAATTAAACGATTACGCCTAGCGAAATAACTATTCACGTTGCAAACGAATTAATTTAGAATTAATTCGTTCGCCCGAATTAAAATCTAATTTCAATTCCGCGTCGAAATCCAATTTCGTATAATATATCAAATATATTATTTTATCGATTAATTCTAAATTAATCGTTCTCTCTCTTTAATTAATATTTTATCCCAGATAAAATATCTCCGTAATTAATCCCATATTAATTTTCTCTCTCATCTAATAAATTCATATTAATAAAGTGCGAGTCATACATCATCAGTGAATCTTCGGGAAGTGACCCATGAGATCCCCGGATATGTTGGCAGTAAATACGATCGTCGGACTATCCGAACACGTAAGTACCTCGTACTACGTTTATACCGATTCACAAGACAACGTTGGCTTCTAGCAAAGCGTCATGCCTACATAATTCTCCAGAAATATCCTTATAGGAATATGTTATCTATATCAAGCGTAGTATACCGTAGTATTGTGTATGTCGATCCAGCATCAGACGATCACGTGCTAGGCCTGGGGCTGGAATTGTGTCTGCCCCGTAGGAAGCACATATCGGATGTCTGGTAACTAGTCTCTATAATCGGATATACATGACCTAGTCATAATATCCCGATAGCTCGAGCATTTAAGAGAACGAGTTCCGTATCCTATGTGACCATCATCTCCATATGACTAGAGTGATACTTCCGTCTTAACATCACACCCAACACTCTACGATTCTCAATGATTGTCGCAAGTATTAGCGGTGCAAGTCTCAAGTTAAGACCAAATACACCTACCCTGATTTCGGACTTCCATAGACACATAGTCATACTACCAATGGAATTCCGAGGGGGTCTATCCAGAGCGAAGCTGTTTCCCGTACCATCGGTAAAACACAACCACCTATTACACTTTCATGAGTATCCTATACCCAAATATATGAGAATTATGCCGTTGTGCCCTCACAAACGCGCACAAGTGTAATACTAGTCTTTTACGTATTTATCGATGTCCAATCTCGATAATACTCTGACTATGGATATTTAATGATTTATCCTTCGTGGACTGATACTGTCTCATATCATTCTCTGTCCAGGAACAAATCACAAGGACCTCTCATCATTTATATATCTATCTGATCTAATCACAAATGATAAGAGTACAATCTCCTTTGTCACATGGTTAATTTTTACAACAACACCATGATCTGTACAAATAGTGACGCTATGGGTCATAATTGTCCAACATATTCCACGATTATTGGAGCTGGGAACCATCAGTCCATTTGGTCCTCAGAAAGCTCGATATGCTATAACAATTTAAATATAATTGGATAGTCCAATTATATACTCACACACACCCACACAAATATTATTAATGAGATTAATAGTATACTTTGTCACAAATGAGACTTTATTTTAAATTTAATATAAAGTTTTCATTAAATAAATGATTATGAGATAATCGTTTTAAATATTAAAAGGTTTGTAATTATTAAATTATATTTTATAATTTAATATTTTATTTTAGAAATGAATAAATTTAAAATTTGATTTTAAAACCTTTCATTTACCAAATTAGTAGTTACACCTTTTTTTTATTGTGGAAACTAAATAATATCACTATTATGACATTAAGTAAAAAATTTGGTTGTTACAAAAAGGAGAAAAGAAGGCCGATTTTTGGGTTTAATGTGCTTAAAATTTATTAAATTTTTGACAATATTAACCCTAAGTATAAAAACTAATAATTAAGCTTTTTTTTAGACACAAATCATTCTTTAAACCCTAGCCACCATAGTTCATCATTTTCTTTCAAGTGTTAAAAGAAAAAGAACAAAAGAAAAAGATAAAAATCTGGTGTGACATTCTAGATCTCTTAAGTGTTTAGAGATTGTTTTGTGAGTCAAGCCCACCCTTGAATTTTTTGGTTGCGAGACATAGCACTAAAGATCATTCGGAGTCGAACCAAATTTCTTCATCTATTTTCTTATTTTCATAATCGACATCTCATTACTAGTTTTTGGGCTCAGTTTGTTTTGTGTTTTGTCCAGAAAAATTAGGGCACTTAAAAGGATTTTTCTAGGGTGTTGTGGGGTGTTTTGGTGAGAAAAATCAGACCTTAAATACTACTACATCACACGTAAATTATGGGTTATTTTTGGGTATGTTATGCGCGTTTTGGGTGCAAAATGGATCATATATGAGCTTCTGTTCGGGGACTGTTCTGGGGCTGAAATATCATATCAAGGGCTGGTCAGATTCAGCCATAAAAGGGAGAAGGCAGAAAAATATTTCAAGGTCGATCCCAGTGCCTAAGGCGTTTCCACCGCGATAGGACATCGGTTTCTACAAGAGCGAGGTTGAGAAATATTCTTAGCCATTCTCTTTTTATTAAATCTTTCTGTTTTTTATGATTTATATGAGATAAAATGAGTAGGCACATTTTAATGTTTATGTGATGAATGTTTTTTTAAATTCATGTGATGAATGTATTGCATTGATCGTAAATTTTTTCCGACTCTTATTTTTATTTTATTTTTTGGTTTTGAAATGTAAGGCCATAAGGCCATTTTTACAAGTGTTGTAAATTTATTTTTCCTATGTAAAAATTTCAAGTTGTAACATTCTATGCATTTTGGAGTGCCGATGCTGCCAAAAACTCAATATCCCTCTATGGAGCGAGATTTGAAGACCAAGGGATGCCTTGAAATATTTTGTACTAATTAGATTAGTATAGGAAAAATAAGAGCTCAGTCAATGTAATTTTATTTTTATGTTATATGTATGTTTATTTCATAATGTTTGAACAACATGTCATATAGCTTAGGGTCTCTACTCTTGCATTTTCACATGCCATAATATGTTTTAGATGCATGGATATTCTAGTCATCAAATGTGATTTTATGAAATTTAAAAGAGTTAAATTGAAATATGATATGCATGAAAATAAATTGATATGATTAATTGGTTTAATGATTTAAATTGGAAATTCAAAAGTTTAATAATTATGGGCTTTATAAGTGTATCATGTTTTCCATTGATATATCGGATGTAAACCTGTATATAAATTCCATAGCCGATTACAAATGGACGGTAGTGTGATCTGCACTCGGGACACAATTTCATGTACCATTAGAATTTCTAACGAGCTTATATTAATTAAATAGTTTAATTAAAATTTTATCCATTTGTTGAATTTCAAATTTTAAACTTGTTAGTGAACTAAAATTTTAAGAGTTAAAATTAATTAGGCCACTAAAACAAACTTAATTAAATTTTTAACATCCCGCCTAAGCCAGGATGCTACCGGCAGGAGACAAGCTAAACCCATCTCCATAAGCCTCTGATTCTAACGAAATTTCGGCATGACGTATTCGTAACATCATGCAACCTGGCCTATAGCCAGCATCCATATACAACATAAACATAAAATCTCGGCCTCAGGCCGACATCTCAACATCAATGCAATCTAAGGGCCCAACTAAAATGCAATGCAGACACAAAGACAAAATACAACCAGGGCTTCGTGCCCGAAATTACGAATAAACAAAAACTTTTATAATAAACTTATACAACTCAATTTCTCTACAACTAGACTTATTAAAACTTGACTGATACTCCCAAGACCTGGTGACTGGCTGACTGCAACGCTGCTATCCGGCCCCTCAAGCTCTAGTGTCTGTGGTTGACCGATCAGGTCACCAACCTGCAAAACTCAAACACTGCAGTGGTGTGAGTCATAAGACTCAGTAAGTAACTATGCCCATTCCTTGAGCGTCAAATGCCCAAAATTTAATTTTGTTCCCATATTAACCTGGTTATTTATAAGGCCATTTAAATATCTACAAAGTCTGAATTAGTTATATGGTTCTTGTTCATTACATAAACAGGTTACTTATTACCAAATCAACATTTATCACATGAAGGGTAAATGTTTATTTTCTTACTTACTAAGTTAAAAAAAAATGAACCATATTACTCTTATCCATTTTTACTCCCATATTACCTACTACCAGTCTTTCTACTATTTATACATATACTTAAAATCCTGATCCTTGTTTACGTTCAACACCCCTAATATAAATAACAAGTTTCTATTTTCTAAGTCAAGGCTTACCATACTTTCGCTGCGCTACCCTGATATCTTAATTCTTTCTTACTTATTAATTGCTAATCTAGTTTGGTTATTTACCATGCTTACCTTTCTTTTATTTTATTGAAACATCATCGAATCGGATTTATATAATATTCTTTTTGCTAATATCTGACAAGCTAATGTAAACTATATAAACAAGTATATGAAACCATATAATCATACGCTAGTATCATACAAATTGTTCTTTCTATGTAACCATATAATACACACATACATCAATCAATACTCATAGATATAATCATGCTATTATTTATTAATGTCCACTTTATGCGTCACAAATGTTAACCAGAATGTGTGATTTAAATGCAAGACTTTTATAAGCTATGCAGTACTTTAATCATGACATGATTTTATGAAATAAGTCTTGAAAATCTTTTCTGAAAACTGCTTTCTAAACTCTTTATGAATCTATCTTTCTGAAATACTATTTTCTAAAAACTGTTTCTGAAAACTGCTCATCTGAAAACTGTTTCTGAAAACTGAAGTCTTTATCTGAAATCTGTATTTCTGAAAACTGAAGTCTGTATCTGAAAACTGAAAACTTTCTCTCAGTTATGTGTGTCTGTCGAAAAACCCGGACATATGAGGGCGTTACGTATCGTCCGACCCCTCATATGCCAATCTGGAGGCAGAAGTGCAAAACCATGACTTTGGGGCGTTACGTCTCGCCGTCCCCCAAAGCATGCCACTACTGTCTCATAATCTGGGGGTCTAGGGGCGTGATATCTCTCCGTCCGCCTAGCCCATCTGGAGGACCTGAGAGCGTCCCCTCAGTCCTCAACATGTGCAGATGTTATCTGTATCCGTCAATTCCATCTGTGTTTCAAGTTACATACTGGGGTGAGTTTTTCCCTCATGCCCCGAAAAAACATAAAATCATATTTTAAAATTCAAAACTGTAAGAAACATTTTTCTGAAATATATTGTCTTCCAAAAGCATCTGAAACTTTCTTTTAAAACATTTTGAATCTTTGAAAACTTTCTTAACTTTTGCTCAACTGTTGAAAATCTTGACTCACACATATGCATATGCATTTCTCATGCTTCTTTCACTAATCACAGACATGCCTTCTTATGTACTAATCTTTGGATTATCATATAACTACATGTATATGTTTATGCATGACTATAATTTAATGACATATGCATGCTATTACACATATGCTTTCATTATTAGCTATCTATTTATGACATATAGATCCCACTATTTTCATACTTCTATCCTTAATTATCATTATCTTATTTTCTATATACTCATAATATCATTACTGTTCTTTGCATACACTCATACATGCTCAAGAATTAAAATTTTCAATTCTACTTTTATACCATAGGGCTGATTTTATTTTGTTTTACTAGGGTCGGACTCAGATCATTATTTCAGGGGCTGACAGAACCTCATGGGTAGGATTTGACTTAATCTAGGACTTTCAGGGTCTAACTATGTTTACTGGTCAGGTTCTGACTTAGTTACTGGATCGTCGAGGTCTGAATCATTTCACTAACAGGGACAAAGGCTTATTAAGGCAGAGGCTATTAAAAATTCAAGCACTGAGTCTAAAGTAGAGTCTGATTAGACTCTGACTCAGTCTCTCAACATATCCTAAATCCACCCGAGCAGGTACTATATGAGAAGTAATGACGAGCAGCACATGAAACGCTTCAGACCAACCCAAAATAAAACATTGGAAATATATTCAAAGGCTAATGGCTTAAATAAACCCAGTTGAGCTCGACTTAATTAACTCACATACACTAGCAATACTATGAGTTGCGATTTAATAATCACCATCTGCAAATGAACTGATATCAGTATACCGAATTAAAAGAACACCAACACCAATGAGCAGAAATAAAAAAAAATTAAATTTAAGGATACCAATTGAACAAATTCAATTTCTAAATGAAATTGTAAGCCAACAACAATCCCAATATTTTCCTTATAAGCTACAAATTATCCTACTAATTTTTCACCACAATCAGAACCTACAATTCCCTCTAATTTCGGCCACAAGTAAACCACATCCACCTTGTATTACCAAAATTAATTTCAAAAAAATTTCAAATTACTCATCTAACAAATCTACATCCTAATTTGTATAAATCACCAAATTCTAGGGTTCTTAACAAATTTTCCCCAATTTCTCAATTACTCTCATTTGGTTAATTTTTATAATTTCAAGGTTAAAATCAGTCATTGAGTGCTCTAATTTAAGCATCTTTATCATTCTTAGTTCAGTTATAGATTCGTTTAACATATTAAAATGAACTCAAAAATATCCAGGCTCAAAGAAATTCCCACATAGTGTACTTACAAATTGACTCCATGAACGAAATCAAACTCCCAGATTCGGACTCCCTCATCTTCTTCTTCCTCTCTGCTTTACCTCTCGGTTTCACTCTCCCAATTTCTCTTACTTGGCTCAACCCTTCTCTATCCATCCACTGCTTCTGCTCACTGCCACTTCACTGGACCAAATTTCACGGAACAAGCTTTAGGAACTTCTCTCACCCCTCTCTCTTTCTCGGTTTCCCCTGCTCTCTCTCTCTCGGTCATTCTCTGTTTCCCCTCTTTCTCGGCTTTTGCTTCTTCTTTCTTCTCAATTCTGCCTTGACTCTTCTTCTTTTATTTCTACTTCGCTCGGCTTTCTCTCTCTCCCTTAGCTTCTCTCTGCTTTTCTCTCTTTTACTCTCGATTCTTCATTCTTTCCTCTCTCTTGATTTTTCGGTTTGTGTGAGTGAACTGTGTATGTGTGTATATTAAATTAATGCACGTGTGGTGCATATTTACCACATATATATTAAAAAAAAATATGTGTATTAAATATAAGTGTTACACGTGTATACATGAGCAAGAAATATCTAAATCCATTTATTCAAGTTGGTAAATTACAATCTAACCCTTCAAGTTGAATTTTTATTATCTTATAATTTATTTCTAAAAAAAAGTCTCTATTTTATAATAAAAATGGACATTGCGTTCGGACGCGACCCCATACACGAAAATATAATTTACGCAAAATACTAAAATAACCCGGGTCGTTACAAAATTAGTTTAATCAAGTAAATATTAGTTGAGTCTAATGAGAATTAGTGTATAAAATATATAGAGTTAAAATTAGTTTGATCATTAGTTATACATTGGTGTAATATAGAGTTATGTTTTAGCTCATGTACATATGGACACTAGTGAATTAAAATATTAGATATTTTAAGTTGAAACCTTAATTTTAAACAAGTGAGTGGGAAAAAGGATATACGAAAATATATCTTTCGATCTCCGTTGTTAGTCCAAAAACATGAGATTCAAAAGGCGGCCCGACATGGCTTTGTTTTCGTCCCCCAATAGATGGTGTCTTTTTTGGGTCAATATCAAGTTTGGATTCCAAGAGGATAGAAACTTTAAATGTATCTGGTGAACTGACGTAGCCTACGGCGGTACTTCACTAGTTAATCAATTGAGATTAAATGTTAATCGATATTCCTTGATCAAATTAAACAGTGGTTGGTTAATCTAGAAATAAAAGTTATTCCCGCATATATTAATCAATTGAGATTATCTCGATCTATCATGCAAATACTTGACCTATCCTACGACGGTATTTTTTTATGGGATGATAGATTTTCATGGCATTGTAATTCTTTTAGGTTTCTAATTCATTATACATGGTTCATGCATCATGTTTAATTTTATGTCAAAATGTTTGATAATTTTAATATGCTATGAATGAATATTAAATACATGTTTACTTTATTTTATTTCATCCATGGTTTCTCCAATTATTGATATTCTCTCTAAAGACAAATTAACGAGAGAAAATTATGTTAAATGGAAAAGTAGCATGAACATAATTCTGGTATGTGAAGACCTTAAGTTTGTCCTGAAGGAGGAATGTCCTCCCGAGACAGCCAGAAATTCTGGCCAAGCTGTACATGATGCCTACAATAAATGGGTCGTGGCCAACGAGAAAGCTCACTACTACTTGCTAGTAGGAATGTCTGAGGTTCTTGCTGTAAAGCATGAGCCAATAGCTACAACATATTTGGTGATGGAGTCATTGTAGGGCATGGTCGGGCAGCCTTCGGTGCGACATCGTTATAAGGCTATGGTCTAAGCAATGACCGCTAGGATGAAGGATTGGACATCAGTCCGAGAGCACGTCTTAAGGATGATGACCTATCGTAATACGGTTGAAACTCATGGAGCTCGTATTGACGAGCGTAGCCAGGTGACCATGATCATGGAAACTCTTCCGAAGAGTTTCCTACAGTTTAAAAGCAACTAAGTTATGAACAAGATGTCATTTACTTTGACTCAACTGCTAAATGAGCTCACCCATTACGAGTCCATGTTGGTGGATCCTCGTAAGCCCAGTGGAGAGGAAAATGTTACCGAATCTTCTAAATATGAAAAGAATAAGAATAAAGAGACTGGGAAGGCTAAGACAAAGGCCATGAAGAAGATCAAGAAAAGCTCCAAGAATGCCAAGCCCAAAGGAAAGTGTTTCCATTGCAACATGGATGGGCATTGGAAAATGAATTATCATAAATACCTTGCAGAGCTGAAAGAAAAGAATGCACATGTAAATACGATTTACTTATCATCGAATCTCTATTAGTGGAGGATGATAAATCTGCATGGACTGTTGATTTTGGAGCCACTGATGAGTGGTATTTATATCACTTATTCTCACTCATTTGACCTAATATTTCGTATAGTTTCTCGATTTTTGTGAATGTTTTGATGAATTTTGTGTTATTTTGCAGATAAATAAAGTTTGGAAAGCATTGGAGGTAATTTGGGGCAAAAACGGACAAAAATGCGTCAACAGGGATATTTTGGTCTTTTGCGCGTCGCGACGTCTAAAATACGCCGAACAGTGCTAACGTGTCCCGGGTCCACAAATCAGAATCTGAGAAAAGTTTGACTTTGCTAAAATACGCCGTGCCACATGTAACCATAACATCCGATCTTCTAACATGCGCCGTGCCACATGTCAGCATCCTACGGTGCCGACAGTCGCCATCGCCACGTGTGCCAAGTGTCACTCCAGGTCATTTCCATGTCATCAGCCACGTCAGCAAGTCAACAAGTCAACATTGCCACCTCATCGCCACGTCATCATCAGCCAATCAGGAAGTGCCACGTGTCACAATCCTACGGTGCCGACAGTCTCTTTCCCACGTGTGGCCACATCGTCGCCACGTCACTGCCACGTCATTGCCACGTCAGCATCAATAATTAAGTATCTAATCCTTATCTGACATGTGGCGGATAAGAATCTCAGCGACCAATCAGAAGCCGCCACGTGTCACAATAATTGAAGCCCAACCACTCCGCCACGTGTCACCTTATCAGCTTATCCAGAATCTTCAAACCGGCGAACCAGAGCATGCCACGTCGACAAAAGATGGCGTAGCGATGCTGAGGGCCCTGGCGTCGCGATGCTGGAAGCCTACCGAGGCCTATAAATTAAGCTCGAGATTTCAGAATTGAATGTACCACTCTCTCTCTTCTATTCTCTGTAAAGAGAGAGTTTCTCTCTCTAGTTTCTTTTAGTTTTTAGTTTTTTTTTTAAGTTTTTAGTTTTGTAAATAATTTTAATTACGTTTTGTTAATATAGTAATTTACTTTTTTACTTTTTACAGTTTTTACTATTTACCATGAGGAGGTAACTTCCCCAGCTATGGTGAAAGGTAATTCTTTTACTGTTACTATTTAGATTAATCTCCCTTAAAAATAATATATTCACTATTTAAAATATTGACTTAAAAAGGATACTGCCAGATTGGTCGGTTGGTAATTCATTTTAATATGGTTTAAACCTGACTAATCAAGGATACCGCCGGATTGGTCGGTTGGTAATTTAATTTTGATTCCGCCTTTATGGCTGGTTGGACTTAATTTGACTTAATCAGGATATTGCCTATATGGCTGGTTGGAAAAAGAATCAAAAGTTTATATATTATTTTATGGGAGATATCTAAATAGTAGTAGTAAAAGTAATTCCTTTTACCTTAGCATTTTATTTTATTTACTTTTCAGTTTTACTTTATGTCTTTTACTTTTCAGTATTTTTACTTTATGTCTTTTACTTTTAAGTTGTTACTAGCCCTAGTTATGTGTTAGTTATCTGAGGTTGTGATGAATTCTAATATCACCGGTTTATAAGGGGTTATTTTATAGTTTGGGTAATTTAAAGGTTTACTTATAAGTCTTAAGCTTAATGCTTCTTGTTGTCTGATCACCAACAAAATTGATGTGGTAAATCTAAAATGAACTAGACATAGGGATTTTAGGTTTCAGCCTTAGACTTAATAGCCCACGATCTTCCTTGAGGATAGATAACCCTTTAATAGATTTCCTTACAGGATAGGAATATACATGTCGGGCGGGGGTAGCAATAATTGGAACTTAAACTTAATGAATCCAGATAATTTGGTTGACATAGACATATGGTTCAATTGGGTTAAACTGGGTATTTGCGTCTGACCATCGACAGTCTTTTGCATAATTTAGTGTTCCAGGTTAGTAAACTAATTTATTACACAAACATAAAATAATCACTTCATCTTTTAAAAGATATTAGAATGATTCACAACCTTAGATCTTTGTGTCTTTTGTTATTTTCCTTAGTATTTTCTTTTGTCTTTTTATTTATTTATTTATTTTGTAAAACCACTTTCAACCAATCAAACAATCATTCTCTTCACCCTCAATTAGATATCTGTAATTAAATAGATTCAATAATTAATAACAACAGTAGGAATTAAGTTCTCGTGGGATCGATATTTTTATACTACTTGAACGATACGTGCGCTTCGTTATACGTGTGTGTTTACGTCGGTCAAGTTTTTGGCGCCGTTGCCGGGGACTTATTTTTCTTGAGTTATTAATTTTGAAGCTATCTAATTTACTTGTATCTAATTTTATTTATTTTTATCTGTAATTTTTATTTCTTTCTTTTGTTTCAGGTGATTGAAAAAAAAATGGAACATTATTGGGAGATTGAGAGATCACAAGCTTTACTAGAAGATACACCCCAATCTGGGAGCAACAGTCCGATTTTCTGGGGCCTGTTGTCCAGCCCAACAATTATCACTGGATGCCAGAACCAAACAATACCACATTTGCTCAACAGAACGCAATGGGGAGATGTGACATATGTAATGGTAACCACCCTAGAGATTATTGCGAATACAACTACCATCCAGGGTGGCAGAGCTATCAAGATCCTTCATGGTATGACAGCCATCACATTTCATAGAACCACATTTTCCATCTTATCCACACCCACCTACAATGATCTTCATCAACAATCAGAACAATCAAAAAAGATCAGATGATTGACATGCTCAAAGATGTGTTCAAGAAACGAGAAGAAAATATGGATACAATGCTTGAAACATTCCAGAATCAACTCGAAAGTATTCAGAGACAATCAGAATCCATTCAGAGGATAACAGATCAAATGAGACAATTCACAGAAAACCAGAACTACATACCTCAAGAACCAGTTTCAGATGACACTGATGAAGCCTTCGAGTACCAATCATTTCACAATGACACTTCAACAGAGGAGGAGGCTGAGCAGTATCAACAACCAGAGGTATCAGTTCAGGAGCCCGAACCGGCAGAGTCTCAATTTGACTTTTATTATTCAGATTCTGACGAGGATAAAGCTAATCTATTTGTACCAATTGCACCAACAACGGAGGATCAAACTTTCAATCCTCAAAATGATGATCTTGGAGCATGCTTTACCATGATGTTTGAAGAAGATCTATCTGAACCATTCATTCCAGTCGTATCAGAGGATGAAAACCTAATATCAGAAACATCTTTGCATCCTCAGGTTGACAATTTTGAAGCATGTATTTCACAGATGACAGATGAAGAGCTGAATACAAAAATTTTAAAATTCATCTGTGAAGAAAATATGGAACAAGAAGTAGAGCAAATGGAGGAGCAAATGTCTGACTTTAATGAAAATCCAGAGCATTCAGGAGAAACATCGCTGTTTTGGGGAGTAAAAATCAAATATATCACCCAGAAGCTTGACAGAATGGAACTTCCATTCCAAGTCAAGCACCATATGAGACCTCCTGATTTTCTTTCTTTCTTTGCAAGAATCACTGGAGCAACAAGGAGCAAAAAGATGGCAATAGCACTGAATGAGACAAAACTCTTTTTGCCACTTTACCGTTGGAAGAGACCCTTCAAAAGTAATGCTCACAGGATTGTCTTTAATCGGACATCCAAAACGACATTGAAACCTCATTAACTGATGAATTTCAGTCACGTCTTGCTGAAGACGAAAAATTTAGCACTAGCAAGGAGGCAACCCATGAAATTTGTTGTAATTTTTTTTCATATTTTGTGTGAACTTTTTAATTTTGTGTGTAATTTTTTTTGTAGGGAAAGGTACAAACGAAGCATTTTAAGACAGAAGGAATTGTGTTTGGCAATCAAAGATGAGAAACAATTCATTAGCGATGGCTGAGTAAGGAATGAAATCTTGAGACGCATCCTAATGAATTTATACTAAGCGAGTGGCGTATTGCGTACATAATTTCGTTACCTTAATTATTGCTTTGATTCGCTTTTCAGTTGTAATTATCTTTATTTTCGTAGACAGGATCCAGACTTTTTGACCTTCACGATTTCTTTTGTTGTTTAGCTAACAATCGTCCTCTGGAAGATATTAGTGCTATTATTACTCACCCTTTTTCAGGTACTATAAATTCAGCCCGTCATTGCACTTTTGAAGGCATCCAGAGTTGAGAAAGAAATATATAAAAAATGGAAGCCACTTCAAGAAGACGAGTTGAAAACATCTGTGTGTTTTGCGGTACTAGTGTTGGTACTAAGCCACAATACGTAGAAGCAGCACAGGAATTGGGTCGAGTCTTAGCTGCAAGGAATATGCACTTAATATATGGCGGAGGCAATCTTGGACTCATGGGGATCGTTTCAAAGGCTGTACAGGAGGGAGGCAGTCATGTTTTGGGAATCATCCCAAAACCCTTGGCAGAGGCAAATCTTATTGGATCATCAAACGGAGAGGAATTAATTGTGCTAGGTATGTCTGAACGACTGGTAGAAATGATTAACCGTGCTGATGCTTTTGTTGCTTTGTCAGGTGGCTTGGGCACATTGGAGGAAATTTTTATAGTACTATCTTGGGCGAACCTGAACATACACCAGAAACCGCTTGGACTGTTTAATGTTGATGGATTTTATGATTTTCTTTGTGTGTTTCTTGATGATGCTCGGAGAAATGGGTTCATGTCAAAACCTATGAAAGAACTCATCTTCATTTCCAGAACTGCTTCGGACCTAATAGACCAACTCATAGCCTATGAACCACAAGTTGACCATATCCTTTCAAAGATAAATTGGTATGAGGATGATCGTGGTAAGAGGAGTAAGATTAATTTGGATCTTAACCTTTAATTTACTGTAGATTTTCAGCTAACCAGGTACGACCTTCTTAACTCTCCTTTTACTGTTTAAGACATTGGGTAAAATGTCTCATTTAGGTTTGGGGGAGGGAATTAGTTGATTAGTACCTTGTTTTTAGTTTGTATGTTGTTTTTATTTTTAGTCCTAAATTTTTCAAAAAATACAAAAAAAAATTGGAAAATTTTCAAAAATTACAAAAATATTTTGTGTTTTTGTGTTTTTAATTTAAATAAATGAAATTGGTAAGAGATAGCTGAGTAAGGAGTTTCCTCTCCTGAGACGTATCTAAAACCTATTTCGAAACAAGTTAATTTTTATTTATTTCATTTTGAATTATTTAATTTGTGAATTCTCCTTAAAACGGATTAAAAGGAATCTTCATATGTTCAGTTAGCAGATATTATCAACATATATAGTAACATACGGACATGAGCTAAAATTGAAAAGTTTGTAATATTCAGTGCTCTAGTTTAATTGGAGGAAACATCTCAAACAACAATAGAGTAAAAAAAAAAAAACGTTTGAGATCCGAGTTATTAAGTCTGTAAGGGTGTTTTAACACCTAGTACCCTAAAACCAACTGGATTGGGAGTCATTGGCCCAAAGCTCGTTACATGGATCAAAGATGCTGCAAAAATATATATATCTGAAGTCTGAGTAATTAAGTCCGTAGGGGTGTCTTAACACCTGGTGCCCTAAAGGCAACTGGTTTGGGAGCCACCGACCCAACACTCGCTACATAGACGGAAGATATTGTATATAAATAAAAAATAGAGAAAAATCAAAGAAAAAATCAGAAAATTAGAAAAATTATTCCATTGCTCCAAAAATGTGTGAAATCTGATAGAACTTTAGGACAAAAATATTACTCTCTTATCAACTACACTTGTGACTGTTGTGGGCAAAAAATTAATTGATTAATATTTTGTTAGCTGTGTATATGGAGAATGGTAAAAATAATCGGAGAATTTACTTATTCGGTAATTTAAAATGAAACAAAACAACTAGTAACTTTGAGTAGAAGTTTCACTTGATTAGTCACTAACTTCTCTTTTCTCTTGTCTTTTTGCTTTTGTGTGCATTACTTTTAAATAACTTTTTACTTTTGTAAAAATGTTTGTGGGTATCATTGCTGTAAGCCCTCACGAGACTACAACTCGTCCACTAGGGACACCTAGGGGTTTAAAGGCTTGTTGCATACGCTAAATGCAATCGTGATCCCTACGAAAGTGGCTTAGTTAATTTTATTTTCATGTTATTTTATTTTATGTTTTGCTCGAGGACTAGCAAAATGTTAGGTTTGGGGGGTGTGATGAGTGGTGTTTATATCACTTATTCTCACTCATTTGACCTAATATTTCGTACAGTTTCTTGAGTTTTGTGAACGTTTTGATGTATTTTGTGTTATTTTGCAGATAAATAAAGTTTGGAAAGCATTGGAGTCAATTTGGGGCAAAAACCGACAAACATGCGTCAACAGGGATATTTTAGTCTTTCGCGCGTCTCGACGCTGAAGACTTACGCATCGCGACGTCTAAAATGCACCGAACAGTGCTAACGTGCACCGGGTCCAAAAATCAGAATCTGAGAAAAATTTGACTTTTCTAAAATGTGTCGTGCCACGTGTCACAATCACAGCCTATCTACTAACATGCGCCGTGCCACGTGTCAGCATCCTACGGTGCCGACAGTCGCCATCGCCATGTGTGCCACGTGTCACTCCAGGTCATTTCCATGTCATCAGCCACGTCAGCAAGTCAACAAGTCAACATTGTCACCTCATCGCCACGTCATCATCACCCAATCAGGAAGTGCCACGTGTCACAATCATACAGTGCCGATAGTCTCTTTCCCATGTGTCGCCACGTCATTGCCACGTCACCGCCACGTCATCGCCACGTCAGTATCAATAATTGAGTATCTAATCCTTATCTGACACGTGGCGGATAAGAATCGCAGCGACCAATCAGAAGCCGCCACGTGTCACAATAATCAGAAGTCGCGATGCTGGAAGCCTACCGAGGCCTATAAATTGAGCTCGAGATTTCAGAATTGAATGTACCACTCTCTCTCTTCTATTCTCTGTAAAGAGAGAGTTTCTCTCTCTAGTTTCTTTTAGTTTTTAGGTTTTTTTTAGTTTTTAGTTTTGTAAATAATTTTAATTACGTTTTGTTAATATAGTAATTTACTTTTTTACTTTTTATAGTTTTTACTATTTACAATGAGGAGGTAACTTCCCCAGCTATGGTGAAAGGTAATTCTTTTACTGTTACTATTTAAATTAATCTCCCTTAAAAATAATATATTCACTATTTAAAATATTGACTTAAAAAGGATACCGCCAGATTGGTCAGTTGGTAATTCATTTTAATATGGTTTAAACCTGACTAATCAAGGATACCGCCGGATTGGTCGGTTGGTAATTTAATTTTGATTCCGCCTTTATGGCTGGTTGGACTTAATTTGACTTAATCAGGATACCGCCTATATGGCTGGTTGGAAAAAGAATCACAAGTTTATATATTATTTTATGGGAGATATCTAAATTAGTAGTAGTAAAAGTAATTCATTTTACCTTAGCATTTTATTTTATTTTACTTTTCAGTTTTACTTTATGTCTTTTACTTTTCAGTATTTTTACTTTATGTCTTTTACTTTTAAGTTGTTACTAGCCCTAGTTATGTGTTAGTTATTTGAGGTTGTGATGAATTCTAATATCACCGGTTTATAAGGGGTTATTTTATAGTTTGGGTAATTTAAAGGTTTACTTATTAAGTCTTAAGCTCAATGCTTCTTGTTGTCTGATCACCAATAAGATTGATGTGGTAAATCTAAAATGAACTAGACATAAGGATTTTAGGTTTCAGCCTTAGACTTAATAGCCCACGATCTTTCTTAAGGATAGATAACCTTTTAATAGATTTCCTTACATGATAGGAATATACCTGTCGGGCGGGGGTAGCCATAATTGGAACTTAAACTTAATGAATCCAGATAATTTGGTTGACATAGACATAAGGTTCAATTGGGTTAAACTGGGTATTTGCGTCTGACCATCGACATAGGCTTTTGCATAATTTAGTGTTCCATGTTAGTAAACTGATTTATTACACAAACATAAAATAATCACTTCATATTTTAAAAGATATTAGAATGATTCACAACCTTAGATCTTTGTGTCTTTTGTTATTTTCCTTAGTATTTTCTTTTGTCTTTTTATTTATTTATTTATTTATTTTGTAAAACCACTTTCAACCAATCAAACAATCATTCTCTTCACCCTCAATTAGATATCTATAATTAAATAGATTCAATAATTAATAACAACAGTAGGAATTAAGTCCTCGTGGGATCGATATTTTTATACTACTTGAACGATACGTGGGCTTGTGTTATATGTGTGTGTTTACGCCGGTCAGCCACTAACCATATTTATTCTTCTTTGTATCTACTTGATTTATGGAAGGACCTTATTGAAGGTGACTACACCATGGGGTCGGGACATGGGATGTCGTTTCACCAAGAGCAGTGGAAGTTTCTAGTTTAAATTTTTAAATAATAGTTATTTAAATTTAAACAATGTGTTATTTATTCCTAATTTTCGTAGGAATTTGATTTCCGTTCTAAATTTTTGGATGACTGTTTTTTTATTTTGTTTAATAATAATTTAGTTATTATTGGTATAAATGGATTAACTATATGCACATGAAACTCTGAAAATAATTTATATGTGTTAAGGCCGTTAACTCTCATTGTTGAACACTGAAATGTTTAAGGTTGAAAAACCTGAAATAAAACAGCAAAAGATTTCTCATGATGACACATATTTATGGCATCTTAGACTTGGTCATGTTATCCTTGACCAAGAATATAAGTTGATAACAATAGAGCTTTAAACCAGTTAAAGATTGGGACTTTACTAATCTGTGAATATTGTCTAGAAGGAAAGATGATCAAAAGACATTTTATTGGGAAAATGTATAAGAGCCAGTCAACCACTTGAGCTAATACGTTGGGACATTTACGGACCAATGAATGTAAGAGCCTGAGGAGGTTATGAATACTTCGTTATATTTATTGACGATTATTCTAGATATGGGTACGTTTACCTAATGCAACACAAGTCAGATACCTTTGAAAAGTTCAAAGAGTATCGTGCTGAGATTGAGAACCAATTAGGTAAGACAATCAAAACTCTACGATCAGATCATGGAAGAAAATACCTTGATATAGATTTCGAGGAATTCTTAGTTGAGCATGAGATTGTATCTCAGCTCACAGCACAACAGAACGGTGTTACAGAGAGGATAAATCAGACCCTACTAGACATGATAAGATCTATGTTTAGTTATAGTTCACTGCCTAGTTCATTCTGGGGATATGCATTATAAACAACAATGTATATCTTTAATGTATTTCCATCTAAGTTTGTTCCTAAGACTCCTTTATAGTTGTGGAATGGTCATAAAGCTTGTTTATGGCATTTCCATTTATGGGGCTGTCCAGAGTATGTGCTGAAGAATAAGACTACTAAGTTGGAGCCACGTTCTCAGGTGTGCCTATTTATAGGCTATCCTAAAGAGACAATGGGTGTGTTCTTTTATAGTCCAAAAGATAACAAAATGTTTATGTCGACAAACGCTACATTTCTTGAGGAGGACTATATGAAGGAGTTCAAACCTCAAAGTACAGTGTTACTCAAGAAGTTACTTGCTGGTTTGACCAGCACACCATCATCAACAATAGTAGACAGAAACATATCACCTTCGACATATGAGCGTCAGATGAAAGTATGTTAGAATGAGCTGCCACTTAGACGCATTGAGAGGGTTGTACGACAACCTGATCACTATATAGGAGTTGGAGAGGCACAATTTGTCACATTCAGTGATGGTGTAGATGATCCATTGACCTATCGTAATGCAATGGATGATTCTGATAGAGAGGAATGGCTCAAAGCCATGAACCTCGAGATGAAGTAAATGTACATTAATTCAGTCTGGGAACTTGTAGATCAATCTGTTTAGGTAAAACCCATAGATTACAAGGGAATCTACAAAGAGAATGAGGAGAGAAAATGGGAAGGTACTTACCTTTAAGGATAGGGTAGTGGCCAATGGTTATACCCACAAAGAAGGAGTTGACTATGAGGAGACTTTCTCGCTAGTAGCCATGCTTAAATCCATATGTACTCTTCTTTATATTGCTGCATATTATTAATATGAGATTTAGCAAATTGATGTCAAGACTGCATTCTTGAATGGAAATCTTGATGAGTATATCTGTATGGTACAACCAGAAGGGGTTCATAGCCCAAGGTCAATAAGAAAAGGTTTGCAAGCTACAAAGGTCCATTTATGGAATTAAGCATACATCTCAATCTTGAAACATAAGATTTAATACCATGGTCAAGTCTTATAATTTTGAACAGAACATTGATGAGCCTTGTGTATACAAGCGTGTCATTGATGAAAATATGGTTTTTCTCATTTTTTTACGTCAATGACATTTTACTCATTGGGAATGATGTAAAAATATTATCGGACGTGAAAGCCTAGATAGCTAACCAATTCCAAATGAAAGATTTGGGAGTGGCCATTTATGTACTTGAGATCCAGATTCTTGGGGATCGCAAGAGACGACTATTAGTTATGTCTCAAGCATCCTATATCGACAATATCCTTGTGCAATTTGGTATGCAGAATTCCAAGAAAGGCAATTTGCCTTATCGACAAGAAATTCATTTTTCGAAGGAATAGTCTCCTAAGACACCTCAATGAGTTGACGAAATGAGACATATCCAATATGCCTTAGCAGTTGGTAGTCTCAAGTATGCTATATTATAAACGATAACAGACATCTATTTTTTATGAATATTAAAAAGTGTACACTTAATAAAATAGAAACTAATCATTTTACATTTATAATTTCATTAATCCTTTTAATTTAGCACATTTGTAAAATAATAATAATAATAATTAAATTTATGCTTTATATATTTTTATTATCTTTTTTATTTCTTATGTAGGTGAAATAATACCTTGGATGCATAACTAGAAAAATGGACGTGACATTTGGATTTTGGAGGCCGGAAACTTGAAAGGGCGTTCTAACGGTGTACAAATTCGGAAATTTCAGATTTGCGTAATTGTTGTAGTTTGGCCATAATGTTTTACTCCGATATCGGATTGAGCCAATTCTAATTCCAGATGAAAGAAGACTCAAATATCTACATCTTTGTGGTTTGCAAGAATTTCTAGTTTTGAGGTTTCCAAGGTCGAAATTGGTGAAGACATCAATATGTGTTGCATGTAATTTTAATTATTAGAAAATAAAGTAAAAAAATAAAAGTTGAAATGTCATAATCCACTTTAGGGGGATTGTGATCATGTTTGCAAAATTATCACAAAAAATAAAATAAAAAATTCAAAAAAGGAAAAATAAAAAATAAAAAAATAAATTAGTAAAAATTTGTTGTTTGTATTTGATTTGGAAAGAAAGTTTTGCTGAAATAGGCATGGAGAAATTGATTTGCAGGTTGAACAAATCTCTATATGGTCTCAAACAGGTACGAGATATTGGTATAAGAGATTTGATTCCTTCTTTATTTTCCTTGGGTACAACAGATTCAGTTCAGACTATTGTACATATTACAAGAGGTTTGGAAATAATGACTTTATTATTTTGTTATTGTATGTGGACGACATGTTGGCAGTAGGCCCTAACAAAGATCAAGTCCAAGAGTTAAAGGCATAGTTAGATAGAGAGTTTGACATTAAGGATCTAAGACTAAGTTTCTAGGGATGCAAATACACCAAGACATAAATAATAGGAATATTTGGCTTTCTCAGGAAAATTAGTGGAAGAAAATCTTACGGTTGTCCGATATAAAATATTGTAAGCCAATTTCTACCCACTTCTTATTAATTTCAAGTTATCCTCTTTTATGTATCCTAACAATGAATCTGGGAGGATTGAGATGTCTCGAGTACCGTATGCATCAGCAATGGGAAGCTTAATGTATGCCATGCTGTATACAAGACTAAACATTGCACAAGCAGTGGAAGCAGTAGTCATTTCATAGCGAATCCTGGTAGAGAGCATTGGAATGTTGTTAAGATGACCCTTAAATATATCAAAGGAACCTTATATGTTGCATTATGTTATGGGAGATCAAAATTAGTTGTCAGAGGCTACGTGGATTCAGATTTTGCAGGAGATATTTACAAAACAAAATCCACCACATGTTATGTGTTTGTACTTGCAGAATGAGCAATGAACTAGGTATCCAAGTTACATAATGTTGTGGCTTTGTCTACAATAGAAGATGAATACATGGCAGCTACACAAGCCTGTAAGGAAGCTATTTAGTTTCAAAGGTTATTGAAAGAGCACAGGCACAAACAATAGAAGATTTCATTATTTGGTGATAGTTAGAGTGCTTGGTATATTACAAATGAATCCAGCCTTTCATTCAAGAACAAAGCATATATAAGAACAATACCACTTTATTCGTGGAGTAGTGGAAGAAGGCAGTGTGAACTTGTATTGTTAAAGGTACATACCAATGAGAACCTCACAGACGTAATTACCAAGCCTATGAATACAGAAAATTTTGTATGGTGTATATCCCCTTATGCCTTAGCAAAAACATAAGCAGCTTGAAGACGAAAAAGTAAAACGGTTGGTGTGGAAACTGATTGGTTCTCAATCAAATTTTCAATTGGGAGAATTGTTAAAGTCAACGGTTGGCACCGAAAGATACCAATTATTTTTTGGTTAGGTCTCACAAACAATAATAAATAATAATAAAATATATTAATTACGTGGATGGGTCCCACATGTATAAAAATAAAATATTAAAATATTAAAATTCAAAATCAGCGCCACGTCATTGCTCACTCATCGCCACATCAAGGTGTCTGACATGTCATTACCACGTGTTAGACACGTCAGTAAAATGGTCCCATTTTTGCCACATCAGCAGCCACGTGTCAGCCATGTCAACTTACCTGGTAGGTTTTATTGAGCCTTTGAAATATCTGAAATTTATATTTTAACCCAAAAAATTTAAAGAATTATAAATCGGCCCCTAAGTCAGATTTGGACCAACGAATAGTCTAATCCACTATTTTTTACCATTACGAACGTAAAAGTGACCTCTGATATGTGAAAATCAGCCCCGATTTTATCCTAGTTTCATTTTAAACTTTAAACTTAAAATGGAAATGGTTGATTCCTCTTCTAGTGCGATGATCAAGCTAACAGCAACCAATTACTCCCTCTGGAGGACTCAGATGATAGATTATTTACACAACAAAGATCTATTCAATATGATCCAGGTGAAGGAAGTGAGACGAGATTCTGTCAAATAAACTGACTGGAATAAACTCAACAACGGAACTCTTGGTCAAATTAGGTTGTGGATCGACCATAGTATCTTCCACAGCACATGATACAAATGCTTACAAAATATGGAAGGGTTGAAAGGCATATACCAGGCCATGACAACTTGAAATGAAGCCATGTTAATGAGGCTTTTAGTGAATTTCAAGCTATGGACTGGAACTTATGTGCAGAACACACCAATGAGTTCTAGAGCCTGTGAATCAATTGTCTGTAGTTGACATGCAGCTGGGAGATGAAGTACAAGCCATCCTACTACTTCTCTTCTGATAGCTGGGAAATATTGGTGGTTACTCTAAGCAATTCAGCTTCAGGATGCAAATTTACCATGCATATGGTAAAAGATGCCTTGTCGAATAAAGAGTCCAAGACAAAATACGTTGGCTTAGAACAGAAAAAAGCCTTCATTACTGAGACTTGAGGAAGACATCGAGGAAGAAAAAGAGTGAGAGGCAGAAACACAATCAGAGGTAGATCCTTAGATAGAAGGATGACTACCTTTAAGTGCTACCATTATGGCAAATAAAGCCACTTATAGAAGAATTTTCGAAAATTACAACGAGAGCATGTACAAGATAATTTTTAGTTGAAGAATAAAATGAGAGACAATATTAGTTGTCCAATGAGATGTAGCCATATGCTCCATGCAGGAAGAGACATGCATGTAGGGGTTTTAGGGGCTAAATCCGGTAACGCAGCGGAAACGATGGAAAATCAAATTTTCGGATTTCAAAACTTTTTCTCGGATTAATTAAATAAACATATTTATTTAATTACTCAATATCAAATTATGAAATAAAATTCAATAAATCAAATTTAAGTGAATTTACCGAATTGCATTTACACTTGGTATTTTGTTCATTTTAGTCCGAAATTGATCAAATCAATTTTGGATGATTCTAAATCATTTCTAAGATGAACTTAGCATGTTCAAAACATCAAAACACCAAGAGAAACCAAAAATCCTATTTTTACTCATTTGGCCGAGAGCCTCCAAAAGGGGGGGGGGGTTGTGCATTTTGAGATTTCATGCTTCAAAACACATCAAGATGTAATCCAATCAACATGAAACTTTATATGCATCATATAAACATCCTTATACACAACATAAATGAAAAGCCTCAAATTTGGACAAGGTCTTAAACCTTAATTTTTCAAATTCTTCAAATTGAACAAATTAGACCAAATTGGTTAAATCAATTACTTCAATCATGTTTCTTTCATCCAACCAAAGTCTCAACACAATGAAACAACTCAAGATCAAATCTAGGTCATTTAAGAGTGGGTCAACAACTCTAGATTAGCAACAAAGTTTCCAAAACCATAAAAGAATACTTATAACTACACTAGTCACAAGCTTCCATCAGTATACATGCTCAACACTTTTACCAAACTTCCCTTCACCAAAAACACAAAGAATAAAGAAAAGAATAACATAAGAACATCACAAGATGTAGCCTAGATCTTAAGGAACATTTTTCATTCTAATAGCAAGATAAGAAAACTTACTAAATCCAAGCTTTTTCTTTGGTTTTCCTTTTCTTCCTCTCTAGCTTCTCTTGTTTCTTTTAATGGAGTTTTTGTTAAAGTGTATTAGGTTAGAAATGAAATGAAATTAAAAACAATATATACTTGCTCACCAAATGGCCTTTGGCCGAATTTCACAAGCATATATTTAACAATTTTAATTTCAATTTCATTTGACAAAAATTTGATCAACTTGATTTAAATATCTAATAACACTTTATAGATATTTTAATCAAGTCAACAAAGGCAACTAAATCATTTAATCCAAATATCCAAATGTTAAGAAATTTATATTTTAATTAATTTAGTCATTTAACAATTAAATAATTAAATAATTAATTAATTAAATACAAATATATTAAATATATGTATTATATTTACATTAAATATCAAATACATATATTCATTTAGGATATTAGTCAAATATCTCAATTTGACTATTAATTAATGTGTATTTAAATTAATCAAGTATTAAATGTAAATACACAATAATTAAGCAAATGACTATCGGGTCCCTTTAGCATGTATTTTACGTTTAACCTTTAAACGACTTTATAAATAATCAATATTATTTATAAATGTTGATCTGGTGCTCTACGAGTATATTTCATTATCGAGACTCTCTAGATTCAGGTATATCCGTCACGAAATCCAATTTCGTGTCCATAATTTATCCACCCGTAAATTATGACGATCACGGATCAACTCGCTGAATCATACAGGTCGAGGTCATGGCAAATGTATAATTCCTCCGTCACAGGTATCCGGATAAATCTCAGAGATATAGATGTAAATGTCAAATCTCTATGGGGATTATCCAGTCGACTATTTTATTAGCAATCTCAAAAAGAATGTTTAGAACTAGCTTCTAAACTTTACCACGGGCCCATGGTTTTATCTGATTGCTAATCATATGGACTACCTATGCTCTAGTACACAGAACTGACGGATCCTATCTTGATACACATAGGACACCTGAGGATCTATCTACACCCAACGGACAGGCGGAGGTCTGATCTAAATAGATCGGTGACGTGACTACCATCTAAGTGTAGAAGATGTCTCATGTGACCACAATGGCATCTCAAGTCTAAGAATCACAAGTGCTACTCAGCCCGAGAAGATTCTTATTGACGTTGGTGTACCATCCATTAAGAATCTTCGGTGAGTCGTTCAGTGTTTATCCGCTATAAACACCCACACGTCTATACTAGTCTCCAAGACTAATGGTTCATTGAGAAACCATTGGAATCATATATTCCAGTATACGACATGTACCGGTCTCAACGGGTTTACTATACTGACCAAGTAGTGTAAACCTTGACCAGGAACTATCTGAGAATGACAACATCATGATAATACTCAATGTCAGTTGCGACGCTTTTGCAACAGTACCATGACTAATCATTCTAAGGTCATTACGTCTTTACCATATAAAAAGATACATTATATTATAGAAACTGCATATATTATTTATAATAATAATGTTTTACAGAAGTATTCAAAAGAAATACAACCAGGAATTGGCGCTCTGAGCACCAACCCCAACAAAATCTCCACTTGCTCTAGTGCCAATAACGATTGTATCTAATACCCATCGACTCCACGTGTTTATCAAACAACTTCGGAGGTATGGCCTTCGTCAGCGGGTCTGCTACATTATCTTCACTCGGTACCTTGCACATGACAATATCCCATCGCGACACAATCTCTCGAATGATGTGGTACTTGCGTTCCACAGGCTTCGACTTCTGATGCGCCCTCGGTTGCTTTGCTTGCGCAATGGCTCCAGTATTATCACAGTATAACGGAATCGCATTCTCGATACTTGGGACAACTCCCAATTATGTGATAAAGTTCTTTATCCACACAATTTCTTTTGCAGCTTCAGAAGCTGCAATATATTCCGCCTCAGTGGTGGAATCTGCTGTCGATCCCTATTTGGAACTCTTCCAACAAACTGCACCTCCGTTAAGGGTAAATACGAATCCAGATGTAGACTTTCTATCATCGGGATCCGATTGGAAATCAGAATCCGTATACCCGTTAACTTGCAGTTCGTTTCCTCCATAAATTATTAACTTATCCTTAGTACCTTTAAGATACTTGAGGATATGTTTAATGGCCATCCAATGGTCATTACCTAGATTGGACTGATACTGACTATTTACGCTAACAGCGAAACTGATATCAGGCTTCGTACATAACATGGCATACATAATGCTACCCAAACACGAAGCATAAGGTTGGTTAGACATTCTAACCTTCTCATCTTCTGTTTGTGGACACATCTTCTTGGAAAGATGAATCCCATGTCTGAACGGTATGTTTGCTTTCTTACAGTTACCAAAACTATATCGTTCCAAGATCTTATCTATGTACGTTGATTGGGATAACCCAATCAGCCTCCTTTGTCTATCTCTATAGAGTTTTATCCCTAAAACATAGGAAGCTTCTCCCAAGTCCTTCATGGAGAAATTCTTACAGAGGTACGCTTTGACGCTTTGTAACATACCTAAATCATTGCCAATGATTAGGATGTCATCAACATATAGGACTAAAAATACGACCATGCTCCCACTGGCCTTCTGATACACACAGGATTCTTCCGAATTCTTGAGAAAACCATACGATCTAATAATCTCGTCGAATCGAAGATTCCAACTTCGTGAAGCTTGTTTAAGTCCATAAATGGACTTCTTAAGCTTACATACCATGCCCGAGTTTTTGCTGGGCGCAAAACCTTCCGGTTGTTCCATATAGATTTCTTCATCAAGAAATCCATTTAGAAAAGTCGTTTTGACATCCATTTGCCAAATCTCGTAGTCATGATATGCAGCTATAGAAAGCAAAATCCGAATAGACTTAAGCATTGCTACAGGTGAAAAAGTTTCATCGTAGTCGACGCCAGGTCGCTGCGTGTAACCTTTTGCTACCAGTCGGGCCTTGTAAGTTTCAACCTTACCGTCAGGCCCGCGCTTTCTCTTGTAAACCCATTTACAACCGATAGGAACAATTCCTTCGGGAAGCGGAACCAAGTCCCAAACTTTATTCTCTTGCATTAAGTCTATTTCGGATTTCTTGGCACTTTGCCATTTCACGGAGTCGATGTCCAACATCGATTCTCTATAGGTGAAAGGATCTGTCTCTTCAACTAAGAGAACATCTAGACTATTTTCTTGTATCAAATACAAGCGTTCAGGAGGTCTAGATACCATTTCCAACCTACGGAGTGTGTGTGTTGAAGGTCCTTCATCTACTTGAACTTCAGGTTCCTCCGTTGGTTCGTTGTTTTCAGGTTGGACTTCATCAAGCTCAACCTGTCTATGATTACCACCTTCTGACAAAAATTCTACTTCTAGAAATTTTGCGAAGCGAGCTACGAACACATTTCGATGCTCGGTATCATAGAAAAAATATCCCCTTGTATTTGAAGGATATCCGAAAAACCTAAACTTTAGCCCTTGAGGCAAAAGCTTATCTTGCTGAGTCACCCTGACATAGGCAGGACAACCCAAAACCTTAATATAATTAAGATTTGGTCTCCTACCGAACCATATCTGATACGGAGTCGTAGGAACAGCTTTTGAAGGAATCTTGTTCAAAAGATGTGCAGATGTTAAAAGAGAGTAGCCCCATAAATAATAGGGCAAATCTGTGAAACTCAACATTGATCGGACCATATCCAATAATGTCCGATTTCTCCTCTCAGACACTCCATTGTGTTGTGGAGTACCTGGAGGAGTATATTTAGCGAGAATCCCATTCTCCTTCATATAATCCATGAACTCACTACTCATATATTCGCCACCTCGATCAGATCGAAGGCATTTAATAGATTGACCAGTTTATTTTTCTACTTCATTTCGGAATTATTTGAACTTTTCAAAGGTTTCCGATTTATGTCGCATCAAATAGACATAACCGTATCGTGACAGATCATCGGTAAAGGTAACGAAGTACGAATAACCACTGTGAGCAGTCTGACTTAGTGGACCATATACATCAGAATGTACGAGTTCCAGTAAGTTAGTGGCGCGGTGTCCAACACCAGAAAATGGGGCTTTGGTCATCTTACCATGAAAACAGGATTCACAAGTTGGATAGGATTCAATGGTAAGATCTGGTATCAAACCATTCCTAACCAATTGGGTAAGGCGTTTAACGCCAATGTGACCAAGCCGCATATGCCAAAGTTCAGTATCATTAATTACAGGTAAACTACGTTTATTAAATCCAGTATTTAAAATATCTTTTGAAGTTTGCAATGTATAATGACCATGCTGGTTTGGACAATTATGGATCTGAATATTATTTCTATCATATAAATATAAAGAACTGTTCTTAATATTAATACAAAAGCCTTATGTATCCAATAAAAAAAGTGATATAATATTAGCTACACATCTTGGTACAAAATGGCATTCATTTAACAAAAGTGTCCCATTCGGCAATGAGATCTCACATACTCCCACTACAACTGCATCCAAAGAGTCTCCACTCCCAAATCGCAACTGCATCTGTCCGGGCTTCAGCCTCCTACTTTCCTTCAGCACCTGCAACGAATTGCAAATGTGAATGGGACAAGCAGAATCTAAAATCCAGTTGGATGTAATGGCTTCACAAGCCAAAGATATATCAATAACTGGAAAAATAAATGTACCTGATGAATATGCTCTCTCCCTCCTCAGCTGGGTGATATAGTCAGGACAGTTCCTTTTCCAGTGCCCGACTTTGCTGCAGTGATGGCACTTGTCTTCATAAGCCTTTTTGGGCTTAGCTATCTTTGCCTGCGGTTGAGGACCAAAACCCTTCTTCTTATTCCCTTTCTTCTTTTTTCCCTTTGGCCAAGCCTGGGAAGAAGCGGAAAGATAAGTGGGTCTAGGAGGGCAAGTCGGTACTCCTTTCTTAAGGTCCTCCTCCGCCGTGAGCAACATCCTATGTAACTCATGGTAGGTACAGATAGTCCCATTCATTATGAAATACATCACGAACTGGCGATATGAAGCTGGGAGAGAACCAAGAATGACACTCCTACCGAGAATGTCATTTAGAATGAGATTATGTTGCCTCAATTGATCGATCAAATCAATCATTTGAAGAACATGCGAGCTAACAGCTTGCTCCTCATCCAACCGCGCATGGAACAGTTCCATTGCGACTTTGTGAACAATCACTTGTTCTTGGTTCTCAAATGACTGTCTCAATCGAGTCATCATTGTATAGGCATCTGACATGCCATAATACCGTTTCTTGAGCCCCGGAGATAGTGAACTAATGAATTATGATTTAACTCTTAAATCATCATTCTTCCAAGTTTCAAAACTTGGTGTTCCTCCTCCTTTGCATCCGCACCAACAGCAAGTGGCAACGGACCCTCAAGAACATATCCCAGTTTCTCAGAATCGAGGACAATCCTCAAATCCAAGTCCCAGTGAGCGAAGTTTTTAGCGCCTTTGAGTTTGTTCGCATCAAGCATACGCAAACTGATTTGTGGATGGTGTCGCCATCGCAAAGCTATCATATAGATCACGAAAAACGGTTAGCAGAAATTAAGTAGTTTCATATAATATCAAAAGCATAAACTAGATCATGGATTTTTAATCTAAAAATGCCTCTCCCACTAAATCATGCAATACTGTAATCCCCAAACAGAATACAAAGATTTAATAATTAAATTAAATACAAATAGTGAAAAGTGGATCCCGTGAATATATTTCAGCTCACAGTAGAGGCACGGTCTCGCCTACGTATATTCATCAAGTAGACAACTCATTTGTCAATCACTCAATAATGACTCCTGGGTTTCCGGTCCTGGTCGTTTCTTGTTGTCGCTGCGAAGGCAGGCCCACAAAGAGACGTACCAAGGTTAAACTCGTCAATGATAAACTCAAGTTACTTACGTAATCCTGACAGCTAGGGCACGTTCAGAATTTCGCTTTCGCTTGAATTTATCTAGTATCTAATATACATCAGGTATAAATAAAACTCTATCGGCTACACCCTCACAGCAGAGGCACGGTCTCGGATGTAGTCACAAAGAAGTATTCATAAACCGTATTGACAAGACGGACCACATAACATGCATCAAATACATAATTACATTAAAACCTTATTAATCAGGGATTTTTCCGCTAAGTGTCATACACCCTAAATCTAACCAAATTAGATTATAATAAGCATGTATAAAGTCAAGAAAACATTATTAAACATTGATTCAATAAAGGCTAATCATTTTAGGGGGCCTAAAATCAGACTCGCTCTGATACCATTTTGTAGGGGTTTTAGGGGCTAAATCTGGTAACGCAGCGAAAACAGTGGAAAATAAAATTTTCTGATTTCAAAAATTTTTCTCGGATTAATTAAATAAACATATTTATTTAATTATCCAATAATCAAATTATGAAATAAAATTCAATAAATCAAATTTAAGTCAATTTACCGAATTGCCCTTACACTTGGTATTTTGTTCATTTTAGTTCGAAATTGATCAAATCAATTTTGGATGATTCTAAATCATTTCTAAGATGAACTTAGAATGTTCAAAACATCAAAACACCAAGAGCAACCAAAAATCCCATTTTTCCTCATTTGGCCGAGAGCCTCCAAAAGGGGGGTTTGTGCATTTTGAGATTGCATGCTTCAAAACACATCAAGATGTAATCCAATCAACATGAAACTTTATATACATCATATACACATCCTTATACACAACATAAATGAAAATCCCCAAATTTGGACAAGGTCTTAAACCCTAATTTTTCAAATTCTTCAAATTGAACAAATTAGACCATATTGGTTAAATCAATTACTTCAATCATGTTTCTTTCATCCAACCAAAGTCTCAACACAATGAAACAACTCAAGATCAAATATAGGTCATTTAAGAGTGGGTCAACAACTCTAGATTAGCAACAAAGTTTCCAAAACCATAAAAGAATACTTATAACTACAGTAGTCACAAGCTTCCATCATTATACATGCTCAACACTTTTACCAAACTTCCATTCACCAAAAACACAAAGAATAAAGAAAATAATAACATAAGAACATCACAAGATGTAGCCTAGATCTTAAGGAACATTTTCCTTTCTAATAGCAAGTTAAGAAAACTTACTAAATCCAAGCTTTTTCTTTGGTTTTTACTTTTCTTCCTCTCTAGCTTCTCTTGTTTCTTTTAATGGATTTTTTGTTTAAAGTGTATTAGGTTAGAAATGAAATGAAATGAAAAACAATATATACTTGTTCACCAAATGGCCTTTGGCCGAATTTCACAAGCATATATTTAACAATTTTAATTTCAATTTCATTTGACAAAAATTTGATCAACTTGATTTAAATATCTAATAACACTTTATAGATATTTTAATCAAGTCAAAAAATGCAACTAAATCATTTAATCCAAATATCCAAATGTTAAGATATTTATATTTTAATTAATTTAATTATTTAACAATTAAATAATTAATTAAATTGACCGGCGTAAACACACGATTATAACGCAAGCGCACGTATCGTTCAAGTAGTATAAAAATATTGATCCCACGAGGACTTAATATCTAAACTATTAATTTTATGAGGTCAAATGATTACTAGTATCTAACAGATTGATTGATTGATTTGAAATGGTGACGATTCTAAATTTAAAAGCAAGTAAATAAAATTGTCGAAAATAGGTTTTAAGAAAATTCATATTAAAAACTATCTAGGGTTGTGATTTCTTCCAATATCATTTTAAAGATGAAGTGGTTATCTTAAAGTTAGGTAATATATTGATTTATTAACCTGGAACACTAAATTATGTGTAAGCCTCTGTCGATGGTCAGACACAAATACCCAGTTAAACCCAATTGAACCATATGTCTATGTCAACCAAATTATCAGGATTCATTAAGTTTAAGTTCCAATTATGGCTACCCCCGCCCGACAGGTATATTCCTATCCTGTAAGGAAATCTATTAAAGGGTTATTTATCCTCAAGGAAGATCGTGGGCTATTGAGTTTAAGGCTGAAACCTAAAATCCCTATGTCTAGTTCATTTTAGATTTACCAGATCAATTTTATTAATGGCCAGTTAATGAAAAAAGCATTAAGTTTAAGACTCAATAAATAAATCTTTATATTACCCAAGCTATAATCTAACCCTTATAAAACGGTGATATTGGATTTCATCACAACCCAGATAACTAATTTAGTTACAACACATAACTAGGGCTAGTAAAAACATGAAAATAAAAGACATAAAGTAAAAATACGGTAAAGTAAGTACTGAAAAGTAAATTACAATAAAATAAAATGCTAAGGTAAAAGGAATTACTTTTACTACTACTAATTTAGATATCTCCCATAAAATAATATATAAAGTTGTGATTCTTTTTCCAACCAGCCATATAGGCGGTAACCTGATTAAGTCAAATTAAGTCCAATCAGCCATAAAGGCGGAATCAAAATTAAATTACCAACCGACCAATCTGGCGGTATCCTTGATTAGTCAGGTTTAAACCAGATTAAAATGAATTATCAATCGACCAATCTGGTGGTATCCTTTTTAAGTCAATATTTTAAATAGTGAATATATTATTTTTAAGGGAGATTAATCTAAATAGTAACAGTAAAAGAATTACCTTTCACCCTAGCTGGGGGAGTTATCTCCTCATGGTTAATAATAAAAACTGTAAAAAGTAAAAAGTAAAAATTAAATTACTATATTAACAAAACGTAATTAAAATTAATTACAAAACTAAAAAACTAAAAAAACTAAAAATTAAAAGAAAGTAGAGAGAGAAACTCTCTCTTTAGATAGATTATAAGAGAGAGAGTGGTGCACTGAATTCTGAAATCTCGAGCTCAATTTATAGGCCTCGGTAGGCTTCCAGCGTCGCGACGCCAGAGCCCTCAGCGTCGCTACGCCAGCTTTTGTCGACGTGGCACACTCTGGTTCGCCGGTTTGAAGATTCTTGATAAGCTGATAAGGTGACACGTGGCGCGGTGGTTAGGCTTCAATTATTGTGACACATGGCGGCTTCGGATTGGTCGCTGAGATTCTTATCCGCCACGTGTCAGATAAGGATTAGATACTCAATGATTGATGCTGACGTGGTGCTGACGTGGCGGTGACGTGGGAAAGAAACTGTCGGCACCGTAGGATTGCGACACGTGGCACTTCCTGATTGGCTGATGATGACGTGGCGGTGAGGTGGCAATGTTGACTTGTTGACTTGCTGACGTGGCTGATGACATGGAATTGACATGGAGTGACACGTGGCACACGTGACGATGGTGATTGTCGGCACCGTAGGATGCTGACACATGGCACAGCGCATGTTAGTAGATCGATTGTGATGGTGACACGTGGCACGGCGCATTTTAGCAAAGTCAAAATTTCTCAGATTCTGATTTGTGGACCCGGCGCACGTTAGCACTGTTCGGCGCATTTTAGACGTTGCGACGCTGAAGGCTTGGCGTCGCGACGCGACCAATTTTCAAAAATGCCTTTTTGTCCAATTTTCACTGTTTTGACCCAAATCACCTCCAGAATGTCCTGAAACTTTATTTATCTACAAAATAACACAAAACACATCAAAATATTCACAAAACTCAATAAACTATACAAAATATTTGGTTAAATGAGTGGGAAATAATGATAGATTTACCACTCATCACACCGTCAAACCTAACATTTTGCTAGTCCTCGAGCAAAACATAGAGTAAAATAACATAAATAAATTAACTAAGCCACTTTCGTAGGGATCACGGTTGCATTTAGCGTATGCAACAGGCCTTTAAACCCTTAGGTGTCCGTAGTGGACGAGTTGTAGTCTCGTGAGGGTTTACAGCAATGATACCCACAAACATTTTACAAAAGTAAAAAGGTAGAAAACTAATGCACACAAAAGCAAAAAGACAAGCGAAAATAGAATAAATATGTTAGTGACTAATCAGATGAAACTTCTACTCCAAGTTACTAGTTGTTTTTTTTTATTCTAAATTATTGAATAAGTAAATTCTCCGATTATTTTTACCATTCTTCATATACATAGCCAACATAATATTAAACAACTCTTTTTTTCCCACAACAGTCATAAGTGCAGTTGAAAAGAGAGTAATATTTTTGTCCTAAAGTTCTATCAGATTTCACAACTTTTTGTAGCAATGGAATAATTTTTCTCATTTTTCTGATTTTTTCTCTATTTTTTTTATTTATATACAATATCTTCCATCTATATAATGAGTGTTGGGTCGGTGGCTCCCAAACCAGTTGGCTTTAGGGCACCAGGTGTTAAGACACCCCTACGGACTTAATTACTCAGACTTCAGATATATATATTTTTGCAGCATCTTTGATCCATGTAACGAGCTTTGGGCCAGTGACTCCCAAACCAGTTGGCTTTAGGGCACTAGGTGTTAAAACACCCTTACAGACTTAATAACTTGGATTTCAGACGTTTTTTTTTTTACTCCATTGCTTTTTGAGATGTTTCCTCTAATTAAACTAGAGCACTGAATATTACAAACTTTTCAATTTTAGCTCATGTCCGTATGTTACTATATATGTTGATAATATCTGTCAACTGAGCATATGAAGATCCATTTTAGTCCGCTTTAAGGAGAATTAACAAATTAATAATTCAAAATGAAATAAACAAAAATTAACTTGTTTCGAAATAGGTTTGAGATAGTCTCAGGAGTGGAAACTCTTTACTCAGTTCGATTTTTTTGTATTTTTCGAAAAATTTTGGACTAAAAATAAAAACAACACACAAACTAAAAACAAGGTACTGATCAACTAATTCTCTCCCCCAAACCTAAATGAGACATTGTCCCCAATGTCTTAAACTGTAAAAGAGAGTTAAGAAGGTCGTACCTGGTTAGCTGAAATTCTACAGGAAATTAAAGGTTAAGTTACAGATTAATCCGACGCCTTCTACCACGATCGTCCTCAGACCAATTTATCTTTGAAAGGATATGGTCAACTTGAGGTTCATAGGCTATGAGTTGGTCTATTAGATCCGGAGCAATTTTGGCAGTGAAGAGTAGTTCTTTTAAAGGTTTTGACACGAACCCATTTCTTCGAGCATCATCAAGAAACACACAAAGAAAATCATAAAATCCATCAACGTTGAGCAGTCCAATCGGTTTATGGTGTATGTTCAGGTTCGCCCAAGATAGTACTATAAAAATTTCCTCCAATGTGCCCAAGCCACCTGGCAAAGCAATAAAAGCATCAGCACGGTTAATCATTTCTACCAGTCGTTCAGACATACCTGGCACGATCAGTTCCTCTCTGTTTGATGATCCAATAAGATTTGCCTCTGCCAAGGGTTTTGGGATGATTCCCAAAACGTGACTGCCTCCTTCCTGTACAGCCTTTGAAACGATCCTCATCAGTCCGAGATTGCCTCCGCCATATATTAAGTGCATGTTCCTTGCAGCTAAGACTCGACCCAATTCATGTGCTGCTTCTACGTATTGTGGCTTAGTTCCAACACTACTACCGCAAAACACACAGATGTTTTCAACTCGTCTTCTTGAAGTGGCTTCAATGTTTTACTCTGGATGTCTTCAAAAGTGCAATGATGAGTTGAATTTATAATACTTGAAAAGGGTGAGTAAAATAATAGCACTAGTACCTGCCAAATGACAATTATTAGTTAAACAAATCGTGATAGTAAAAAAGGTATGGATCCTGTCGGAGAAAATAAAAGAAAACAACAAAACAAATTACAATTATTAAGAAAAGACAAAGAGATATAATATTTACAAGAAAATTAACGGCTTGATCGACGTCTATGCGTCAGGGATAAGCTTCCCATCCAATTTTCTTATAAATTGGCAAACATGGTCTTTTTGAGTCAGATTCCCGAGACTTAACAGTTGTCTTTCCTTTTGGAATTGTGTATGTAATTTGCGAATGGCTATATGAACATATCCACTGGGATGCATCTCAAGAGTTAAAGATATTTCATCTACAGACTCCTTACTCAAGCCATCCATAATGAATTTAATTTTTTCTTCGCGATTATCAGACACCATTCCTAAAGAACGACAACGAGTGTTGCAATTAAATCGTGCACATTTGAAACAAACACCCATTTGCTTAGCTCTACGTTTCTTTGCATAGGTGCTTCTTCCAAAACCAGGCAGATGTGAAATAAAAGAGTCAGAAGACTCACCTGCCAATCGGACTCGTGCTTCAATTACCCAACGAATATCATTAGGAATACCATGGATTGTCAATAACCTCATCGTTCCAAGCGAGCTTTGTATACTTTCATCAGAGATTTTTGAGGGAGAGAAGGAAATTGCTTGCAAAGATTTGTGAGAGCTTCTTCCATATTGAAATGACTAATCCTGCAAAAAGTAAACACACAAAAATAAAACACACCAAATCAAAATATATACACAAATTGCATGGGTTGCCTCCCTGCTAGCGCTAAGTTTAAAGTCGTCAGCCAGACTTGGCTTTTCGAACGTTAAGCTGGATCTGAAAGTGTAACACTTTCTTTTTGTCGCTCAAATGATTCTCCCCAGTAGTGCTTGACACGCTTGTTTTTAACCTTGAAAGTTTTGTTAGCGTCAGGATCATGTATCACAACGGCTCTATTTGGTAAAACTTTGGTGCTCACAAATGGACCTGACCACCGTGATTTTGGCTTCCATGGGAAGAATTTCACCCTTGATTTGTTTAACAATACCTTCTGCCCTGGTTCCAGTTGTATGCGCACTAACTTCTCATCATGTCTTTTCTTGCCCTTTTCTTTGTACAATTTGGCATCTTCAAAAGGCTGATTGTGAAATTCCTCCAATTCGTTGAGCTGGTGGAACTTTTTCTCTTCTGTTGCTTGTAGTGCAAGAATTGGCTCCTTCAGTACAAAAGGCGCTTTATCTTTAGGCTTTACAGGCTATTGACATGTTTTAAGTTTGTCAGTAGAACTTTGTCTTTCATCAGAGTTCTGAATGGTACTGTGTATCACATCGAGTTTGAAACATTCCTCCTTCTTTTCATCATCTGGGAAATTCATGGCCTTGAAAACATTGAATGTTACTTCTTGGTCATGTACCCTCATGGTTAATTCTCCTTTTTGTACATCAATAATGGTTCGACCTGTAGTTAAGAATGGTCTCCCAAGGATGATTGGCACGTCTGCGTCTTCCTCCATATCAAGGACAATAAAATCTGCTGGGAAAATGAATTTGTCAACCTTGACCAGCACATCTTCAACTACGCCTCTTAGAAATATGAGCGTTCTATCAGCAAGTTGCAGTGAGACTGAAGTTGGCATTGTTTCTCCAATCTGTAATTTCCTGAAAATAGAAAAAGGCATCAAGTTAACACTCGCACCTAAATCACACAAAGCCTTACCAAAGTTATGTTCTCCTATGACGCAAGAAACAATGAAACTGCCAGGATCTTTCAACTTCGGGGGAAGTTTCCTCTGAATGATAGCGCTGCATTCTTCTGATAATGCTATTGTCTCGTAATCTCGTAATCTCCATTTTCGTGAAAGAATATCTTTCATGAATTTGGCATAGGTGGGCGTTTGTTCCAACGCTTCTGCAAATGGAATGTTGATATGCAGCTTTTTAAAGATCTCCAGGAACCGAGAAAACTTCTTGTCTAATTTGTTCTTCTGAAGACGTTGAGGAAAAGGTGGAGGTGGAATGATCTGTTCTTTTTCCTTTGCTGACAAAATTCACCGTTTCTTCAAGTTGGTTCGACTCTGGTGCTCCTCCATATGGTGAACTTGTGGATCCAGTGGTAAGAGTCTCCATGAATTTGCATATCTGATCTAGCTTGGCGTTGACTGCTGTATTGGCTCCACTTTCATAAATTCCTGCAATTCTTTGGATCATGCTCCTTTCTATTGGCCATAAAGAATTGTTGTTGGCCATTTCTTCGATTAGGTCCCAAGCTTGATCTTCTCCTTTTGCCATCAAGGCTCCTCCAGCCGCAGCATCGATTGTGGTTCTCATTATTCCAGAAAGCCCATTATAGAATGTTTGGACTTGAAGCCATTTTGGAATCTCTTGGTGAGGACATTTCCGAAGAAAATCTTTGAACCTTTCCCAAGATTCGCAGAGGGATTCTGAATCTTGTTGTACAAAGGATGTGATGTCATTCCTTAGTTTTCCGGTTCTGGCTGGTGGAAAGTACTTTGCAAGAAATTTGGTGGCTAAAGTGTTCCAAGTTGTGATAGAACCTGCTGGTAGTGAATGTAGCCAAGCTTTAGCTTTATCCTTCAAGGAATATGGAAAAACACGTAGTCTCATTACTTCTTCAGCTTCTCGGTTGTAATTGAAAGTGCCGCAAACTTTCAGGAAGTTACTGATGTGGGCATTAGGATCTTCAGTTGCATTCCCCCCGAACTGAACTGACTGCTGAATCATCTGAATGCATGTTTTGATGTCACCCGCATTTGCTGGTAAGGGAGGGAGTACAATGCAAGAAATGAGTCTGTCAACCACCGGAATGGTTCTATCTCGAATGGGAATTGGTGGTGCAACCTCCAAAGGTTCAGGTTCCATGTTGACTAAAGCTTATTGGCTTTATCGCCTTTCCCTTCTCAACTGTCTGATGGTTCTTTCAATTTATGGGTCAAGCAATCGTAGTTCAAAACTTCTGGTTCGACTCATGAAGTTTCTGAAAACCTGAAACACAAGAAAACAAAAACTTAATATCTAAACTAATAGTAAAATAAATAAGTCCCCAGCAACGGCGCCAAAAACTTGACCGGCGTAAACACACGCGTATAACGCAAGCGCACGTATCGTTCAAGTAGAATAAAAATATCGATCTCATGAGGACTTAATATCTAAACTATTAATTTTATGAGGTCAAATGATTACTAGTATCTAACAGGTTGATTGATTGATTTGAAATGGTGACGATTCTAAATTTAAAAGCAAGTAAATAAAATTGTCGAAAATAGGTTTTAAGAAAATTCAATATTAAAAACTATCTAGGGTTGTGATTTCTTCCAATATCATTTTAAAGATGAAGTGGTTATCTTAAAGTTGGGTAATAGATTGATTTATTAACCTGGAACACTAAATTATGTGTAAGCCTCTGTCGATGGTCAGACATAAATACCCAGTTTAACCCAATTGAACCATATGTCTATGTCAACCAAATTATCAGGATTCATTAAGTTTAAGTTCCAATTATGGCTACCCCCGCCCGACATGTATATTCATATCCTGTAAGGAAATCTATTAAAGGGTTATCTATCCTCAAGGAAGATCGTGGGCTATTGAGTCTAAGGCTGAAACCTAAAATCCGTATGTCTAGTTCATTTTAGATTTACCAGATCAATTTTATTAATGGCCAGTTAATGAAAAAAGCATTAAGTTTAAGACTCAATAAATAAATCTTTATATTACCCAAGCAATAATCTAACCCTTATAAAACAGTGATATTGGATTTCATCACAACCCCAAATAACAAATTTAGTTACAACACATAACTAGGGCTAGTAAAACCTTGAAAATAAAAGACATAAAGTAAAAATACGGTAAAGTAAATACTGAAAAGTAAATTACAATAAAATAAAATGATAAGGTAAAAGGAATTACTTTTACTACTACTAATTTAGATATCTCCCATAAAATAATATATAAACTTGTGATTCTTTTTCCAACCAGCCATATAGGCGGTAACCTGATTAAGTCAAATTAAATCCAACCAGCATAAAAGGCGGAATCAAAATTAAATTACCAATCGACCAATCTGGCGGTATCCTTGATTAGTCAGGTTTAAACCAGATTAAAATGAATTACTAACCGACCAATCTGGCGGTATCCTTTTTAAGTCAATATTTTAAATAGTGAATATATTATTTTTAAGGGTGATTAATCTAAATAGTAACAGTAAAAGAATTACCTTTCACCCTAGCAGGGGGAGTTACTTCCTCATGGTAAATAATAAAAACTGTAAAAAGTAAAAAGTAAAAATTAAATTACTATATTAACAAAACGTAATTAAAATTAATTACAAAACTAAAAAACTAAAAAAACTAAAAATTAAAAGAAAGTAGAGAGAGAAACTCTCTCTTTAGATAGATTATAAGAGAGAGAGTGGTGCACTGAATTCTAAAATCTCGAGCTCAATTTATAGGCCTCAGTAGGCTTCCAGCGTTGCGACGCCAGAGCCCTCAGCGTCGCTACGCCAGCTTTTGTCGACATGGCACGCTCTGGTTCGCCGGTTTGAAGATTCTGGATAAGCTGATAAGGTGACACGTGGCGCGGTGGTTGGGCTTCAATTATTGTGACACGTGGCGGCTTCTGATTGGTCGCTGAGATTCTTATCCGCCACGTGTCAGATAAGGATTAGATACTCAATGATTGATGCTGACGTGGCGCTGACGTGGCGACACGTGGGAAAGAGACTGTCGGAACCGTAGGATTGCGACACGTGGCACTTCCTGATTGGCTGATGATGACGTGGCAGTGAGGTGGCAATGTTGACTTGTTGACTTGCTGACGACATGGAAATGACCTGGATTGACACGTGGCACACGTGGCGATGGCGACTGTCGGCACCGTAGGATGCTGACACGTGGCACAGCGCATGTTAGTAGATCGACTGTAATGGTGACACGTGGCACGACGTATTTTAGCAAATTCAAACTTTTCTCTGATTCTAATTTGTGGACCCGGCGCACTTTAGCACTGTTCGGCATATTTTAGACGTCGCGACGCAGAAGGCTTGGCGTCGCGACGCGACCAATTTACAAAAATGCCATTTTTGTCCAATTTTCACTGTTTTGACCCAAATCACCTCCAGAATGTCCTAAAACTTTATTTATCTACAAAATAACACAAAACACATCAAAATATTCACAAAACTCAAGAAACTATACAAAATATTAGGTTAAATGAGTGGGAAATAGTGATAGATTTACCACTCATCATAAATACAAATATATTAAATATATGTATTATATTTACATTAAATATCAAATACATATATTCATTTAGGATATTAGTCAAATATCTCAATTTGACTATTAATTAATGTGTATTTAATTTAATCAAATATTAAATGTAAATACACAATAATTAAGCAAATGACTATCGGGTCACTTTAGCATGTATTTTGCGTTTAACCTTTAAACGACTTTATAAATAATCAATATTATTTATAAATGTTGCTCTAGTGCTCTACGAGTATATTTCATTATTGAGACTCTCTAGATTCAGGTATATCCGTCACGAAATCCAATTTCGTGTCCATAATTTATCCACCCATAAATTATGACGATCACGGATAAACTCGCTGAATCATACAGGTCGAGGTCATGGCAAATGTATAATTCCTCCGTCATAGGTATCCGGATAAATCCCAGAGATATAGATGTAAACGTCAAATCTCTAGGGGGATTATCCAGTCGACTATTCTATTATCAATCTCATAAAGAATGTTTAGAACTAGCTTCTAAACTTTACCACGGGCCCATGGTTTTATCTGATTGCTAATCATATGGACTACCTATGCTCTGGTACACAGAACTGACGGATCCTATCTTGATACACATAGGACACCCTGAGGATCTATCTACACCCAATGGACAGGTGAAGGTCTGATCTAAATAAATCAGTGATGTGACTGCCATCTAAGTGTAGAAGATGTCTCATGTGCCCACAATGGCATCTCAAGTCTAAGAATCACAAGTGCTACTCAACCCGAGAAAATTCTTATTGACGTTGGTGTACCATCCATTAAGAATCTTCGGTGAGTCGTTCAGTGTTTATCCGCTATAAACACCCACACGTCTATACTAGTCTCCAAGACTAATAGTTCATTGAGAAAACATTGGAATCATATATTCCAGTATAGGACATGTACCGGTCTCAACGGGTTTACTATACTGACCAAGTAGTGTAAACCTTGACCAGAAACTATCTGAGAATGAAAACGTCATGATACTACTCAATTTCAGTTGCGACGCTTTTGCAACAGTACCATGACTAATCATTCTAAGGTCATTACGTCTTTACCATATAAAAAGATACATTATATTATAACTGCATATATTATTCATAATAATAATGTTTTACAGAAGTATTCAAAAGAAATAGAACCGGGAATTGGCGCTCTGAGCACCAACCCCAACAATGCCTTCATACCACAGCCGAAGTTGTTGAGTGGGGGTAGATATTGCATCATCCTACCACGTCACTCCTCGCATGGATTTCTTCATAATATACAAATCACGAGACTTTGGTTCAGTAAATATGGGAAATATCAGTTCCTCTGAGATAATAGGAATGGGTGATATTCAGTTGTGGATAAATATCGGGTGTACATTAACCTTGAAAGATGTCCTGCATGTTCCAAAACTTCAGCTGAATGTACTCTTGGGGTTAGCCCTTGACAAATAGGGCTCTGATAGTCACTTCAGAAATGGAACATGGAGAATGATAAAAGGTGTCATGGTTGTCGTTCGAGGCCATGTTTACGGCACACTATACAAGACTCATATGAAGATTTGTGCAGACAGTCTCAATGTAGCTAAAAATAGGCTTCTTAAAATCTGTAGAGCCAGAAACTCGGTCACATGAGTAAGAGAGGGTTGTCTTCCCTGACCAAGAATGAGCTTACTAAGGATGATGAACTAGGTCCTTACAACCATTATTTGTTTGGTAAGAAACACAGAGTCTCGTTTAAATACTCTTCAAAGTGAAGATTAAAGTTGCTCAGTCTGATGCACTTTGATGTATGTGGTTCCTTGAAGGTCGATTCACTGAGAGGTAACAAGTATTTTCTGACTTTCATTGATGATGTTTCTCAAAAAAGTGTGACTGTATTTCCTCAATATGAAGAATCAGGTCATGGATCAGTTCAAGTTGTTCCACGCCATGGTAGAGCGTGAAACATGGAAGAAGCTGAAGTGCCTCTACATAAATAATGGAGGCGACTTGACCGGTGCGTAATCACACGCGTATAACGCAAGCGCACGTATCGTTCAAGTAGTATAAAAAGTATCGATCCCACGAGGACTTAATACCTAAGCTATTAATTTATGAAGCCAAATTTTTACAAGTATCTAATATATTGGTTGTTTATTTGTGTGGTGACTTTAAAATTAAAACAAGTAAAAAAAATAGTACGAAAGTAGATTGAGGAAAATTCAATATTAATAAACAATCCAGGGTTGTGAATTATTCCAATATCATTTTAAAGATGAAGTGGTTATTTTACGATTGTGTAATATATTAGTTTACCAACCTGGAACACGAAATTCTGCAAAATCCTATGTCGATGGTCAGATGCAAATACCTAGTGTAACCCAATTAATCATATGTCTATATTAACCAAGTTACCTGAATTCATTAAGATTAAGTTCCAATGTGGTTACCCCTGCCCGACAAGTATATGTCTATCCTGTAAGGAAATCTATTAAAGGGTTATTTATCCTTAAGGAAGATCGTGGGCTATTAAGTCTAAGGCTGAAACCTAAACTTCATTTGTCAACTTTATTTTAAGTTTATCATATCAATCTTATTAGTGTCCAGTTAACAAGAAGCATTAAGCTGAAAACTTAATAAGTAAACCTTTATATTACCCAAACTATAAAATAACCGCTTATAAACCGGTGATATTGGATTTCATAACAACCCCAGATAACGGGTTTAGCTACGACTAATAAAAACTTAAATAAAGTAATTGACATAAAGTAAATGCTGGAAAGTAAATGCTTGGAAAGTAAATGTGGAAAAGTAAATGCTGGAAATTAAAAATGTAAAAATACAATAAGATAAAATGTTGGGGGTTAAAGGATTCACTTTTATCACTACTATTTTAGATATCTCCCCTAATATAATATATTAACTTTGCGTGATATTACCAACCAGCCATATAGGCGGTATCCTGATTAAGTCAAATTAATAATTAATTACCAAACCGGCCAACCAGGCGGTATCCTCATTAAGTCAGGTTAAAACCAATTTCAATAATTACCAACCGACCATAAGGAGGTATCCTCATTAAGTCAGGTTTTAAATAGTTTATATATTATAATTAATGGAGATTAATCTAAATATTAGTAATAAAATCTTTACCTTTAACCCCAGTAAGGGGGAGTTACCTCCTCATTACTAAAAAGTAAAAACTGAAAAGTAAAGAAATGAATGTACTATTTCGTAAAAGTAAATTAAAGAAAGTAAAGACTGAAAAGTAAAGAAAAGAAAGTGCAAATGCAAAAATTAATTACTGATAGCTGTAAATAAACAAATAAGATACAATCTTCTTAGTATTCTTAAGGAATTACATAGAATAAGTATGAATTCAATTCTGAAATTTTGGCCTCTATTTATAGAAAAAATTTTCCACCACGCGTCACGACGAGCAGTTGATGAAGGATATGTGTTGCGCGGCTTCCAGAGATGGTGACACGTGGCAGGCTGAATGATTATCTCAATAATTATATTGACGTGGCACTGAATAAATTAATATGCTGACATCATTGATGACGTGGTGATGATGATTGTCGGCAGCATTTGATGATGACACGTGTCTGGCGTATGTTAGCATGATTTCCTATAACGTTGACATGTGGCAGACGCACGTTAGCAGATTCGGCGCACGTTAACCGATGGCTTATTTTAGCAAAACTTCTCTGATTGGTCCACGTGTCCCGGTGCATGTTAGCAGACTCTGGCGTACTTTAGCGGTCATGACTCAGGATGCGCATCGCGATGCCCAAATGACAGTTTTGCCCTATTTATTCGTTTTTCGCTGTTTTGGCCCTGAATTGCTTCCAGAGAGTCATGAAACTTTATTTATCTATAAAATAACACAAAACACATCAAAATATTCACAAAACTCTAGAAACTATATAAAATATTAGGTCAAATAAGTGGGAAATAGTGATACATTTACCACTCATCACACCCTCAAACCTAACATTTTAATAGTCATCGAGCAAAACAATAAAATAAAATAACATAAACATCTTTAAAATAAAAATTAAACTAAGCCATTTTCGTAGGGATCACGATTGTATTTAGCGTATGCAACAAGCCTTTAAACCCCTAGGTGTCCTTAGTGGACGAATTGTAGTCTCGTGAGGGCTTACATCGACGATAACCACAAACGTCAATATAAAACTAATGCACACAAAAGAAAAAAGACAAGAGAAAAGAGAATAAACAAGTGAAACTTCTTATCCAAGTTAATAGTTGTTTTCTTTCTTTCTAAATTACCGAATAAGTAAATTCTCCAATTATTTTTACTATTCTCCAATTACACAGCCAACAAAATATTAATCAACTAATTTGCCCACAATAGTCACAAGTGTAGTTGAGAATAGAGTAATATTTTTGTCCTAAAGTTATATCAGAATTCATATTTTTTTAAGCAATGGAATATTTTTCTGATTTTTTTTATATACAATATCATTCATCCGTGTAACAAGCTTTGGGCCAATGACTCCAAAACCAGATGGTTTTAGGGCACTAGGTGTTAAGACACCCATGCAGACTTAATTACTCAGAATCTCAGACGTTTTTTTTATCCCATCGCTTTTTTAGATGCTTCCTCCAATTAAACTAGAGCACTGAATATTACAAACTCGTCAATTACTACTCATGTTCGTATGTTACCATGTATGTTTATAATACATGTCAATTGAATATATGAAGATCCATTTTAGTCAGTATTATGAAGAATTTACAAATTAAATAATTCAAAAGGAAATAAACAAAAATTAACTTGTTTCGAAATATGTTGAGATACCTCTCAGGAGTGAAAATTCCTTACACAGCTATATCACACCAATTTCACCTAATTAATCAAACACAAAAACATAAAATATTTTTTAAATTTTTGTAAAATTTTTTAATTTTTTTTGAATTTTTTCGAAATTTTTTTACTAAAAACAACATAATAAAAATAAGATACTAGTCAACTATTCCCCTCCCCCAAACATAAATGAGACATTGTCCCCAATGTCTTAAAAAGTAGAAGAAAATGTTAGAAAATAGTACCTAGTTAGCTGAAATTCTACATCTTTAAAAGAAAATTAAAGGTTAAGATCCAAATTTATCCGACGTTTCTTACCACGATCATTATCGGACAAATTTATCTTGGAAATGATAGGGTCAATTTGTGGTTCAAATGATAAAATTTGGTCAATTAAATCTTGGGCAGTTCTGGCAGTAAAGAGGAGTTCTTTTACAGGTTTTGACACGAACCCATTTCTCCACGCATCATCAAGAAATACACAAAGTAAATCATAAAATCAATTAACATTGAAAAGTCTAATCGGTTTCTGATGTATGTTCAAGTTCACCCAAGATAATACTGTAAAGATTTCCTCCATCGTACCCAAGCCATCTGGCAAAGCAATAAAAGCATCAGCACGGTTAATCATTTCCACCAGTCGTTCAGACATACCTGGCACGATCAGTTCCTCTCCGTTTGATGGTCCTATCAGATTCGCCACCGCCAAAGGTTTTGGGATGATTCCCAGAACTTGACTGCTTCCTTCCTATACAACCCTTGAAACGATCCCCTTTAGTCCAAGATTGCCACCTCCATATACTAAGTGCATACTCCTCTCAGCTATGACTGTACCCAATTCCTGTGTTGCTCCAACGTATTCTAGCTTAGAACCAACACTAGTACCGCAAAACACACAGATGTTTACAACTCGTCTTCTTGAAGTGTCTTCCATTATTATATGTTTCTTTCTCAAATCTGGATGCCTTCAAAAGTGCAATGTTGAGTTGAATTTATAACACCTGAAAATGGGTGAGTAATAATAGCACTAGTACCTGCTAAATGAAAATTATTAGCTAAACAGTAAAATAGATCGTGAAAGGTCAAAAAGTTTGGATCATGTCGGAGAAAATGAAAGAAAATCAGAAAACAAATCACAATTATTAGATATATACAAAGAGAAAATAATATTTACAAAATGTAACGACTTGAATGACGCATATACGTCAGGAATAAGCTTCCCATCCAATTTTCTTATAAATTGGCAAACATGGTCTTTTAGAGTCAGATTCTCGAGACTGAATTGTTGTCTTTTTTTTCAAAATTATGTATCTAACATGTGAATTGCATGATGCACATATCCACTGGAATGCGTCTCAAGAGTCTTAGATACGTCATCTAAAGACTCCTTACTCAAGCCATCCCTAATGAATTTAATTTTATCTTCACGATTATTAGACACCATTCCTAAAGAAAGACAAAGAGTATTACATGTCATGCGAGCAAATTTATAGCAAACACCCATTCTTTTAGCTCTTCTCTTTTTAGCATAGGTGCTTCTTCTTAAAACAGGCAGATGTGAAATAAAAGAGTCATAATACTCACCTGTCAACTGGACCCGTGCTTCAATAATCCAACGAATGTCATTAGGAATACCTTTGATCATCAGTAGTCTCATCCGTTCCAAGCGAGCTTTGTAGACTTTCATCAGAGAGTTTTGAGGGAGATAAGGAAATTGCTTGTGAAGATTTGCGAGAACGTCTTCCATCCTGAAAATAAAAATAAAACACACCAAATCACAATATATAAACAAATTACATGGGTTACCTCCCTGCTAGCACTAAGTCTAAAGTCGTCAGCTATACATGACTGCCCGAACATTAGGGTGGATCTGAAAGTGTGACACTTTCTTTTTGTCGCTCAAATGATTCTCCCCAGTAGTGCTTGACACACTGACTGTTAACCTTCAATTTTTCGTTGGTGTTGGGATCAAGTAACTCAACAGCTCCATATGGTAAAACCTGAGTAATCACAAATGGACCTGACCACCTAGATTTCAACTTTCCAGGGAAAAGTTTCAACCTTGAATTGTATAACAACACATGCTGCCTTGGTTCCAATTTTCTGCGCACTATTTTTTGATCATGCCATTTCTTGGTATTTTCTTTATACAATTTGGCATTCTCATAAGCCTATAGGCGATATTCCTCCAATTCGTTGAGTTGGTGGAGCCGATTTTTTCATGCTGCTTGTGGATCAAGATTTAACTTGTTTAGTGCCCAGTACGCCTTGTGTTTGACCGGCGTAAACAAACACGTATAACGCAAGCGCACGTATCGTTCAAGTAGTATAAAAATATCGATCTCACAAGGACTTAATTCTTACTATTGTTATTAATTATTGATACTATTTATTTACAAATATCTAATTGATGATCCAGAAAATGATTGTTTGATTGGTTGAAAGTGGGTTTACAAAATAAATAAATAAATAAAAAGACAAAAGAAAATACTAAGGAAAATAACAAAAGACACAAAGATCTAGGGTTGTGAATCACTCTAATATCTTTTAAAAGATGAAGTGATTATTTTATGTTTGTGTAATAAATTAGTTTACTAACCTGGAACACTAAATTATGTAAAAGCCTATTCCGATGGTCAGACACAAATACCCAGTTTAACCCAATTGAACCATATGTCTATGTCAACCAAATTATCTGGATTCATTAAGTTTTAGTTCCAATTATGGCTACCCCCGCCCGACAGGTATATTCCCATCCTGTAAGGAAATCTATTAAAGGGTTATCTATCCTCAAGGAAGATCGTAGGCTATTAAGTCTAAGGCTGAAACCTAAAATCCCTATGTCTAGTTCATTTTAGATTTACCACATCAATCTTATTGGTGATCAGACAACAAGAAGCATTAAGCTTAAGACTTAATAAGTAAACCTTTAAATTACCCAAACTATAAAATAACACCTTATAAACCGGTGATATTAGAATTCATCACAACCCCAGATAACTAACACATAACTAGGGCTAGTAACAACTTAAAAGTAAAAGACATAAAGTAAAAATACTGAAAAGTAAAAGACATAAAACTGAAAAGTAAAATAAAGTAAAATGCTAAGGTAAAAGGAATTACTTTTACTACTACTAATTTAGAAATCTCCCATAAAATAATATATAAACTTGTGATTCTTTTTCCAACCAACAATATAGGCGGTAACCTGATTAAGTCAAATTAAGTCCAACCAGCCATAAAGGCGGAATCAAAATTAAATTACCAACCGACCAATCTGGCGGTATCCTTTTTAAGTCAGGTTTTAAATAGTGAATATATTATTTTTAAGGGAGAATAATCTAAATAGTAACAGTAAAAGAATTACCTTTCACCCTAGCTGGAGAAGTTACCTCCTCATGGTAAATAGTAAAAATTGTAAAAAGTAAAAAGTAAAAATTTAATTACTATTATCACAAAACGTAATTAAAATTATTTACAAAACTAAAAATTAAAAAACTAAAAAAAAACTAAAAACTAAAGAATCTAGAGAGAGAAACTTCTCTTTAGAAAGAATTTAAGAGAGAGGAAGGTACACTGAAATCTGAAATTATGAGCTCTATTTATAGGGGTCGATAAGGGTCCAGCGTCGCGACGCCAGAATAGTCGATGTGGCAGCTTCTGGTTCATCGGTTGCAGATTCCGGATAAGGTGATAAGGTGACACGTGGTGCGGTGGTTGGTCTTCAATTATTATGACACGTGGCGGCTTCTGATTGGTCGCTGAGATTCTTATCCGCCACGTGTCAGATAAGGATAAGATATCTAATAATTATTGATGACGTGGCGGTGACGTGGCGACACGTGGGAAAGAGACTGTCGGCACCGTAGGATTTCGACACGTGTCACTTCTTGATTGGCTGATGATGATGTGGCACGACACGTGGCAATGTTGACATGTTGACTTGCTGACGTGGCTGATGACATGGAGACACGTAGGATGACACGTGGCATACGTGGCGATGATGACTGTCGGCACCGTAGGATGCTGACATGTGGCACGACGCATGTTAGCAGATCGGCTGTGATGGTGACAAGTGGCTTGGCGCATTTTAGCAAAGTCAAACTTTTCTCAGATTCTGATTTGTGGACCCGGCGCACGTTAGCACTGTTCGGCGCATTTTAGACGTCGCGCGCGGAAGGCTTAGCGGCGCGACGCGCTAAAGACCAAAAATCCCTGTTGACGCATTTTTGTCCCTTTTTGCCCCAAATTGCCTCCAATGCTTTCCAAACTTTATTTATCTGCAAAATAACACAAAATACATCAAAACGTTCACAAAACTCGAGAAACTATACGAAATATTAGGTTAAATGAGTGGGAAATAGTGATAGATTTACCACTCATCACACCCCCAAACCTAACATTTTTCTAGTCCTCGAGCAAAACATAAAATAAAATAAAATGAAAATAAAATTAACTAAGCCACTTTCGTAGGGATCATGATTGCATTTAGCGTATGCAACAAGCCTTTAAACCCCTGGGTGTCCCTAGTGGACGAGTTGTAGTCTCGTGAGGGTTTACAGCAATGATACCCACAAACATTTTAAAAAGTTAGTAAAACTAATGCACACAAAAGCAAAAAGACAAGCGAAAAGAGAATAAAGATGTTAGTGACTAATCAGGTGAAACTTCTACTCCAAGTTATTAGTTGTTTTGTTTCATTTTAAATTACTGAAAAAGTAAATTCTCCGATTATTTTTACCATTCTTCATATACACAGCCAACAAAATATTAATCAACTCATTTTGTAGCAATGGAATAGTAATGGAATAAGAAAGTAATATTTTTGTAAGATAGTAATATTAATGGAATAAGATAGTAATATTTTTGTCCTAAAATTCTATCAGATTTCACACCTTTTTGTAGCAATGGAATAATTTTTCGGATTTTTTTCTTTGATTTTTCTCTATTTTTTTATTTATATACAATATATTTCATCTATGTAGCGAGCTTTGGGTCGGTGGCTCCCAAACCAGTTGGCTTTAGGGCACCAGGTGCTAAGACACCCCTACAGACTTAATTACTCAGACTTCAGATATATATTTTTGCTGCATCTTTGATCCATGTAGCGAGCTTTTGGGCCAGTGACTCCCAAACCAGTTGGTTTTAGGGCACTAGGTGTTGAAACTCCCTTACAGACTTATTAACTCGGATCTCGGACTTTTTTTTTTTTTACTCCATCACTTTTTTAAGATGCTTCCTCCAATTAAATTAGAGCACTGAATATTACAAACTTTTCAATTTTAGCTCATGTCTGTATGTTACCATGTATGTTGATAATACCTGCCAACAAAGCATATGAAGATCCATTTTAGTCCGTTTTATGGAGAATTCACAAAATAAATAATTTAAAAGGAAATAAACAAAAATTAACTTATTTCGAAAATAGGCTTGAGATACGTCTCAGGAGTGGAAACTCCTTACTCAGCTATCTCTTACTAATTTCACCTTTTTAGTCAAAATAAAAACACAAAAACAATTCAAAATATTTTTGTAATTTTTGAAAATTTTTCAATTTTTTTGTATTTTTCGAAAAATTTTGGACTAAAAATAAAAATAACACACAAACTAAAAACAAGGTACTGATCAACTAATTCCCTCCCCCAAACCTAAATGAGACATTGTCCCCAATGTCTTAAACAGTAAAATGAGAGTTAAGAAGGCCGTACCTGGTTAGCTGAAATCTACAGGAAATTAAAGGTTAAGATCCAGATTAATCCTACGCCTCTTACCACGATCGTCCTCGGACCAATTTATCTTTGAAAGGATAGGGTCAACTTGAGGTTCATAGGCTATGAGTTGGTCTATTAGATCCGGAGCAGTTCTGGCAGTGAAGAGTAGTTCTTTCATAGGTTTTGACACGAACCCATTTCTTCGAGCATCATCAAGAAACACACAAAGAAAATCATAAAATCCATCAACGTTAAGCAGTCCAAGCGGTTTCTGGTGTATGTTCAGGTTCGCCCAAGATAGAACTATAAAAATTTCCTCCAATGTGCCCAAGCCACCTGGCAAAGCGATAAAAGCATCAGCACGGTTAATCATTTCTACCAGTCGTTCAGACATACCTGGCACGATCAGTTCCTCTCCGTTTGATGATCCAATAAGATTTGCCTCTGCCAAGGGTTTTGGAATGATTCCCAAAACATGACTGCCTCCTTCCTGTACAGCCTTTGAAACGATCCCTATAAGTATGAGATTGCCTTCACCATATATTAAGTGCATATTTCTTACAGCTAAGACTCGACCCAATTCTTGTGCTGCTTCTATGTATTGTGGCTTAGTTCCAACACTACTACCGCAAAACACGCAGATGTTTTCAACTCGTCTTCTTGAAGTGGCTTCCATTTTTTTTTTGTATTTCTTTTTCAACTCTGGATGCCTTCAAAAGTGCAATGACGGGCTGAATTTATAGTACCTGAAAAAGGGTGAGTAATAATAGTACTAATATCTTCCAAATGACGATTGTTAGCTAAACAACAAAAGAAATTGTGAAAGGTCAAAAAGTCTGGATCTTGTCTACGAAAATAAAGATAATTACAATAGAAACACGAATCAAAGCAATAATTAAGGCAACAGAATTGTGTACGCAATACGCCACTCGCTTAGTATAAATTCATTAGGATGTGTTTCAAGATTTCATTCCTTACTCAGCTATCGCTAATGAATTGTTTCTCATCTTTGATTGCCAAACACAATTCCTTCAATCTTAAAATGCTTCATTTGTGCCTTTCCCTACAAAAATAACACACAAAATTAAAAAGCTCACACAAAATATGAAAACAAATTACAACAAATTGCATGGGTTGCCTCCCTACTAGCGCTAAATTTTTCGTCTTCAGCCAGACGTGAATGAAATCCATATGTTAAAGAGGTTTCAATGTCGTTTTGGATGTCCGATTAAAGACAATCCCGTGAGCGTTACTTTTGAAGGGTCTCTTCCAATGATAAAGTGGCAAAAAGAGTTGTGTCTCATTCAGTGCTCGTGCCACCTTTTTGCTCCTTGTTGTTCCAGTGAGTCCTGCAAAGAAAGAAAGAAAATCAGGAGGTCTCGTATGATGCTTGACTTGGAATGGGTGTTCCATTCTGTCAAGCTTCTGGTTGATATCTTTGATTTGTACTCCCCAAAATAGCAATGTTTCTCCTGAATGCTCTGGATCTTTATTAAGGTCAGCATTTGCTCCTCCATTTGCTCTGTTTCTTGCTCCACCTTTTCTTCACAGATGTCTTTTAAAATTTCTGTATTCAGTTCTTCATCTGTCATCTGTGAAATACATGCTTCAAAATTGTCAACCTGAGGATATAAAGAAATGTCATATTTTTGGTCTTCATCCTCTGATATGACTGGAATGGATGGTTCAGGAAGATCTTCTTCAAACATCATGGTAAAGCATGCTCCAAGATCTTCATTTTGAGGATTAAAAGTTTGATCTTCCGTTGTTGGTGCAGTTGGTACAAATAGATCAGCTTCATCCTCGTCAGAGTCTGAATAATAAAAGTCAAATCGAGACTTTGCCGGTTCGGGCTCCTGAACTGATACCTCTGGTTGTTGATACTGCTCAGCTTCCTCCTCTGTTGAAGTGTCATTGTGAAATGATTGGTACTCGAAGGCTTCATCAGTATCATCCGAAACTAGTTCTTGAGGTATGTAGTTCTGGTTTTCTGTGAATTGTCTCATTTGATCTGTCATCCTCTGAATGAATTCTGATTGTCTCTGAATACTTTCCAATTGATTCTGGCTTGTTTCAAGCATTGCATCCAACTCGAACATATCTTTGAGCATGTTTAACAACTGATATTCCTCTGATGGTTCTAGTTGTTGATGAAAATCGCATATGGATGGTGGATAAGATGGAAAATGTGATGGTTTTTCATACTTTGAATGATTCTGAAAATTATGCCACTCTGAAAGGTATATACATTGATCGCTCGGGTGGTTACCATCACATATTACACATCTCCCCATTTCGTTCTGTTGAGCAAATGTGGTATTGCTTGGTTCTGGCATCCAGTGATAATTGTTGGGCTGGACAACAGGCCTCAGAAAACCGGACTGTTGCTCCCAGATGTGGGGTGTATCTTCTTGTAAAGCTTGTAATCTCTCAATCTCCCAGTAATGTTCCATTTGTTCAATCACCTGAAAACAGAAGAAAGAAATAAAAATTAAAGATAAAAATAAAGAAAATTAGATACAAGTAAATTAGATAGCTTCAAAATTAACAACTCAAGAAATATAAGTCCCCGGCAACGGCGCCAAAAACTTGACCGGCGTAAACACACACGTATAATGCAAGCACACGTATCGTTAAAGTAGTATAAAAATATCGATCCCACGAGGACTTAATTCCTACAATTGTTATTAATTATTGATACTATTTATTTACAAATATCTAATTGATGGTGCAGAGAATGATTGTTTGATTGGTTGAAAGTGGTTTTACAAAATAAATAAATAAATAAAAAGACAAAAGAAAATACTAAGGAAAATAACAAAAGACACAAAGATCTAGGGTTGTGAATCATTCTAATATCTTTTAAAAGATGAAGTGATTATTTTATGTTTGTGTAATAAATCAGTTTACTAACCTGGAACACTAAATTATGTAAAAGCCTCTTCTGATGGTCAGACACAAATACCCAGTTTAACCCAATTGAACCATATGTCTATGTCAACCAAATTATCTGGATTCATTAAGTTTTAGTTCCAATTATGGCTACCCCCGCCCGACAGGTATATTCCCATCCTGTAAGGAAATCTATTAAAGGGTTATCTATCCTCAATGAAGATCGTGGGCTATTAAGTCTAAGGCTGAAACCTAAAATCCATATGTCTAGTTCATTTTAGATTTACCACATCAATCTTATTGGTGATCAGACAACAAGAAGCATTAAGCTTAAGACTTAATAAGTAAACCTTTAAATTACCCAAACTATAAAATAACCCCTTATAAACCGATGATATTAGAATTCATCACAACCCCAGATAACTAACACATAACTAGGGCTAGTAACAACTTAAAAGTAAAAGACATAAAGTAAAAATACTGAAAAGTAAAAGACATAAAACTGAAAAGTAAAATAAAGCAAAATGCTAAGGTAAAAGGAATTACTTTTACTACTACTAATTTAGATATCTCCCATAAAATAATCTATAAACTTGTGATTCTTTTTTCAACCAGCCATATAGGCGGTAACCTGATTAAGTCAAATTAAGTCCAACCAGCCATAAAGGCGGAATCAAAATTAAATTACCAACCGACCAATCTAGCAGTATCCTTTTTAAGTCAGATTTTAAATAGTGAATATATTATTTTTAAGGGAGATTAATCTAAATAGTAACAGTAAAAGAATTACCTTTCACCCTAGCTGGAGAAGTTACCTCCTCATGGTAAATAGTAAAAACTGTAAAAAGTAAAAAGTAAAAATTAAATTACTATTATCACAAAACGTAATTAAAATTATTTACAAAACTAAAAATTAAAAAACTAAAAAACTAAAAAAAAACTAAAAACTAAAGAATCTAGAGAGAGAAACTCTCTCTTTAGAAAGAATTTAAGAGAGAGGAAGGTACACTGAAATCTGAAATTTTGAGCTCTATTTATAGGGGTCGATAAGGGTCCAGCGTCGCGACGCCCAGCCAGCGTCGCGAAGCCAGAATAGTCGACGTGGCAGCTTCTGGTTCTTCGGTTGCAGATTCTGGATAAGGTGATAAGGTGACACGTGGCGCGGTGGTTGGTCTTCAATTATTGTGACACGTGGCAGCTTCTGATTGGTCGCTGAGATTCTTATCCGCTACGTGTCAGATAAGGATAGGATATCCAATAATTGTTGCTGACGTGGAGATGACATGGCGGTGACGTGGCGAAACGTGGGAAAGAGACTGTCGGCACCGTAGGATTTCAACACGTGTCACTTCCTGATTGGCTGATGATGATGTGGCACGACACGTGGCAATGTTGACCTGTTGACTTGCTGACGTGGCTGATAACATGGAGACACGTAGGATGACACGTGGCACACGTGGTGATGATGAATGTCGACACCGTAGGATGCTGACACGTGGCACGACGCATGTTAGCAGATCGGCTGTGATGGTGACACGTGGCACGACGTATTTTAGCAAAGTCAAACTTTTCTCAGATTCTGATTTGTGGACCCGGCGCACGTTAGCACTGTTCGGCGCATTTTAGACGTCGCGACATGGAAGGCACTCATCAGTTTTCAAGTTCCACTGGCAGATGGAAAGCTTTCCCAAACATCATTCGATATGGGGACATACCAATGGGTGTCTTGTAAGCTATCCGATAGGCCCATAATGCGTCATCTAGTTTTTTAGACCAGTCCCTCCTTGTTGATCTAACGGTTCTCTCCAATATTCTTTTGATCTCCCTGTTTGAAACTTCAACTTGTCCATTTTTTCTGTGGATGGTAGGTTGTGGCAACTTTATGAGTAACTCCGTATTTGGATATGAGTGCATCGAAGTATCTATTTCAGAAATGTGTGCCTTTATCACTGATAATCACCCGATGTGTTCCGAAGCGAGTGAAAATATTCTTTTTAAGGAATTTTATCACCACTTTTGAATCATTTGATGGCAGTGCAATTGCTTCAACCCATTTGGAGATGTAGTCTACTCCAACTAGTATGTACAAGTTTCCGAATGATGGAACAAAGGGTCCCATAAAATCAATACCCCATACATCAAATATCTCCACTTCCAAAATATTTTGCAGAGGTCATTCATATCTCCTTGATATATTTCCCATTCTCTGGCACCTGTCACATTGAAGAGCAAATAGATAAGCATCTTTAAAAAGAATGGGCCAGAATAAATCTGATTGAAGGACTTTGGCTGCAATTTTATTCCCACTGAAATGTCCGCCATATGGTGATGAATGACAATGATGCAGGACACTGTTGACCCCCTCATATGGAACACAACATCTCAATAATTGATCAGCACAACGTTTGAACAGGTACTACTCATCCCATACATAGTGCTTGACTTCTTTGAAGAACTTCTTTCGATGCTGAGTTGTCAATTCCAATGGCCTATATAGTTGACATAGTCAGCATACCAAGGGGCATCATTTTGTTTCATGGCAAACAACTGTTCATCTGAAAACATTTTTTTGATTGTCAGTTCTTTGCCAGTTGTTTCTCCATTCTCAAGCCTCGATTAGTGATCTGCCACTTGGTTTTCTGTCCCTTTCCTGCCTCGGATCTCCACGTCAAATTCTTTCAGTAGAAGTATCCAACAGATCAATCTGGGTTTGGCATCTTTCTTCGCGATCAGGTATTTGATTGTTGATGATCTGTGTAGACCACCACTTTGGGACCCAGTAGATAAGAGCGGAATTTATCAAAAGTAAACACAACTGCAAGCAAATCCTTTTTAGTGGTTGTGTATTTGAGTTGTTCTTCATTCAGAGTTCTGCTGGAGTAGTAAATGGTGTGAAAAATCTTTACTTTGTGTTTTCCCAAAACTGAACGTACAGTTAAATCACTAGCACATCATCTCAAATGGAAGGATCCAGTTATGTGCTACCATAATGGAGGCAGAGACCAGCTTCTGTTTTAAGATCTCAAAAGCTTTTTGGCATTCATTGGTGAAGTTAAAAGGCACATCTTTCTCCATAAGATTGTACAGAGGTTTAGCAATCTTTTAGAAGTCTTTGATAAATCTTCTGTAAAAGCCAGTATGTCCAAGAAAACTCTGAATCCCTTTAACAATTGTTGGTTGAGGTAGTTTTTCAATTATTTCAATCTTTGCTTTGTCTACCTCGATTCTCTTTTAGGAGATCTGATGTCCCAGCACAATGTCTTCCTGAACCATGAAGTGGCATTTCTCACAGTTGAGTACTAGGTTGGTATCTTCGCATCTTTGTAACATCAGTTCTAGATTTTGAAAGCAGTGGTCGAAAGAATCTCCCTACATAGAGAAATCATCCATGAAAACCTCCATACTTTGTTCCAGCATGCCTGAGAAGATGGCCATCATGCAACGTTGAAATGTGGCAGGAGCATTACATAGTCCAAATGGTATCCTGCTGAAAGCAAAAGTACCATACAGACATGTAGAAGTGGTTTTCTCATGATCTTTTAGGGCGATGCTATCTGATTGTACCTCGAGTATCCATCCAGAAAATAATATAATTCATGTCTCATCAATCTTTTTAGCATCTGGTCAATGAATGGCAGCGGAAAATGGTCCTTCTTTGTTGCTTTGTTCAGCTTCTTATAGTCCATGCATACTCTCCATCCAATCATCAATCTTGTTGGAATTAACTCGTTCTTCTCATTTATGACTACAATAATTCCTCCTTTCTTTGGCACATATTACATAGGACTCACCCAGGTGCTGTCAGAGATGGGGTATATGATGCCATCATCCAACCATTTGATGATTTCTTTCTTCACGACCTTCTTCATGATTGGATTTAGTCTCCGTTGATGTTCCACTGTGGGTTTATACTCGTCGTTCATCAGAATTTTATGTATGCAAAATGATGGACTAATGCCTCGAATGTCTGCTATAGTCCAGCCAATGGCTTTCTTGTGTTCTCGTAACAATCTCAGCAACTTTTCTTCATGCTCCAATGTTAGCGAATAAGAAATAATCACAGGTAATTCAGAAGTGTTTCCTAAGAATGTATACTTGAGATGGCTCGGAAGTAGCTTTAGCTCTTGCTGTGGTGGTTCTTCAATCGAAGGTTTGATTCGGTCATTCTTCGGTAGTTCCAGATTTTCCACATGTGCTATCGATTTGAAGCGAAATGGCTTGTCAAGATAGTTGATACATTCCATAATTTGTTCATCTAGCTCGCTGTCAGTCATGTTGGTGATGCAAGTTTCAAGTTTATCCGTGGGAGGTGGCATTGCATCAGTATCCTGGATGATACTATCAATAACATCAATTTGAAACATTCATCCTCCTTTTCTTCACTCGGGAATTTCATGGCTTTGAAAACATTGAAGGTAACTTCTTGGTCCTGCACTTTCATGGTTAGTTCTCCTTTTTGTACATCAATAACAGTTCGACCTGTAGCCAATAATGGTCTCCCCAAGATGATAGGTATATCTTTGTCTTCTTCCATGTCAGGGATAATGAAATTTGCTGGGAGAATGAGTTTGTCGACTTTGACCAGCACATCTTCAACTACCCCTCTTGGAAATGCGAGCATTCTATCAGCAAGTTGCAGAGAAACTGAGGTGGGCATTGCTGCTCTAATTTGCAGTTTCCTGTAAATCGAAAAAAGGATTAAATTAACACTTGCACCTAAATCACATAAGGCTTTACCGATGTAATGCTCTCCAATTATGTATGGGACAGTGAAACTGCCAGGATCTTTCAACTTTGGTGGAAGTTTCCTCTGAATGATGGCGATGCATTCTTCTGTCAATGTTATTGTCTCGTAATCTCTAAATCTCCATTTTCGTGAAAGAATGTCTTTCATGAATTTGAAATAGCTAGGCATTTCTTCCAGTGCTTCTGCAAATGGGATGTTGATATGCAGCTTTTTGAACACTTCCAGGAATCGAGCAAACTATTTGTCCAATTTACTTTTCTGGAGTCGCTGTGGAAAATGTGGAGGTAGAGAGATTCTTTCTTGATCTTTCTCCTTTGCTTCTTTTTCCTCCATCTGTGGAACTGTATCTTTTGGAACATCTTAAATGGATGTGTAGACACTGTATTTTTACATAAAGCCCAATAATGAGGCACTACCGCGGAAGTCGCGGGAGACGAATGCCGGAACGGAAAATTCTAAAATTAATACCTCGTCAAATTTAAACTCACTGGTTAGCCTTGGGTTCTCTTGGTCGATTTCTGTTTTAAATATTAGCCTTGGCCCAAAACCCATGCAACCCATAAAAGCCCACATACCCATACACACCCATCCAAAACCTATGCAACCCTTTTAGGCCCACACGCCCAAGCCCAATCCAAAATAATTTAATCACATGTAACATATGCCAAATCCCTCCAAATCACCTTCCAAATTAGTCAAGATTGGATCCTCTAAATTTGGAAAGGAAATCAAGGCATATTTGTGGTGGTGGGGGGCCACACACACAAACCCTAACCTAACATGCAAAACAAAGAAACCCTAGCACACCATTATAAAAACATAACACCTCCAAACCCTAAAACCCCTCCTGGACGTGACTCTCTCTTCTCTCTCATATTACATACACACAAACCCTAGAGCTATGGACGGAAATTAGAAGCAAATAAAAGCAAATACTTTCATCTCTCTCCTTCCCAACACAATACGGCAATAACCAAAAAAAAACAAAAACCCTAAATACGTTCATCTTCTCTCCTCTTTCGTTCTCACTCACTCGGCAAAAAAAAGAAAACAAAAACCCTAGCTCACGTCATATCTTTCCATTTTCTCTTCTTTTCTCACTCTCAAGGCCAAACCATAGAAAACAAACTCTAAGCCCCATCTCTCTCTCTTCCCTCTCGCCTTCTTCTCACCTTACACGACTTCCTTCTCTTCTCTCTCAACCGAAAGACACAAACTCACAAACAAAAAAAAAAACCTAACTCTCAGCCACCCTCTCTACTTTTCTCATAGCAATAAACTCCCCCCTCTCTTCCACTCAACCTCTCGGCAGTAACACAGTAAACATAAACCATAATCTATCTCATTCAGCAACACTCTCACTGACCGACAAACAAACCAACCCTTCTCACAAACCCATGAAGAACACACACCCACCGAACAAAGAATCAACTAGCATCCATTCTCTCTTCTCGGCAAAAAAAACACACAGCCTGACCGATTTAAGAAGCCGAGAAAACCATTCACACAAAAAAACCTAAGCCACGTATACACACCTTACACACACTCAGGAAGCCACGTTAACAATGCACACACTCACCGACTAAACACATTCAACACACACACACTTGGCTATCTCTCTCACTCAACACATACACCATGTTGAAACCTTGCACGCCACTCTCAAATACACACACACGTCACAGTACTCACTGCCAAGACACACACACACCGACTCACACACACTGCCAAAACAAACTGCCCCTTAACCGACACCATAAACATCACCCACATCAACCCTTCCCAAAATGGTGAAACAATCACCAAAACCCCAAAATAAACAGTCCAGAAATATCCCTCTCTGACTAGCGAAACGCCCCTCAAAACAGTAAGCCAAAATCGCAGAAAAACAGTGAATAAAATAGAGAAAACAGCAGCCCAAAACAGCGAAAACAGCAAATCAGCGAACCAGAAAAAAATAGCTAAGTATTAACCCTTCCGGTGACGTCTCGATGAACTCCTGAGAAGCGACTTAAAAGGTAAGACCTGAGGGCCCATTTCTTTAATATTTTGTTATTTAATTTTTGTGTTCATTTATTTTTTGTGTTTAGTATTCTGCTATTTACGTTCCACCTGTTATTTCATTATTTATTTGTTTATCGCTGATTGTTAATGCGCATGGGCTTTATACGTCAGATTAAAGGTCCACCTATTTGCGAGAAATGCCTGAGGGCAGCCTTTACCACAATATTTTGCCGCGCCAGATGAGGTACACTTGGCTGGATGTGAAATATGTCCAATCGGGCATATGAGGTCCCATATAGATGTCGGCCAAGTCTCTTGGTCGCATCTCTTTTATTATTTCGTTATTTACTTTCTATTTGTGATTTCATTTATTTATTTATGCATCATTATTTAGTACGCATGGGCTAATTACGTCAGATTAAAGGTCGCCCATTTGAGGGAAATGCCTAAGGGCAGCCTTTACCATAATATTTTTCCGCGCCGGATGAGGTACGCTTGGTTGGATGTGAAATATATCCAATCGGGCATACGAGGTCCCATATAGATGTCAGCCAAGTCTCTTGGTCGCATCTATTTTATTATTCCGCTATTTACTTTCTGTATGTGATTTCATTTATTTATTTATGCATCGTTATTTAGTGCGTATGGGCTAATTACGTCGGATTAAATGTCCCCCATTTTAGGGAAATGCCTAAGGATGGCCTTTACCACGATATTTTGCTGTGCCGGACGAGGTATGCTTGGTTGGATGTGAAAAACGTCCAACTGGGCATACAAGATCCCATATAGATGTCGGCCAAGTCTTTTGGGGCATCTCTTCTCCTTTTATTCTACCATTATTTTTCCCTTTGTGTTATTTATTTATTCATCGTATTCGTCATCGTGCATTTCCTTTGTGTTATTTATTAGTTATACGTCTTTCCGTTGCCCTTTCTTAGTTATCGCTTCGTGTCCATTCTATTAGTTATCTTTATTCATTATGCCGCATCACTTCACATTTATTTCCATGATTGCATTAGTTATTGCTTGAGTGTTTCCTCTTGTGGTATATCGAATGGAAACCCAGACATAAATTATGTAGCCGAATCCGAATGGACGGTAGTGCGGTCTGTACATTGGATACAACTCCACGTATTGCTTGAGAAACATTCACGCACGTGTTTATGTCATTATAGATGCCACCTTTGTAATCTCGTTCGAACACGTTTCCGAACGCTACTCGAATGCATGTATTCTGTTTTACCCTGCATCATATCCCACCTTGTTCGAACGTGTTCTCGAACACTACACGAACGCACACACATTGGACAAACTCTTTTATCATATTTTATACATGTTTGTCTCTTTGGTTATTTCTTTTTGCATCATGTGCTTAAATATCTCTCTTTAATATTAACGTCTTTACTGTTATTATTAATTTACATTATCATACTTCTCTGTTTAATATACTTGTGGAATTATGCATTTGCTTTCATTTTTATTTACATTTATAGGTGTGCAAACTTGTGTGTTATTTGAATTATCTTGCATGTGTTGCATAAGAATTGGTTACATCATTGCGTAAAAACGTTCATTACAATTGGCATAAGTAAGGGACCATTATGAACCCAACGGTTTGAGGTTTTCCCTTGTGATGGGTGAATGCGGCCTTAAATCATTTCCCAGTTCACACTGGGTGGCGACTCCTTTATTCTCCGGTTAGTCCCCCCGTGGGCTACTCCGTACTCCCAACGGGCCGCGAGCCCGGGCAGCGTCGCCCCATCTCTGTGTCTGTGCCCATAGTCTTGCGACTCCACTGGGGATAGAGAATAGGCCCCGAAATAATGCTTTCTAATGTTCGTGGCTTTGGCTTTGGTTAACCTAGTCTCATATATTTTGCATACCTTTTTTACCTCGATGGCGTTATGTATCGTGAAGTCGCTTTCGCTTGAAGCGGTGGATCATTATATGGCATCATCACTCGTTGGCACGTACCTTAGGGTATAAAAAAGTGCGCTCACTTGGTCGCTCGAACCCTTGAGTGGGGAGACCTAGTTGTGGGCAACCCTTCGCCGGTGGGAGCCTTTATCCATACCCTTGTAAGCCCATATTTGAACCATAGATGTATGTCTTATAGAAGCCACCCCTTTAAGCTTGTGATTGGGACCATCATCATTTAGATCCATTTGGACTTCTCGTCATAAGATACGAACTTGTTGGGCCATTTAAACTGAGGCGAGTTTATATCTTATGATAATTTGGCCAAAAGTTTTCAAAATTACGATGGGCCACCTTGTGTTTGGGCCCCCTATCATTTGATGTTGTTTAGCCACCTTATCGCCAAAGTGTAAACCTGTTAGGCCTTTTCAACTGGGACAAGTTTGCACCTCGCGATAATTTGATTGAACGCGTTAAAATGATAACGGGCCAACTTATATGAAAACCTTGATGGACTTAGAAGGTCCAAACATGATCCAAATATGCCAGAAGCATGAGTCGGATATCCACACTGGCTTTCATCCAAGAAAGGATATGCCTTGTTACGGCATATTTGTATACTTTTGGATACCTCCAAGTCCATCCCCAAGACCGTGATTACCGAAGGCCCAGTTCCTCATTTCTAGACAATGGCACGATTCCCATAATAGGCTTAGTCGATACTGTAAATGGGCGGTCTTTGTCTTTTACCGATGGAAATGGACTGAGGTAGCCAAGGTTCACCCATGTACCATAGGAGAGAACGATTTTGTGTAACCACATCAGTGCACAAAATAAGCCTAGGGAAGAAATGGACTTACCACGAGTGTGGAAGGAATAAGGTCGAAAGGGTATATGATATTTTGATAACCACACGCATCACATGAATCTCATGCATACACGCATCATGTTAACCCCATGTCTTAAAAGCCATCATAGATATATGTTGGGTTAGAGAAGAAATAAGACTTCTCAAGAAGAGTTTAGCAAAGATGGATATCGGGGAAGAGGAAGCCGAGAAACAAAAAAAAATTACAGCAAGAATAAAAATACCATTGGGGGGCCTTCAGTAAAAAAAATAATAAAAAAAAAAAAAATAAAAAAATAAATTAATAAAAATAAAATAAAAAGAGAAAAAAATTGTTTGTTTTTAGTCCTTAATAGTTAGGCATAAGTCCAATGATGAAATTGTTTGCTTTAGGGTGAAATCTTAGAAACGATAAATTCTTGATGCACTTTTATCTGATACTTTGAGTAGTTGATCTAGTTTAGATTCGTGAGCACTTAATCATAGGTTTATAGTAGTGAAAACCTGAGTAGTCGGCAAGGTGACTAGTTGAAGAAATTGTAGGTCGATGAATGACCGTTTGTTTAGATGTCTATCCTGATTTGCTTGCGTTAGGATGTGTGGTTTGGTTAAAAATAAAAGAAAAGTCTCTAAAGCAAAAACAAATAAACCACATATAACCGATAAGCGTGAAGCTACCCATGGGCGAGTATTAGGACCACCATGAGGAGAAATGCTACCTTAAAGGGTAGGTGTGTTGAAAAAAAAAAAGGAAAAAAAAAAGAATAAAAAAAAAGAAAGAGAGACAAAAGAAAAAGAAAACCATACCATATTGAGCACGGAAAAGCAATTGCATAGCATAATTGAGACATCTAAGTTGGTTTGACTCATCAATCCCAATTTTTAAACGAAATCATTGAGTTGGCTTACCTAGAAATCAAGCTGTAAAAGAACCTTTGCACACACACACTGTGAGTCTGGCTTAGATGATTTATTCAAAGACTTGGATTTGAGTAGCATTGAGTGTTTTGAAGGTTCTCTGGTTTCATTACTGGGCATTCTTTGAGGACAATAATATGTATAATTATTGAGACTATTTTGTAGCCAGTAATATAGTATGTTGATACGGAGTGACACATCACGTAGTCCACCTTGACCTAGTGCAAGCAGCGGAGAGCAGAAAGCTAAGCCAGGTCTGGGGGCGACCAGTCTACCACCCCGCGAATAAGGGACACAACGAGATCCTGAGCTATGGAACCAAAGAGAACTGAGCAATTACCAGAAGTGAATTGACAGAGGAAATTGTAAGCAGGCCCAGGGATGACCAAAGGGCACAATGAAGGCCTAACCCATCTGAATAGGAAATGCATCCACGCATACATGCATACACCTCATATACATACGATTTTTTTTGTTTTGTCTTCGCAGGCTTTGAAAAAAAAATGATGACGAAGAACTCCGAGAATGGAGAACAACCTCGGGAATGAGGACAAGTAGGGGCCGAAGTGCCTCACCACCCATATTATCAGCATTTTTGGGAATGAATCTCAGGGTCGAGGCCCACATTATCAGCAGTTTCGGGAATGAATCCCAGGGTCGAGGCCCACATTATCAGTAGTTTCGGGAATGATCCTAGGGTCAAGGCCCATATTATCAGTAGTTTCGGGAATGAATCCCAGGGTCGAGGCCCACATTATCTGCAGTTTTGGGAATGAATCACAGGGTCGAGGTCCACACTATAAGCAGTTTTGGGAATGAATCCCAGGGTCGAGGCCCACATTATCAGAAGTTTCGGGAATGATTCTCAAGGTCGAGGCCCATATTATCAGCAATTTCGGGAATGAATCCCAGGGTCGAGGCCCATATTATCAGCAGTTTCGGGAATGAATCCCAAGGTCGAGGCCCATATTATCAGCAATTTCGGGAATGAATCCCAGGGTCGAGACCCATATTATCAGCAGTTTCGGGAATGAATCCCAAGGTCGAAGCCCACATTATCAATAGTTTTGGGAATGAACCCCAGGGTCGAGGCCCACATTATCAACTCAGTTTGGGAATGAATCCCAGAGATCGAAGCATCTCACATCAGTAACGGTTCGGGAGTGGACCACATCTCATCAAGTAACGGTCCGAGAATGAACCACCTCACAAGTAACGGTCCGGGAATGGACCACCTCTCAAGTAACAGTCCGGGAATGGACCACCTCTCAAGTAATGGTCCGGGAATAGACCACCTCTCAAGTAACGGTTCGGGAATGAACCACCTCTCAAGTAACGGTTCGGGAATGGACCACCTCTCTTAAAGTAATGGTTCGGGAATGGACCACCTCTCATATGAGTAACGGTTCAAAAATGAACCACCTCACATGAGTAACGGTTCGGGAATGGACCAACTCTCAAGTAACGGTTCGGGAATGAACCATCTCAAAGTAACGATTCGGGAATGGACCACCTCCCATAAAGTAATAGTTTGAGAATGGACCACCTCTCATAAACTAACGGTTCGGGAATGGACCACCTCTCACAAAGTAACAGTTTGGGAATGTTCCACCTCTCACAAAGTAACGGTTCGGGAATGGACCACCTCTCATAAAGTAATGGTTCAGGAATGAACCAGGGGTCAAAACATCTCACCACCAGATCAACTCAGTTCGAAGCAGCTCAAAACAACAGGTAAGTTCGGCAACAGCTGGAGAGCCAAGTAAGTAAAAATGCAGCTCAAAACAACAGGTAAGTTCGGCAACAGCTGGAGAGCCAAGTAAGTAAAAATGCATGCATGACTTTGATAGAATTGTCACAGTCGCACACTGCATAAGTCCCATCAAAGTGGGGGCGACTGTAGACACTGCATTTTTGCATAAAGCCCAAGGATGAGCCTCATACGGAGGCACTACCTGATAAGTCACGGAAGTCACGGGAGACGAATGCCGGAACGGAAAATTCTAAAATTAATACCTCGTTCAAATTTAAACTCACTGGTTAGCCTTAGGTTCGCTTAATTGATTTCTGTTTTAAATATTAGCCTTGGCCCAAAACCCCCGCAACCCATAAAAGCCCACATACCCATACACACCCATCCAAAACCCATGCAACCCTTTTAGGCCCACACACCCAAGCCCAATCCAAAACAATTTAATCACATGTAACATATGCCAAATCCCTCCAAATCACCTTCCAAATTAGCCAAGATTGGATCCTCTAAATTTGGAAAGGAAATTAAGGCATATTTGTGGAGGTGGGCGACCACACACACAAACCCTAACCTAACATGAAAAACAAAGAAAACCTAGCACACCATTATAAAAACATAACACCTCCAAACCCTAAAGCCCCTCCCGGACGTGACTCTATCTTCTCTCTCATATTACATACACACAAACCCTAGAGCTATGGACGGCAATTAGAAGCAAATAAAAGCAAATACTCTCATCTTTCTCCTTCCCAACACAAGACGGCAATAACCAAAAAAAAACAAAAACTTTAAATACGTTCATCTTCTCTCCTCTTTCATTCTCACTCACTCGGCAAAAAAAATAAAGAAGACAAAAACCCTAGCTCACGTTCTCTCTCTCCATCTCTCTTCTTTTCTCACTCTCACGGAAAAACCATAGAAAAACAAACCCTAAGCCCCATCTCTCTCTCTTCCCTCTGGCATTCTTCTCACCTTACACGGCCTCCCTCTCTTCTCTATCAACCGAAAGACACAAACTCACAAACAATAAAAAAAACCTAACTCTTAGCCACCCTCTATGCTCTTTTCAAAGCAACAAACTCCCCCATCTCTTCCTCTCAACCTCTCGGCAGTAACACAGTAAACATAAACCCTAATCTATCTCATTCAGCAACACTCTCACTGCCCGACAAACAAACCAACCTTTCTCACAAACCCACGAAGGACACACCCACCGAACAAACAATCAACTAGCACCCCTTCTCACTTCTCGGCAAAACAAACACACAGCCTGACCGATTCAAGAAGCCGAGAAAACCATTCACACAAAATAAACCTAAGCCACGCACACACACCTTACACACACTCAGCAAGCCACGTTAACAATGCACACACTCACCGACTAAACACATTCAACACACACACACTTGGCTATCTCTCTCACTCAACACATACACCACGTTGACACCTTGCACGCCACTCTCAAATACGCACACACGTCACAACACTCACTGCTAAGACACACACACACTGACTCACACACACTGCCAAAATAAACTGCCTCTTAACCCACACCACAAACATCACCCATATCAGCCCTTCCCCGAAATCGTGAAACCAATCACCAAAACCCCAAAATAACCAGTCCAGAAATAGCCTCCTCTGACTATCGAAACACTCCTCAAAATAGTAAGCCAAAACCGCAGAAAAATAATGAAGAAAACAGAGAAAACAGCAGCCTAAAACAGCAGAAATAGCAAATCAGAGAACCAGAAAAAAAAAACGGAGCATTAACCCTTCCGGCGACGTCTCGACACACTCCTGAGAAGCGAGTTAAAATGTAAGACCTGAGGGCCCCTTTCTTTAATATTTTTTTATTTAATTTTTGTGTTCATTTATTGTTTGTGTTTAGTATTCCGCTATTTACTTTTCGCCTGTTATTTCATTATTTATTTGTTTATCGCTGATTGTTAATGCGCATGGGCTATTTACGTCGGATTAAAGGTCCCCTCATTTGTAGGAAATGCCTGAAGGCAGCCTTTACCATAATATTTTACCACGCCGGACGAGGTACGCTTGGTTGAATGTGAAATATGTCCAATCGGGCATACGAGGTCCCATATAGATGTCGGCCAAGTCTCTTGGTCGCATCTATTTTATTATTCCGTTATTTACTTTCTGTATGTGATTCCATTTATTAATTTATGCATCGTTATTTAGTGCGTATGGGCTAATTACGTCGGATTAAAGGTTCCTCATTTGAGGGAAATGCCTAAGGGTAGCCTTTACTATGATATTTTGCCGCGCCGGACGAGGTATGCTTGGTTGGATGTGAAATACATCTAACCGGGCATACAAGATCCCATATAGATGTCGGCCAAGTCTCTTGGTCGCATCTCTTCTCCTTTTATTCTACCATTATTTTTCCCTTTTTGTTATTTATTTATTTATCGTATTGGTCATCGTGCATTTTCTTTGTGTTATTTATTAGTTATACGCCTTTTCAATCCCTTTTCTTAGTTATCGCTTCGTTTCCATTCTATTAGTTATCTTAATTCATTTTGCCACATCAATTCACATTTATTTCCATGATTGCATTGATTATGCTTGAGTGTTGCCTCTTATGGTATATCGGATGGAAACCCAGACATAAATTCTGTAGCCAAATCCGAATGGACGGTAGTGCGGTCTGTACTTGGGATACAACTCCACGTACCACTTGAGAAACATTCACGCACGTGTTTATGTCATTATATATGCCACCTTTGTAATCTCATTCGAACGCGTTTCTGAACGCTACTCGAACACATGCATTCTGTTTTACCATGCATCATATCCCACCCCGTTCGAACGAGTTCTCGAACACTACACGAACACGCACACATTGGACAAACTCTTTCATCATATTTTATGCATGTTTGCCTCTTTGGTTATTTCTTTTTGCATCATGTGCTTAAATATCTCTCTTTAATATTAACGCTTTTACTGTTATTATTAATTTACATTATCACACTTCTTTGTTTAATATACTTGTGGAATTATGCATTTGTTTTCATTTTTATTTACATTTATGGGTGTGCAAACTTGTGTGTTATTTAAATTATAATACATGTGTTGCATAAGACTTGGTTACATCATTGTGTAAACCCGTTCATTACAATTGGCAAAAGTAAGAGACCATTCTGAACCTAACGGTTTGAGGTCTTCCCTTGTGAGGGGTGAGTGCGGTCTTAAATCATTTCCCAGTTCACTCTGGGTGGCGACTCTTTTATTCTCCGATTAAGTCCCCTCGCGGCTACTCCGTACTCCCAACGGGCCACAAGCCCGGACAGTGTCGCCTCATCTCTGTGCATGTGCCCACATGATGCCTTGATTCCAACATCTTTATTGATTTCAGTACCGTTTTTCAAGGTAATGGCTTGACATTGCTCCTTCCCTCTTTTATTTAGATTTGGTTTTGTGTTGCTGGGAAGGTTTCCTGGTGGTCTGAAACTCTGATCATTGGCAGTTGTCCAATTTGATTCTCCAGTGCTTTTATGGAAGTAGATTGGCTTTGAAACATAGCATCATATTTTTTTAACTGAGCTAGCACTTCTGTTATTCCTGGTTCTTTTTCATGCTCATGGCCTTTGTTCTCCTGTTGGAATCCAGGTGGTGGATAGTTCTTTTGCCCTGAATTGTTGCTCCATGCGAAATTGGGATGATTCCTCCACCCTGGGTTGTAGGTGTTGGAATATGGATTGTTTCCTTGTCTGTTGAAATTGTTGACATAATTCACTGTTTCTTCATGTTGGTTTACCTCTTATTCTGGTGCTCCTCCATATGGTGAACTTGTGGATCCAGCATTAACCTTTATGTTAAGAGTTTCCAGATTTTTACAAATCTGATCCAACTTGGCATTCACTGTCGTGTTGGCTCTAACTTCATAAATTCCAGCAATTCTTTGGATCATGCTCCTTTCTGTTGGCCACAAGGAATTTTTGTTGGCCATTTCTTCAATTACGTCCCAAGCTTGATCTTCTCCTTTTGCCATTAAAGTTCCTCCAGCAGCAGCATCAATTGTGCTTCTCATTATTCTAGAAAGTCCATTATAGAATGTTTGGACTTGTAGCCACTTTGCAATCTCATGGTGAGGACATTTTCTGAGTAAATCTTTGTACATTTCCCAAGCTTCGCAGAGGGATTCTGAGTCATTTTGTACAAAGGATGTAATGTCATTCCTTAGTTTTGCAGTTCTGGCTGGTGGAAAGTACTTTGCAAGGAATTTGGTGGCTAGAGTGTTCCAAGTTGTGATGGAACCTGCTGGTAGTGAATGTAGCCAAGCTTTAGCTCTATCTTTCAAGGAATATAGGAAAACACGCAGTCTCATTGCTTCTTCAGCTGCTCGGTTGTAATTGAAAGTGTCGCAAACTTCCAGGAAGTTACTGATGTGGGCATTAGGATCTTCAGTTGCATTCCCCCCAAACTGAAATGACTGATGTATCATCTGAATGCATGTTTTGATGTCACACGCATTTGCTGGTAAGGGAGGAAGTACAATATAGGAAATGAAGCCGTCAACTACCGGAATAGTTCTGTCTCGAATGGGAATTGGTGGTGAAACTTCCAAAGGTTCAGGTTCCATGTTGATTAGTGCTTCTTGGCCTTCTCGTCTTTCCCTTCTCAACTGTCTGATGGTTCTTTCAATTTCTAGATCAAGCGGACGGATTTCAAAGCTTCTGGTTCATCTCATGTAGTGTCTGAGAACCTGAAATACAAGAAAACGGAAATAATAAGTAAAAAGAAATTAGAACCAAGTAAAGGTATCTAAACTCAAAACTAATAGTGAAAGATAAATAAGTCCCCGGCAACGACACTAAAAACTTGACTGGTGCGTAATCACACGCGTATAACGCAAGCGAACGTATCGTTCAAGTAGTATAAAAAGTATCGATCCCACGAGGACTTAATACCTAAGCTATTAATTTATTAAGCCAAATTTTTACAAGTATCTAATGGATTGGTTGTTTGTTTGGGTCGTGACTTTAAAATTAAAACAAGTAAAAGAAATAGTGTGAAAGTAGATTGAGGAAAATTCAATATTAATAAATAATCCAGGGTTGTGAATTATTCCAATATCTTTTAAAGATGAAGTGGTTATTTTACGAATGTGTAATATATTAGTTTACTAACCTGGAACATGAAATTCCGCAAAAGCCTCTGTCGATGGTCGGATGCAAATACCCAATGTAACCCAATTAATCATATGTCTATGTCAACCAAGTTCCCTGAATTCATTAAGATTAAGTTCCAATTGTGGTTACCCCCTCCCGATAGGTATATATATATCCTGTAAGGAAATTTATTAAAGGGTTATCTATCCTCAAGGAAGATCGTGGGCTATTAAGTCTAAGGCTGAAACCTAAAATTCCTTTGTCAAGTTTATTTTAAGTTTACCAGATCAATCTTATTAGTGGCCAGTTAAAAAGAAGTATTAAGCTTAAGACTTAATAAGTAAACCTTTATATTACCCAAACTATAAAATAACCGCTTATAAACCGGTGATATTGGAATTCATCACAATCCCAGATAACGGGTTTAGCTACGACACATATTTATGGCTAATAAAAACTTAAATAAAGTAATTGACATAAAGTAAATGCTGGAAAGTAAATGCTTGGAAAGTAAATGCGGAAAAGTAAAGGCTGGAAATTAAAAATGTAAAAATACAATAAAAGAAAATGTTGGGTTAAAGGATTCACTTTTATCACTACTATTTTAGATATCTCTCTTAATATAATATATTAACTTTGCGTGATATTACCAACCATCCATCTAAGCGGTATCCTGATTAAGTCAAATTAATAATTAATTACCAACCGACTAACCAGGCGGTATCCTCATTAAGTCAGGTTAAAACCAATTTCAATAATTACCAACTGACCATAAGGTGGTATCCTCATTATGTCAGGTTTTAAATAGTTTATATATTATAATTAAGGGAGATTAATCTAAATATTAGTAATAAAAGCTTTACCTTTAACCCCAGCAAGGGGGAGTTACCTCCTCATTACTGAAAAGTAAAAACTGAAAAGTAAAGAAATGAAAGTATTATTGTGTAAAAGTAAATTACAGAAAGTAAAGACTGAAAAGTAAAGAAAAGAAAGTGCAAATGCGAAAATTAATTACTGAAAGCTGTAAATAAACAAACAAGATACAATCTTCTTAGTATTCTTAAGGAATTACATAGAATAAGGTATGAATTCATTTATGAAATTTCGGCCTCTATTTATAGACAATTTTTTCCTCCACGCGTCGCGACGCGCAAGATTGTTCTTGCGTTGCGACGCGCCATTGATGAAGGACACATGTGTTGGACAATTATGACCCATAGCATCACTATTTGTACAGATCATGGTGTTGTTGTACAAATTAACTATGTGACAAAGGAAATTACCCTTTTATCATTTGTAATTAGATTACCAAGATATATAAATGATATAAGGTCCTTATGATTAGTTCCGGATTGAGATGATATGAGACAGTATCAATCCACGAAGGTTTAATCATTAAATATCCTTAGTGGGAGTATTATCGAGATTGTACATCGATAATGCGTAAAAGACTAGTATTACACTTGTGCGCGTTGTGGGAACATAACGGCATAGTTCTCATATATTTGGGTATAGGATACTCATGCAAGTGTAATAGCAGGTTGTGTTTACCGATGGTACGGAATCAGCTTCGCTCTGGATAGACCCCTCGGAATTCCATTGGTAGTATGACTATGTGTCTATGGAAGTCCGAATCAGGGTAGGTGTATTTGGTCTTAACCTAAGACTTGCACCGCTAATACTTACGACAATCAATATACTTTGGTTTTGGTCGTCCAGGGCTTTAACAGGTTCTGTGTACGCCTCTTCTGGGTATATTGAGAATCGTAATGTATTGGGTGTGATGTCAAGATGGAAGTATCACTCCAGTCATAGTGGAGATGATGATCAGGTAGGATACGGAACTGGTTCTCTTTTATGCTGTAGCTATCGGAATATTATGACTAGGTCATGTTTATCCGATTATAGAGACTAGTTACCAGAGATCCGATATGTGCTTCGTACAGAGCAGACACAATTCCAGCCCCAGGCCTTGCACGTGACATCTGATGCTGGATCGTAATACGTACTACTACGTATACTACGCCTGATAAAGATCACATATTTCTATAAGAATATTTCTGGAGAATTGGGTAGGAACGGTGCTTTGCTAGAAGCCAACCATGTCTTGTAAATCGGTAAAAACGTAGTATTAGGTACGTAAGTGTTCGGATAGTCCGACGACCGGATTTACAGCCAACATATCCGGGGATCTCATGGGTCGCTTCCCGAAGATTCACCGATGACGTATGACTCGCACGTAATTAATCTATGATTAATTATAAGAGTGAGAAAATTAATCTAGGATTAATTACGGAGATATTTTATCTGGGATAAAATATTATTTAAAGAGAGATAATGATTAATTTGGAATTAATCGATAAAATAATATAATCGATATATTATACGAAATTGGATTTCGACACGGAATTAAAATTGGATTTTAATTTGGGCGAACGAGTTAATTTAGAATTAATTCGTTAGTGACGTGAATAGTAATTTTACTAGGCATAATTATTTAATTAAATTTGATTTAATTACGTCACAACGGAAAATTCGTTAATTCGGAATTAGCGAACCCGAGCCCGGGAGTGTTTGCGGGCCCACTCGCATTTCGAATTTAAGTGCGGCCCACAAGTCACATCACGCGTCACATCACTCGTCATTCAAGTGATGGATGTCTTGTCACTTTGAGTGATTGACAACTAGTCACTATTCATGAGTGATGTGAGTTGTTGGAGGGCATTAATTGCCATTTTGGCTCCAAAATTTCTTTTGACTTTTTGAAAGCCATTTACAAGATTTTGGAAATCAAATTTTTGGTATGGGTTTTAGAAACAAAACCAAACCAACACATTTCTCTCTCTTTCCAACACACACAGTTTTGGGAACCATTTTCCCCCTCTCTCCCATTCGGCTTTTGAAGCTAATTTTCTTCTCATTTCTTGCTTGGCCGAGACATAGAAGAAGAAACAAGGAAGATTTGTGGAAAATATTTCCAATGCTAGTACATGAAGAGTCATCCAAAGGTGATAGGAAAACCTATTCATGAGCATGGAATCACAACACAAATCTTGGAGCTTGGAGCTTCCATAAAGGTGGTGACCGAAAATCTTGGACAACAAACAAAGGCCAAAGTCGAGAGCTTCCTTGGAGGAGAAAAGATTTTTGTTGTTCGTCGCATCGCAAATCCGATCTATGTAAGTATGATTCAGCCATACTTCTTATTTTATTTGCACATGTTTCATTACTTAAATTGATCTTGGGACTAACCTAGAAACCCAACAATGGTATCAGAGCCATTTTGAGCATGGAATATACTTAGGGTAAAATTTGGGTAAATTGGATTTGAGCATGTTTTGACTAAATTACTTGTTTGAGCATGCTTGTATATGGATGACTTGGAGTTGTTTGTGATCAATTTTGTGAAAAATGGATTGGATCAATTTTTTCCCAAAAATTAAGGCTTGGCCGAAAGTTGGACTGCCCTAAAGTCATGGTGATTTTTGTGTTTTTGATCATTGGATGAGTTGAAGTCACTTGGGTTATGTTGATTTAGGATTTAATTGGATTGAAACCGAATCGGACAAAGAAATCCCCAAATTGTCGTGACCACTATGCATGAAAATGATTGATTTTTGATTCAAATGTGTTGGACATGTTTTGATGATAATAAGCATAATTAATTGTGTAAATTGATGTTTTGGAAATATTAATTTGGTTAATTAATTATAGCATACACTTTAGGTTAATTAAATTATGAAATTTGTAATTTTGGTAATTTAATTAATTGGGCCAAATTTGGAATTGGGCTTGTTAAGTTGTAATTGGGCTTAATGGGCTTGGTTGGGCCAAGTTTGGTTTAGGCTAATTCGTTGGATCCAATTGGGCCCAAAACCATATCCATAAAGTCCAAATATAACTTAATGGACCTTTAATTTTAATTGATCCTAATGGGCCTAAATTGGTTTCTTGGCAAATAAGGGTGATTCCTTAAATGGGCTTTGGTATTTGGGTTTGACCCATATTGACCAAAAGTCCATGCCTTAAGAAATTAATTGAAAGCTCATTGGACTTTAATTAAATTGACATTGGATATTAATTGGGCTTTGAGACCCGAAAAGATTAGATTTGGAGTCTAAGTCGCTAAAGGCACATTAAAAAGTGTAATATTTAATTTGGAATTAAATAATGAATTAGTATTAAATACAAATTAAATTGGATTTAATATTGTAGTTTAATATAATTCAAGAATTCGTACTTTGAGTACTTATTCTTAAAACGAGTTGGACTCGCGCAAAATCAAATCGTTGTTTGAACATTGGATGGTCATTAATTTTCAGATTAATTAATTGGATTAGATTGATTGATAACATGCTTTGTGTGAATACATGGATGCGATGTATGAATAATGTATATCGGATGGATATTAGATGGGTGAGGGCAATTTTGGAAATTGTTGTAATAAATTTAGAATTTATTAATTGGACCTGCGTGTCCAGCTTATTACCTCTTGACTCTTTGTATTTCTCTTCTCACCTATTCCCCTCAATGTAAATGAGGTTTCTTTAGAAGTGTTATGTAATCGGGTAGAAGTAATACTTGTGCTAGCGGGAGAGAGGAAAGGGAGAGATTTGTTCTAGGAACAATGTTTAAGTATCCAACCGTATATCATTATTATATTTATTTATGCGCCTTATTATGCTTTTAGAATGCATGTTTAAGGGTGTATGATGATGAGACCTTAACAAAGATAATAAATTTTTTGCCAATTTACGCGAAAAACCCTCAACACATATTAAGCGTTTTTTCCTTCCATTGAGTGATTCTTACTCAAGATCCAAGATTGGCACTGGTTTGTTGGCAGAAGTCAAGACTTTTGTCCATCGCGGATGTGTTTGAATCATGAAGGCTTTGTTCCATATTGGTTTCTTGTCCAAGTTGTGATTTGTTGGCCAAAGTCAAGATCACTTCTTGTCCATCGACATCGATTACGAAGCTTTCCAAGGTCAATAGGTTCCGCTTAACTGGGATCATTAAGTTTGTTGTGCCAAAGCTAAGGCTTAATTGATTCATAGGAAAAAGGTTAGGGAATATATTTGATATATTGGCATATATAGGATATATGTTTCGGACTTGGATGTCCACCTACTAGATCTAGGAATTGGATGAGATCCAATTGATCTTAGAGATCTACCTAGTTAATTATCATACAATTTGTTGGCCAAAGTCAAGATTGTGTGTTATTTAACGGGATTCTAGTCCACTAGGAAATAAGGTTTCCCGAGTACTCCACAGAGGGTTAGAGGCTCGCCGAAAAATAGTGGGAGACAAGTATTAAATTTGCAATATTCGTTTAGTTACTTGCCAATACACGCTCATTTCAATTTTTCGTCGTTATATTAATATATTAGTTGGACTAATATTTAATCGTTGTTTTAATAAAACAATTAGACTGTACTCAAACTATTTCATTTATAGTTGATTTTATAATTGGATTATAGTAATCAATATAATTGAATTTAACCTATTAAATTATAGTTGATTATATAGTTAGACTATAGTAATCATTATAATAAATAGTACCTAAAATCGTTGATTTGATAGTTAGACTATTGGAATCAAGATAACTGAAAGATTAACGTTTAAAACATAATCCTGGGAGAAAATGTTGTTTAAACGGCTTTAATTTTCAAATTGGGAATAAGACCTCAGGATAATCCTGGGGACCGAGAAGTTACTTTATTTGATAGAAGGACGTCTTGAGCCTAAGCCCGGAGTTGAGAAAATAGTAGAACATGATATTTGGAATATTCATGTGATGATAACTTTAGTGCTTAAATCCATTATGCTTGCCGCAAAGACTCCTTAATTTCTTAGTCAGAACTAAGGATTAGATCCTTATAGCATGATATTGAAATTGAATGATCTTCATAGATCTATCCTTAGATCTTAGAAGTACAAATTGCAATAGAAAACTCTTGGAGAGTTAATGGCTATACCCAATGAGACAAAGCCAGAGTTTGCAATAGGGCAAGAAGCGCAAGGCGCATTTTACTTCGACATCCCAGAAGGCCAAGGCTTGGCCAAAGGCTTCTGGGGTGTGGAAAAGGGGCAAAGGCAAAATCATCATAGTCTTCTAGGAAGACAAATGACATATCCCAAGATGTCGGCCTAAATTGTGGCAAACGGGGTCACTGAAGCATGACTGCCGTATGGACAAGGCAAACATGAAGGAATTGAAGATGGGCAAGGCTCTGACTTCAAGAATGTTTGTCATAAATATGTTCACTACTAGTATTAAAATTGGATTTTAGATACTAAGTGGTACATAAATATGCATTGATGTGCAGAATCTGCTGGTAAGCAGGATACTGACTTCAGTTGAGATTTATCTACGAATCAAAAACGGGACGAGAGTCGCTGTTTTAACGTAGATACCTAAGTTTAGGAACTACCCTTCGGGTGTGTACTTAAATTAGGAAACTATTAGAATGTAACTAGTTTGACTAGAAATATTATTTTTATATCAGGGTTTAACCCGTTATAGCTTTACCTTTATATTCTAGAACACTAAAGTGTTTTATTTTATAAAGATGATATTGAGATAAACACATTAGATGTGAATAACAGTATTTATATTTTGAATATAAATAAATCTCAAACGTATGATATGACAAACAAATAGCTCAAACTGAATTAATCAGTTGAAACTTATTTGTGGCATTGTTGTCTGGGACACAACTAAACAAGACTCGTATATCCACACTTTCGAAGAGTGGATACTAGGACGGATTTGATTCTATTCAAATAATGTCTACGAATCTAGTTTATTAGGCAAAGTGCCTATAACACCTTTTACTTGGTAAAAGTGTAAGTGCCACAGATCTGTTAGCCCTCGTTCATAGTGACGTAAGTGGGCCCATGTCTAGCTAGGCTAGAGGTGGATATGAATACTTCGAAACCTTTACGGATGTGGCATCGCGTTATGGTTATATGTTTCTTTTGAAACACGAATCGGAAACTTTTGATTAATCAAAGAGTTTCGACACGAAGTAGACAAACAGATCGGCTAAAGTATTAAACCGTCACGGTTAGACCATGATGGAAAATACTTAAGCAATAAGTTTCTCAAATACTTGAAAGAGTATAGTATTCTTTCAATGTGGACTCCTCCCGGAACACCTCTATTGACGGTGTGTCCAAACGGAGAAACCGAATTTTGTTGGACATGATAAGGTTAATCATGATTCGCTCTAAGCTACCATTTTCCTTCAAGGGATACGCATTAATCAGTGCAAAACTTATTTTGAATAAGGTTCTATAAAAATCTATTAGACAGACTTCATATTAGATATGAACAGGAAAGAAACTGGGTTTTCTCATTCCTGTAGATTTGGGAATGCTGGGCATATGTTTGGATGATACCAAACTAGAACCCAAATCAGATAAGTGTCTATTTGTAGGTTATCCAAGGATAACCAAAGTATAGTACTTATACAACTCACTAGAGAACAATGTAATTGTTGCTCGCCATATGATTTTCCTAAGAGGAATACCTATATGCAGTGGTAAGTGGGAGGAAAGTAAAACTCGATTAAAATCGGAGTAATATTATTCTAGGCACCGATTCCTTAATGGAACACAGATAGTTCATCATGGATGAAACTATACCATAATCTTCGAATACACAAGAACCGCGCAAGTCGGAGAGAGTCAAAAAACAACCTGGGAGGTATGGGTTTCTGATCTCACCTCATAAAGATGTCAATCTTATTGAGGAATACGAACTGACTACGGATGATGAAGTGATACAATGTATCAACTCCCTATTATGCTAAAGTGCCATGAAGTCCGAAATGGATTCCATGTATACCAACCAAGTTTAGACGCTGGTTGTTGTACCGGAAGGCATTGTGCCTATTGGTACTATATAAGTCTTCAAGGAAGACATACATGGAAGGCAACATACCAACATATTAAGCTGGGCTTGTAGCGAAAAGGTATCGTTATCAACATTGTTTCGATTACGACGAAACCTTTCACTCGTTGCCATGGTTAAATACATTTGGATAATGCTTGCTAATGCTGCATGTTTCATTTATGAAATATGGCAACTGAACGTCAAAATCGCTTTCCTTAAAAGGAAACCTTTTGGAGGATGTTTATAACATCCTGACGGTTTTTTCGTACCAAAACGAACAAACAAGGTTTGCGAGTTAATTCGATCCATTTATGGATTGAAGCAAGCATAGCGTTCTTGGAACAATCGTTTTGATGTAATCATAATGGTGTATGATTTAATTCAAAACGAAAATGATTCTTATGTATATAAGGAGGTTAGTGGGAGCGCACTGACAATGAATGTCCTAAATAATGATGACATGTCATTTCTTGGAAATGATATTCCCATAATATAATCGGTGAAAGCTTGGCTTTCATGAAAAATTCTCCATAGAATTCTTGGGAGAAACAACCTTTATTCTAGGAATAAAGATCTACTAGGATAGATCTAAAAGTTATTGGCACTCTCCGAGAACTCATACATTGAAATAAATGTACGCAACCTGGTGTCTCATATGCTTTGAGCATATGGAGTCACAATCGGGCCAATTTAAGTGATAGTCACTGGATTGATGTTAAGAACATCCTTTAGTATCTTAGATGAGCTAAGGATGCTATCTTATACTATGGAGAATGAGAACTTGAAGTGACTAGGTTCACTGCTGCAAGTTTCCAAACCGATAATGACGACTATAAGTCGCAATATCGGTACTATAAAGTTTGAATAACGGAACAATAAGCTGGAAATCTTCCATGCAAGATACTGTTGCCGAATAAACAACACAAGCGGGTATTGATGCAGCTGAGGCAGCAATAGAAGCCAATTGGGTCGATAATAATCCTAATTAGATTAGGAATAGTTCTATTACCAGCTGAGCTAGGCTACAACACAGGCTAAAGAATTAAAGGTCTCATCAACAATCTAGATACATACTTTAAATATTCATCTGATTCGTTCGGATCATACATCGTGGCGATGTGATGATGGAATAAATCGCATCAGATGATAACCTTGCAAATCCACTGACGAAAGCTTTTTCTCAGCAGAAGTTTGAGCGAACCGTACATAGTTCGGGTGTAGGACACTTGAGTGATTGGCTATAGGCCAAGGGGAGATCGTTGGACAATTATGACCCATAGCATCACTATTTGTACAGATCATGGTGTTGTTTTACAAATTAACTATGTGACAAAGGAAATTGCCCTTTTATCATTTGTAATTAGATTACCAAGATATATAAATGATAGAAGGTCCTTATGATTAGTTCTGGATTGAGATTATATGAGACAGTATCAATCCACGAAGGTTTAATCATTAAATATCCCTAGTCGAAGTATTATCGAGATTGGACATCGATAATGGGTAAAAGACTAGTATTACACTTGTGCGCGTTGTGGGAACATAACGGCATAGTTCTCATATATTTGGGTATAGGATACTCATGCAAGTGTAATAGGAAGTTGTGTTTACCGATGGTACGGAAACAGCTTCGCTCTGGATAGACCCCTCGAAATTCCATTGGTAGTATGACTATGTGTCTATGGAAGTCCAAATCAGGGTAGGTGTATTTGGTCTTAACCTAAGACTTGCACCGCTAATACTTACGACAATCAATATACTTTGGTTTTGGTCGTCCAAGGCTTTAACAGGTTCTGTGTATGCCTCTTCTGGGTATATTGAGAATCGTAGTGTATTGGGTGTGATGTCAAGATGGAAGTATCACTCCAGTCATAGTGGAGATGATGATCACGTAGGATACGGAACTGGTTCTCTTTTATGCTGCAGCTATCGGGATATTATGACTAGGTCATGTTTATCCGATTATAGAGACTAGTTACCAGAGATCCGATATGTGCTTCATACGGGGCAGACACAATTCCAGCCCCAGGCCTTGCACGTGACATCCGATGCTGGATCGTAATACGTAATACTACGTATACTACGGCTGATAAAGATCACATATTCATATAAGAATATTTCTGGAGAATTGGGTAGGCACGGTGATTTGCTAGAAGCCAACCATGTCTTGTAAATCGGTAAAAACGTAGTACTAGGTACGTACGTGTTCGGATAGTCCGACGACCAGATTTACAGCCAACATATCCGGGGATCTCATGCTTCCCGAAGATTCACCGATGACGTATGACTTGCACTTAATTAATATGGGATTAATTATAAGAGAAAGAAAATTAATCTAGGATTAATTACGGAGATAGTTTATCTGGGATAAAATATTATTTAAAGAGAGAGAATGATTAATTTGGAATTAATCGATAAAATAATATATTCGATATATTATACGAAATTGGATTTCGACGCGGAATGAAAATTGGATTTTAATTCGGGCGAACAAGTTAATTTAGAATTAATTAGTTAGCGATGTGAATAGTAATTTTGCTAGGCATAATTATTTAATTAAATTTGATTTAATTACGTCGCAACGGAAAATTCGTTAATTCGGAATTAGCAAACCCGAGCCCGTGAGTGTTTGCGGGCCCACTCGCATTTCGAATTTAAGTGCGGCCCATAAGTCACATCACGCGTCACATCACTCGTCATTCAAGTGATGGATGTCTTGTCACTTTGAGTGATTGACAATCAGTCACTATTCATGAGTGATGTGAGTTGTTGGAAGGCATTAATTGCCATTTTGACTCCAAAATTTCTTTTGACTTTTTGAAAGCCATTTAGAAGATTTTGGAAATCAAATTTTTGGTATGAATTTTAAAAATAAAACCAAACCAACACACTTCTCTCTCTTTCCAACACACACACGGTTTTGGAAACCATTTTTCCCATCTCTCCCATTCGGCTTTTGAAGCCAATTTTATTCTCATTTCTTGCTTGGCCGAGACATAGAAGAAGAAACAATGAAGATTTGTGGAAAATCTTTCCAATGCTAGCACATAAAGAATCATCCAAATGTGATAGGGAAATCTATTCATGAGCATGGAATCACAACACAAAGCTTGGATCTTGGAGCATCCATGGAGGTGGTGACCGAAAATCTTGGACAACAAACAAAGGCCAAAGCCGAGAGCTTCCTTGGAGGAGAAAAGATTTTTGTTGTTCGTCACATCGCAAATCCGATCTATGTAAGTATGATTCCGCCATACTTCTTATTGTATTCGCACATGTTTCATTGCTTAAATTGATCTTGGGACTAACCTAGAAACCCAACAACGTGTTGTGCGACTTCCGGAGATGGTGACACGTGGCAGGCTGAATGATTATCTCAATAATTATGCTGACGTGGCGCTGGCTGAATTATTGTGTTGACGTCATTGATGATGTGGCAATGATGATTGTCGGCAGCATGTGACGATGACACGTGTCCGACGCACGTTAGCATGATTTATTGTGATGTTGACACGTGGCATGGGCACGTTAGCAGATTCGACGCAGGTTAACAGACGGTGCATTTTAGCAAAACTTCTCAGATTGGTCCACGTGTCCCGGCGCACTTTAGCGGTCACGACTCAAGATGCACGTCACGATGCCCAAATGACAGTTTCACCATTTTTGTCCGTTTTTCACTGTTTTGGCCCTGAATTGCTTCCAGAGAGTCCTGAAACTTTATTTATCTACAAAATAACACAAAACACATCAAAATATTCACAAAACTCAAGAAACTATACAAAATATTAGGTCAAATGAGTGGAAAATAGTGATATATTTACCACTCATCACGACTACAGTTCCAGGGGTTCGATGCCTACTGCATGAGACACGGCATTCGACTTGAGAAAATTATTTCACGCACCCCACATCATAATGGTGTAGCTAAAAGAATGAACCATACCATTATGGAGAAAGTCAGAAGCATGATCAGTATAGATAAGCTGCGAAAGCCATTTTGGGGAGAAGTTATTCGTGCGGCCGGCTACCTGATCAACAAAGCACCATCTGTACTGTTGAATTTTGAGATTTTAGAGAAAGTGTGGTCTCGTAAGAATCCTTTATACTCTCACCTTAGAGTATTCAACTATTTAGTCATTACACATGTATCCAAATAGCTCAGGCAGAAACTCAATGCAAGGACAACTCCATGTATATTCCTAGACTATAGAGATGAAGAATTTGGATACTTACTATAAGATCCGAAGAAAAATATGGTCATCAGAAGCCGAGATGTAGAGTTTCTTGAAGACCAGACAATTGAAGACATTGAAAAACCCAATATGTCTTCCAATTTCAGTGCCGACAGAAATCCAGACCCAACACCAGCACAATTGGCCACAAATAGGGTGCATGATATTTCAGAAGCAGAACTAGAGGAGGCAGATGAGGATGTCGAGCAGGGGAAGACACAACCCGCTCTATCGGAGATTACAGAAGAGAGTATCGAGCAGAGGGAGTCGCAACCCTCTCCACTAGATGCTACAAGATCATCCACAGATTTGGATGATGACAGTCCTTCTGAAACCAGTGGACCTCGAACAAGAAAATATGAGCAAAGCAGGATTCCATCAACCAGATATCCGGGATCCGAATATATTATGCTTACTGATGAGGGGGAGCCAGAGAGTTTCTCGTAAGGCAAGAAGGCACTAAGGAATAAATGGGTGAAGAAACATGGTAGCAGAACTGTGCTGTGCAGAGACGCAGTAGAAGAGTACTATGCAGAGACATAGTGAAGTGTGTTGTATAAAGATACAGCCGACATGTCAACAAAGATGGTCAATCAGAACAAGCCAGAGTTGTGCAGAGACATAGCCATGATAACTGTCAGATAACAATTATTTTGGATGCACCTGGAGGTGGAGAATTGTAGTATCCAGCTGCAAGCAAGGTGGCATGCATTGCCAACCACCATTGCAAGCATCCAAACCACCTTTAGGTGGAGTTTGAACTTTGATGCAAACTTATAAAATAATTTAGGTGAGAACTGTTTATTTCTTCACAATTGGAACCATGCTTTGGCTAGAAATTGAGAGCTAATTAAGAGCTCAAATCATCCCCAACAATAATCTTCAAGTAAAAGAGCTTAAAGTGTAAGCTCCAAGTAAGAGAGCTTAGAGAGTGTAGTTCGTGTGTGAGGTTTTTTGTACAAATTTTGTAATATTATAAATTTTATTTAAGTAGTAATAGAAAATATTTATTTTTCCTCACAAAACACTCTCCAATGATCAAAAAATCATAACAATAACATTACATTTCAAGTCCCAACCCTTGTTATTGACGTTCATTGGTATGTGAACATTTGGAGTCAAAACTTTTGGGTGGCTATAAGTAGAGGTCGAAGAAGCAGCAAAAGAGTGGTGGAGTGGGAGGAGTCTTGGTACTTGTAAGTTCCTCGTCTTCTTGATACAAGATGAATTGTATGTCTTAACTTTTATTCTTATAAGCATGTTTTGGTTTGTGTATTTCTCATGTTATTAATCTGTACACTTAGAAACATGTTTAAGAGTTTCTTATATGTCAAATCAGAGGGTGACGAAAATTTTAATTTCCATTGCCACACTTACCCATCACCAATAGATGTTACATAATCATTTATTTAATAATCTTTAATTTAATTAAATATTTTTGTTTAAATACTTTTTTCTAACGTACATGTTAGAATAATTGAAAACTTTTTCAATTATATCAGGGTTAAATTTATAATTTCATATAAATTCTTATGCTATTTATTAGTTAAATAAAAATTTTAACCATCTCTAAAATTAAACCTTGATCACCCCTCTAATTATAATACTCTTCGAATTAAAAAATAACTAGAACGATTGTGTTAGCAATCATAGCAAATTCAAAAAAGCAACTCTCTTTATACACACAAAATATTTGAAGATATTGATAATATTAATCCACATTAGCAGACACCAAAGCTGAATTTTGGCTGTTCAAAAATTATCTTTTAATCATCTCAAACTCGGACTCAAATTTTTATTCATTCGTAATGAAGAAAAATACATGTATATTAAAAACAAAAAAAAAAAAATGACACATTTATACTTGAGATGCAAGCAAGCCCAAATAAAAGAAGCGAAAAGACTGAATCAAGGCTTTTTAAGAAATTCCATAATGCAAGTGTTAAAAGCAGAGCACACAACTTGGAAACCTTGGAATCCAGCAGCTTTAGCCAAGGCTTTGAAATCTTGTTCAGTCCTCTCTTTGCCACCTGGATTCTGAGCCAACATGATGCAGTCAATGTGGATCACCACTTTGGATGCGAGGCTTGGGTCTGGGCTCACTGGGAGAATACATTCAGCTACAATCACTTTCCCATTTTCTGCAAGTGCTTCATTGCAATTCTTTAAAAACTTCACGCAGTGCTCATCACTCCAATCATGACATATCCACTGCAACACCACATCAAAATTTCAATCAATCAAGATACTATATGTTTCTATTTTTCTTGTTTTAAGGCCCTTTTTGTTATTAAGGTATTGTGGCTTTTTTGAAACTTATTAGTCGAACATATCGGATATGCATTTTGGTATCCTCAAACATACCCGAACTGTTACCATCCTGGCAATAGCATATAGATGCTTGAATTATTTGAAAACTCACCTTCATGAAAATGGCATCCCCCTTTGGAACACTGATAAACATGTCTCCCCCAACATGCTCGACACCTACATCAATCAACCATTAATACACATGATATAGAAATATAACCAAGTAAATGAACAATGATCAATATAGAAATGTACCTGGAAAAGCTGGAGCATCCTCAATAACATGTGGCAAGTCAAAGTTAATGCCTTTGATTGATGGGTACTTGGAGATAATCATCTTGAGTGTGGCTCCAATTCCACCACCAACGTCCACAACTGAGTTGAGGCCTTCAAAGCCTTTGTAAACTTCAAGAATTTTCTTCATGGTAATGGTAGAATGAGAAGACATTCCATTGTTGAAAACCTTGTTGAATCTTGGATCTGTGCCATGATAATCAAATGCAGTCATCCCATGGGCCTTGTTGAATGGAATGCCACCTTCAAGCACTGTCTCTTTCAAGTAGTACCTGTACCAAAATCAGTCATGTAATCAGAATATTGATTAAGTGATTCTTTATTTTAAAAATTGTTAATTAAAATTATCTCATTAACAAATTAAACTTTTCATTAATTTCTATGACTTCTTTAATAAAATTTTTGAATAGAGTGAAGCAACAAACCAAATTTTAAGATTTCACATTTTTTTACTAATGGTTGGTGTAATGGTAATTATACACATCCCATTGCGAGACAGGTTCAATTTTACGCCAAATATTTCAATGAATGTATTAATTTGAGTTTAAAATTTTCAATTAATGTATTAAGTTACATTTAAAAGTAGAAAGATATGGTTATGGATTAATTGACCACGTGATATGTTTTATTGTTGGTTTTTTAATTAAACTTTAGGAATAAGTTGTGGATTCTGTTGTTATTGATGGTATTAATTTTGATTTTGTGGATAATCAAAAATTTTGACAATTTCAATTTGAGATATTGTGAATCATTTAAAGAAAAATATAAAAATATTATAGATGGGAGAGGCAAAATTTTTTTATTTTTTTTAAATAAATATAATTATGTAAGTAAATAAAATTAGTTAAAAACTGAAATTGATGAGATAAATTGAGGAAATTTATTTGAGAAAGTTAAAAGTGAAATTACTTGCCACCCCAAAAATTTTCAATTTTATTTGAGAAAAATAAAATAATAAATAATAAAAAAAAAATCCTGTGGTGGGTGAAAGCTTGGTGTAGTGGTGGGGCCAGCAGGTGGTCCCCACTCTCAATCAACCAATACGAGTGGATTTGTGTGTTGTGTGATGTGTATGGATTCTAGACTTTGATCATGCGTTTGGTGTTTGACAAAGACTAGATGAGATGATAAAGCACGCATAAGGAACATGAATGATCTCTAAAAATTTGTGATAATTAGATATTTTACTAACTCTATTTATACTTGAAAATAGTAATTTGATTTTATGATAGAATTTTAACATTTAAAAAAAAAAAAAAAAAAAGATGAATGAGTAAATAGATTTCCCATCTTATGTGTCTTATGTTGGAGAGTACTATAATAAATATATACATAAAATTATAATAATTATATATATATAGATATATAGATAAGGATTATTTCCGATAAAATTTGACTAATTGGATTTCATCTCAGTTTAATATTGCATATAATAAACAAATTAATGAATTATAGTTCATAAAACTGTAGTATGAAATTTTATTTTATATTAAAAACAATGGCGTGTTTATTTTTTTATTTTTAATATTTTAATAATGAATAAAAATTAAAAATCCTTTTTTTTTAATCTTATTTCATTTCCGCATAAATTACATATTAAAAAATAAAATCGGGTGTGTTACGTGTATATCGAAAAGAGCAGCATTATTCTTTATCAAAACATAATTTTATTCGTGGGGACTTACCAGCTCTCCATGAGAATCTTGTCTTGGTTCATGAGACAGAGATCAGAAAGAGTAACACCATCTTCATTCTTGGTCAAGAATTTACAGACAGGAGCGAGGCCATAGAGCCTCTCAAAGTTCCCATCAGGGAGAGTCCGGAGAGAGCAAGTGAGGATGGAGTAGCTAGCCAATAGACGCAGAATACGATCAAGCATGACATGGGCATCTGGGTTCTTTGTGGGGAGCTTAGAAGCTATCTCCTTTGGAGAAACAAAAGCAGCACCTTCACCTTCCCCAGCTAATTTACTAATGATCTCTAAAAGGTCAAGCTCGATGGCCGATTTCAGAACCATGGGCAACACTGAGGCACTTGTTAGTTGCATGGCAAATAGGTTTGCTTCTTCTTCTGAGATTTGTGTTGGTGTCATCTGATGAGTTTCAGAACTTGTTGAACCCATTCTTTTTTCTTTTTTTTTTTGAGATCAATGATGATAGTATAATTTTTGGGGTCAAATGGTGCTACTGAGTTGGAGAGGAGGTTACGTGGAGTTATTTATAACCCCAAGGGTTATGTCATACAATTCTTTACCTACTAAATATTATTTCTTTTTAATCTTTACAATTTAAGTTAATTATTTAGTTATGTCCAATTTAAAATTATGATTTTATTTATGCTTTGAGATGATACAATCGTATTTTGAAATTTTTTTAAAAAAAAAAACCCTAATTATTATATTAAAATATGATAAAATTATAAAATAACTTTTTACTTATATATAAAATAACCTATATATTTATTAAAATCACTTGTCAGCAGTGGTTTTATCAAACTATTTATAAAATAACTATTTCATAATATTATTATTAACCAAAAGTTTTACAAATCATTGATTATTATATACATGTTTGTTCATCACATTTTTATCATAATATCAAACAAAACCTTGATCTTTTTATTTTTGTTAAAAAAAAAAAATTATCTAAAACGTTAATATTGTATTTATGTTTTTGTTAAATTCAACTTAGTTATTCTCAATTTTTTTTTAAAGCCTATTATTATACATTATAAATATTTTTAAATTTTAAATTATATAAAAGAAAAACACTATTTTACCTATTATTAATTTGTTTTACCTGCCCACCAACCAAAATGGTCCCACTCACTCTCCCACTCCCACTCTTTCTCTTTCTCACACAATCTCTTATGTCTTCATTGCATCAAGTTTTGTCAAATGTTTATAGTATTGGTTGGAATTTTATTTTAATTTATCTTTTTTGTATTTTATATCTAACCAATTAGGTGCAAAATACAATATTGACTGGCTATGTCTGTGTGGCGGTGGTTGGGACATGTGTATAGGAGAGTGTAATTGTCAATGATTCAAGTGTGTGTGTTCTTTTTTCTCTCATAAGAATTGTAAAGAATATATATATTTTTTGAAAAAAAAATATATGAGCTGAGAAAGAGAGTTGGGATTCTCAGAAAGAAAAGTTTATTCATAACTTCAGTTGAAAATAATAATAATAATAATAATAATAATAATAATATAGGAAAAAAAATCAGTTCGTATAATATAGAATTAGAGCTGGACCCGACATAAACACGTGAATAAATAAATATGGGTGGTTAAATTTTATAAATAAAATTAATCTACGTAGGCTTGATTAATAACTGTGTTGGGTTGATGTTTCAAGTCTTTAACTCACCAATCAATACTTATTTTTTGCTAAAAATATTTTGTATGTATTTATTTTTTGCTAAAAATGTATTTTTTAATTTTTAAAAAAAATAAAAATAAGCACATGTCGTAAAAAATATTTTTAATAATATAATATATGTGCTTTGTGACTAAATCATGTCGCCATATTGTCACTGTTGTGTTCATATAACAGTACTCGATACAAAATTCCTACACATAGCATTAATATTATTAAAGTAATACTATATTTATTAATGAGTATACATAATTTATATCTCTACTGACATGTAACTCATTTTAAGACATTTATAATTGACATATTATTTGAGATACATTGTATATCCTATCTATAGCATCTATGCTAGTATTATTGCAATGTTATATTAAGTTAATTGCGTGTAAACTTTTAATATCTTTACATTTTTGTTAATTGTGTTGAATATATTAACTACTTATAGGAGGAACATATTAAAGATGTCAACAAAATTAGATACAATTAATAAACAATTATATTAGTATTTTGACTTCTAACACCAGTCAAATAAGATAGAGATATCCTATTCACATTAACCTACTTTTTGCTAAATTACAGTTTTAATAGATAGAACATTTATGATACAAATGAAATTATCTATAAGCACACAAATAACAATATTATATCTAAGAGAGGGTGTATTGGGTAATGACCTAATTATACGGAATTATAAATCTTTTCGATTTTATGCTACTAAGCTAGTAAATTTACCCATTAAACTTAATGTATAAGTTTCTCAATCACAATATATTCACAAATGCAAGTTACTAAAAGATATGCAAATATAAAATATAACTTGCAATAAATAAACAGTTAAGTGATAGAAAAATTTGATATTGTAGTTTATAGTGGTTCGACCAATTTTTTGCCTACGTCCACTCCATCAAGCAACGCTCGAAGCTTTCCACTATGTCAAGTTGAATCTAACAACTTACACTGAGTTATCCGTGGGGCACTCACAACCAAGAGTTTTTCATGGTTCACTCCAAACCAAGAGTTTTACAAGGTTCACCCAAAACTTTTACAACACCAAGATTTTTTCACTTAAGTTCACTCTTTAAACCTTTACACAAATTATCTTTTTGTGTATACCCACTCAATCAAGGGATTTCCCAACCAAGTATTTGATAAAAATAAGTTTATGACACAACTTGGGCACTCACAAAAGATAAAGAAGATTCAAGTGTGTAAATTTCTAACCTAAGTATCTCAAACTCACTAAAATGATATGAATGTGTAGTGTGTCAGTTTTGATTATGATGAGAGTGTTTGATAAAGAAGATTTAATTTACTTCCAATGTTTTTGCCTTGAAAAATAACGTAAAAAGGTGCAAGATCTAGGAAAAAATGAAATTGTGGCTCAATATATAGTGAATGTGAAAACTGCCCAAGCTCTCTATCTTGAGACCGGTATGTCAGTCTATAGGGGCCGTATTCCGGTCCTGCAAAGGGAAACAACTATATTATCGCTGAATATGAAAATACACATATCAGATTACTGACCGGTATGTCGGTTAGCTAACCGGTTTGGGGACCGGTATGATCCGTTTCCAGTAATTATGTAAACTCTAGCTGACCGGTATGAGAGATCGGTATGGAGTAGCCCGGTTCCAGATATCATGTAAATCTGCCCAAGGCAGAGTAGGGACACCAGTATGCCGGTCTTAGTGCAGAAAACACAGGATTTGAAGATTAAAACCATTTTGCACATGACCTTAGTGCATTTATATGAATGTGCATGAGTCCTATAAGTTTAGAGTATTTTAATTATATACTCACTTACAATAAGAGCCCTAAGCTATAAGACTACACTAGATATTCTTCATTTCGAACTTGAGTCTTCACATCCATTTTGCTTCAACATCTTTTTATAATGCTCGCAAATGCGCGTCGAAGTCTTCTTGTGTTGCATCATCAAAATCCATCTTGAGAATATGTTGTTAACAAGCTCCCCATTTTTTGATGATGACAACCTTTAAAACTTTTGAGCTTTGAGAGTTTCAAATTTAATACCGATTATTGCTCCCCCTCGACATGTGATTGCCTTTTAATATAACTCTATAAAACTTAGACAAACACGTTAGTACAAATTTTCTCCCCCTTGATACAAGGGTGAAGGTAACACAAGTTTTATCTCATTGTATGATTTCTCCCCATTTGACATTATCAAAAAGAATGGAGAAGCAAAAATTAAGTTCTTAGAGATTTAAACCAAATATGTGCATAAAACATATTAAAATTCAAAAACATGCACAACTTTTATTTTCTCCTCTTTTGTCATATAATCTAAAATTCATGTATAGGTGATCATTGATGAGCGGAAAATATATCAATATTTACCGCCCCTTTTACTTAATATTTTGTTTAGTTTCTCGGGTTTGATGAACGTTTTGATGTGTTTTAGTTTATTTTGCAGATAAAATAATATTGGGACTTAATGAAATCATTTAGGACGAAATATGGGTCAAATAAGGGCAATTATTGGACTTGATATTTTAATTTTGGAGATTGGAAACTTGAAAGGGCGTTTTGACGAAGTGCGGTTTTGGAAATTCCAGTTTTGCACATCTGTCGTATTTTGGGCATAACGTTTTACTCAGATATCGGATTGAGCTGATTCAAGTTCCAGATTAAAGAAGACTCAAATATCTACAACTTTGAAAGACAAAATAATTTCGAATTCTGAAGATTTCATGCCCGAAATTGATGAACCATCCAGAAGTGTGTAGTGTGTAATTATTAAAGTCACTTTCAATCATTTTCAAAGCAAAAAATAAATAAATTAATAAATAATAAAAATTATCAAATCATCACCAAACATGATAAGAGATTAGTGGAGCAATTAATAATGGATTTGGTGGAGCAATTAGTGGAGCAATTAGTGGAGCAATTAATAATTGATTTGGTGGATGATTTGATGGAGGCAAAATTTTGCCTATAAATACCAAGCCATTTCATTTGTAAAATATATACTTTCTTCCAAGGAATTCCTTAAGAATACTAAGAAGATTGTATCTTGTTTGTTTATTTATAGCTTTCAGTAATTAATTTTCGTTTTCGCACTTTCTTTTCTTTACTTTTCAGTTTTTACTTTCCGCAATTTACTTTTACGCACAGTACTTTTCTTTATTTAATTTTCAGTTTTTACTTTTCAGTAATGAGGAGGTAACTCCCCTTTGCTGGGGTAAAATGTAAAACTTTTATTACTAATATTTAGATTAATCTCCCTTAATTATAATATATAAACTAGTTAAAACCTGACTTAACGAGGATACCGCCATATTGGTCGGTTGGTAATTATTTAAATTGGTTTTAACCTGACTAAACTGGATACCGCCTGATTGGTCGGTTGGTAATTAATTATTAATTTGACTTAATCTAGATACCGCCTATATGGCTGGTTGGTAATTATCATGCAAAGTTAATATATTATATAAGGGAGATATCTAAAATAGAAGTAATAAAAGTGGATCCTTTAACCTCAGCATTTTCTTTTATTGTAATTTTACTTTATTTACTTTTCAGCAATTTACTTTTCAGCAATTTACTTTCAGCATTTACTTTTCAGTATTTAATTTTTAGTATTTTACTTTATGTCTTTTCTTTTATTTAAGTTTTTACTATCTGTAAATATGTGTCGTAACTAAGCCAGTTATCTGGGGTTGTGATGAAATCCAATATCACCGGTTTATAAGAGGTTAAATTATAGTTTGGGTGAAATAAAGGTTTATTTATTGAGTCTTAATCCTAATGCTTTTTATTAACTGGCCATTAATAAAATTGAACTGGTAAATCTAAAATGAACTAGACATAGGGATTTTAGGTTTAAGACCTTAGACTTAATAGCCCACGATCTTCCTTGAGGAAATATAACCCTTTAATAGATTTTCTTACAGGATAGGAATATACCTGTCGGGCGGGGGTAGCCATAATTGGAACTTAAACTTAATGAATCCATATAATTTGGTTGACATAGACATATGATTCAATTGGGTTAAACTGGGTATTTGTGTCTGACCATCGACAGAGGCTTACACATAATTTAGTGTTCCAGGTTAATAAATCAATATTACCCAACTTTAAGATAACTACTTCATCTTTAAAATGATATTGGAAGAAATCATAACCCTAGATAGTTTTTAATATTAAATTTTCTTAAAATCTACTTTCGAACAATGTTATTTACTTGTTTTTAAATTTAGAATCGTCACCATTTCAAATCAATCAAACAACCTGTTAGATACTAGTAATCATTTGACCTCATAAAATTAATAGATTAGATATTAAGTCCTCGTGGGATCGATATTTTTATACTACTTGAACGATACGTGCGCTTGCGTTATACGTGTGTGTTTACGCCGGTCAATCATCAAAATCATTCATGTCAAACCAATATCTATGCATTTCATTTTTAACCAATAATGAACAATGGCAGGGCAAATGCAATGCTAATAATCCAAAATGATCACACATATCATATATGGCAATAAGTCATATATGATACCAATTGAGATTAATAATATGATCAATTTTAAAAATAATTAAGATCAATTGAGGCTATTTATGCAAAAATTCATATAATTTAGCTCAAATGTCTAAATAATTGTATGCTCCACAATTAAATCCAATTTCATATCAATTGAAATTAGCATACTTAAGTAAGGTGGGGAAACGATACCAATATTTCTGTAAATATAGATTTTACCTTTTACCGTTGTCACCAAGTGACAAATCTGTCAATCTTGAGACTGGGTCTTTTTGAGGTAGAGTTTTGATATTCTTCTTTTTTATTTTTTTCTCATTTTGTGTTGAGTCTTTGGGATCAATTGAATTTCTCATTACTCATTTATCCCAAAACTTCCCTTACAAAATCATTTAAGCATATTTTGGTACCCAAACTTTCTTGGGTCCATAAGGGTTAGTGTTGGTTCATTTGAGAACCCATGCATTCACTTTTTCATTTTTATTCATGCAATTAAATACTTTGTGTCTCTTGCTATTACAAGCATGACAAGAAACATGAGCATCACTAGAAAGAATGTGTATGAAATGTGGATGTCTTTACAAAATAATTTTTCAAAAATTTCTTTTGATCTAAGACCTATATCATAATCATTCTCTATTAAATGCACATCTTTGGGATCCAAGTAATATTTTAATTTTTTTCACCCAAAGTAAATTTTATTACCATAGAATGCAAATCCACACTCTTTTTATTTAATGCAACATTTTCATTTTTCAAGGTATTGCACTCATATGTACTAGAGATAGATGGCTTGATAGTTATGCTCTATTCATGTTTTAGTTTCTCATCTTTTAAGCATGAGATTTATTTCCATTAATTTCGTTATTCTCAACAATTGATGCATGATCATGTAATAGAGACGAATGCTCATTTTTGATCAATTTATGCTTCTTTCTTAGCAAGTGATATAATTATTTCAATTCATTAAATGTATCTAATAATTAATCATATTTAAGGGAATCATGTATATTTTCTTCATCGCTTTCATCTAGGAGATCATCAAAAGCCATAAAAGTGAGATTTATTGTCCCCTCATCATTTTGCTCATCAGATGAGTTAGAATCATTATCGCTCCAAGTTTCCTTTGTTGGAGCGGTTTTAGAACTCTTAGGGTCGGATCAGTGTCCCACACAGCGGAAATGGGTATAACCCGTAAATATCTAGCATTGGTTTATTTTTAAAATATTTTATGGAAAACTACATTCCGTTACGGGTCCAAATCGAAGTCCAAAAACTCCGGAACGGAAAAAATAAAGTTTCAGCGCTCATGAGCATTAGCTCTCGGCGCATCGCAATGGGAAGACTTGGGAGTGGTGACGCCTAATTTGCAGGAGCTCGGCGTCGTGGCGCCCAAAGGTTAGCGTCACGACACCCTAAGCTCTGAAAGTTGAGTGTCGTGATGCCAGATATCAGAGTCGCGATGCCGCCTTGTGTAACATATTGGTAGTGAGCAAATTTACTTTAAAATCAATTCTAAACACTTTCAATTTTCTCCAAATACTTCAATACACCTAAAATCCAATTTTAGCTTAAAAAAACATCAACACATGTTATACAACAAACATACATGTATTCTAAACACATATATGCATTTTTTGAATCAAAACATAAACCAAAATAGAATCCCACAATGAAATGACTCATGAACAATTCTAGGTCACTCAAATGTGGTTAAGTGATTCTAGAATGGTAGTCATAGCTCCAAGCTAGGTCACTCTAAGATCTTGATTTCTCATAGTTGAAATGTTGTAGATGTTAGGGTTGGTGCTCGGAGTGCCAATCCGGATCATATTTATGTACGATTCATAAATACGAGCAATTCTATTTTCCATAATATTACTAATTTAATGGTAGCACCCTTGTCTTTTATACACTTATTTGATCTAATTACGATTAGATATCTGATTACGATTAGATCGAAACTGAATATGGTTCAGTGATACGTGTATATTAGATAAAGACCCTAGGATTTACAGTATAGTGTTCAGTTACAACGTAGTTTGTAATTGACATTGGGAAGCGCACTATAAGATGTATATCCTTAAATAAAGTTTCTGGTAAAGATTTACTAACACGGGTCGGTTAGTAAAATCCACTGAGACCAGTACATGTCGTATATTGTGACTTGGTCCGATGGTTTATCCCAATGAACCATGAGTCTCGGGAGACTCATATAGACATGTAGGTGTTTATTTGATAAGACACTGAACGACTTACTGAAGATTTCCTAATAGATGGTACACCAACGTCAATATGATTCTTCTCGAGTTGAGCGAGCATAGTGGTCCTCTGACTTGAGATACCACAATGGGATATATGAGTTATTTTCCACACTTTTATGGCAGTCACGTCAACGATCTATTCATGATCAGACCTCCGCTTGTTCGTTGGGTGTAGACTGATGCTCATGATATCCAGTGCGTATCAAGATAGAATTCGTCAGTCCCGTGTACAGGTCATAGACATCCTCATAAGTTTACGATCTAGTAAATTCATGGCCGTGGTATAACTTCGGAAATCAGTTCCAAGTGTTATTTAGAGATCGTAAATTAAAAGTCGATTGTATTATACCGAACGAATTTGATATTTTCATCTATATCCTAGGTATAATACAGATAGTCTGTGACGAAGGGATTATACGTATGTAATGACCTCGACTTGCATAGTTTAGTGAGATTATTTGTGGTCATCATAATCCATGAGTGGGTGGATTATGGTCACGAAATTGGATTTCGTGACGAATAAACCTAAACTTAGAGAGTCTCACAATATGAAGTGTACTCGTTGAGCACTTGGGCAACATGATATGAATAATACAGATTATTCATAATACTTCATCGGATTAAGTGAGTTAATTCGAATCGTGTAATCGGTTAAACGATAACACATACATTTGGGGATTTTGACCAATCGTAATTATTGTATATTTGTATTTGATATATAATACGATTTGATGCACATTAATTATTCGTCAAATGAGATTTTGACACATGCCATAAATATATGAATTTGTTATTTATTGTAAATAAAAATACATATATAATAATAATTATATTAATTGATTATTTGGATATTTAATTGTTAAATATTTGAATAATTAATTAATTAAACCTTTTTCATAAATGTTATGAAATATGGTAATTTATTATTGGTACAAATGGCATGAATTATTTAAACTTAATGTGTCCAATATTGATTGGATAACATAAAGTTTACTTTAATTAATTAGATTAATTTTGGCCAAAATGACATTAATACCCCTTCAAAGTCGGTTGAGTGGGTTTTTTAAATTAAAATTTATTTTCTTATTCCTTTAACAAAAACACCATTGACGTGGGCTTCATAAAAAATGGGTTTCAACTTTGCTTGAAGAATCCATGAAGAATCAAAGGAAAATTCAAGAAAAAAGCTAAGGAATTGGAGGATTAAAGGTAATCTACCATAACCCTAAGCTTGGAAATTTAGTTTCTTGTTTCTTGAATTTTTAGAAGGTTTCTAGGGTTCCTCTGATTCTGAATTTTTGGGGCTTTTGTTTGTGGATGATGGAAATGGAAGTGAAATGCATGTGTAAAGTAGATTTGAGTGAAATTAGTGTAATTTATATCCAAATTGATTTTTTGATGATGAGTTGCTATTCTAGAGTGTTATGACCACTCTTGTGACACCTATAATTATTCTTGGGTTGTTCATATGTGGTGACTTGATTTGGTGTTGAGATTAATTTGATTAATGTTGAAAAATTGTATTTAAAGCATGAAAAATGGGCAATTTCGTTTTCTGTTTCAGAACTGGAAATGATTCTGATTTTGTGATTAAAATTTTGTCTTTTGAATGTAATGAATGTATTTTGGAAGTTGGAACAATTTTCGGAAAGTGTTTCCGAGTTGAAATAAGCGAAAACGGTAAAAAAAACGGCGTTACCAGGTGACTTTTGAGCCAACCAGGTGACGGCTGTCCAAACAGTGAGTTCGTCACTGTTCAGGCAGCCCATGAACTGCCCTGACACTATTGGGATGACCTGGGCAGTCCCCATAAGTGTCGGGTGGTCGGTTTATTCGAAAATGCATTTTGCGTCATTTTACGGAAAAATAGTTTTCGTAAAAATTTCGCGAAGTTTCAACCTTATTTATGTCAAAATTTGATATTGAATAAATAGGTTTAGGTAAAATATGAATAAATTATTCATATTAGATATTGAATAATTTATTCGGTAATTTGAAAAAGTTTTAAATTACGATTTCGCTCGAACCGCGCTTCCGCTGCGCCCTTCGCCCGAAACCCCAACAGTACAGATCTTTCAAAGCTTTTCTAAACATTTCTCTAACTTAGGTTAATTTCTATAACTCTTGCTTGTTTTTAACATTCTCAAGCTTGATTAAAAAATGCTCAATCTTGCTATTTATAGCAAAACTTATGTAATTTTTAATTAATAAAAGTTCTAATCAACTTTTATGTGGACTTAATCTAATTTGTCCAAATATGTATAATTAGGTGTGACTAATCACATTTGTCTACCACTTTGATTTAATCCAATTAAATCAAGACAAAGTTTAATTAATGGATTAGTTATATGTCTACCACTTTGATTTAATCCAATTAAATCAAGCCAAATACACCTTTTATTACATATTTATAATTGCCAAAATATCTTCAAATGGTAGAGATATTTATGAATTTATAACAAAATCCTTGTGTAATTTTGGATTAATCTAATTAGGTCAAAGTAAATAATCAATGTTATCCAATAACACTTAATTATCTTAGTTGATAATTATAATATTAGATATTATTTATTATAAAAAAAACAATTGGCTACCCAAGTGCTCAACGAGTACACTTCATATTGTGGGACTCTCTCAGTCCAGATACGTTCGTCATATAAACCTAGCTTATATGTACGTAATTCGGCCACCTTCGAATTCGCGATGGACATGAACGACTATTCTAAACCATACAAGTCGGAGGTCATCACATATGTTTAACAATATTTTTTTCATAAGCTATCCGAGTTGTGCTTAGGAAACATAGATTACACCGTCAAGTTACCGAGGTGCACATTTCATGTCGACATATCCACGATTCTTTACAACTAATAGGAACATCATTTCTGATATATGCGATCCACCCTAAGTGATCGGCTTTGGCCAAAGTCTTAAGAATCGTGACTTACTCACATGGATACCTAAACCCCATATGGTACACATACGGGCCGATGAATCATATCTCGATACGCACTTGAATAATGAGTGCATCGGTCCACACCTAACGAACATCTAGCGGTCATACCATGAAAGGTCTTTGACATATATGGCATTAAAGTGTGGATGATCACATACAAAATCAATGATATCCTATAGTCAAATGATCACATATACTACTCGACTCGAGGAGATTCCTATTGACGGTGGTGTGTACTTCCAACTATTAGGAATCATCTGTGAGTCATTCAGTGTTCGCTCCGACAAATACCCACATGTCTATACGAGCTTCCAAAGCTCATGATACATCAAGTTAAACCTTTGGAATTCCACTTCTAATATACGACATGTGTTAATCTTCTAGGTTATAGGAATTTGACCGTATTCTAAAACCAACGACTATGAATATTTACTTTAAAATTTTTTATAATAGTAATACTATACTGATGTCGGATCACCCAGTATCCAGTATTACTACATGACTATTCTAATGTCGATGTCATTTTCAACATATTTATATATATATCAATCTAATATGCATAATGACATTACCATTAATAAGGTTTGAAATGAAAAAGTAGTTATTATATTAATAAATAAAAAAATATAACGTACAATATATTTTTCGGATTAGCGCTCCAAGCATCAACTCCAACAACCTTTATAGCGTTTTCTTGAATTTTCATTTGAATTTTCTTAATGGGAAATCAACAACTATATGACCATGCTTTTCATATTTATAGCAAATGATTTTATCTTTCTTGTGCTTCCTTGACCAATTCTCTTTTTTCTTCTCATTCATCCGAGATTTTCCTTTAGACTTTTCATATTTAAGGAATTTCTTGAACTTTTTTTGTCAAAAATGACAACTCTTCATCATTATCATCTTCTTTATCACTTAAGCTCTAACACTATCCCCTTTTCTCATAAATAACTTAAGAGATATTTTCCTTTTATCCTTCTATTCTTATTCCTTTAAATCCATCTTGATCTCCATCTCATATTCCAATATTTTTCTCACCAAATCATCTAATTTCAAATTGTTGATATTATTTGATTCTTTGATGGAGGCGGTACAAATTATAAATTCTTTTGGGAGTGATCTAAGAATTTTGTTTCACTTGATCACTTGAGTCAATGTTTTTCCCTAAAGCACTAAGTTGATTCACAATCATTATGAGTCTTGAAATCATTTGCATAACTTTTTCACCGACTTCTCTTTTAAAGCTACCCAGCTCACACATAGACCGATTGATCTTTGATTCTTTGACTTGACTTGTGCCCTCATTGACCATTTCCAATTACTTTCATAATTCATTTGCATTTCCAAATTCTCAAAGTTTGTTGATTTGACCCCAATCAATTGCACAAAAGAGATAGTTTAGAGTTTTTGTATTGTTAAAGACTTCCATGTAATCCTTATTGGTCCACTCGGATCGTGACTTATGAATTTTCATACCATTGCTATCTTTCTTTATCGGTATTTTTAAAACCTCCATTGACTATTTGTATGAAGGAATATCCACGGCAAGGAGACAATTTAACATTCTCATCTTCCAATAGTTGTAGTCGGTTCCGGTGTAGAATGGTTGTTTATTTACTGCAAATGCCTCGACAAGATTCGTTGTGTAGCTTGTAGAGGCCATGATCGATTTTCGAACGATTAAGTCTTTGTTGAAAATATCTTACTCTGATACCAAATGAAATTACCTACAAGCACACAAACAACAATATTTACCCAAGATGGGGATGAATTGGGTAATAGCCTAATTATGAGGAATTATTAATATTTTAAATTTTACGCTATTAAGCTAGTAGTTTTACCAATTAAGCTTAATGTGCAAGTTTCTCAATCACAATATATTCTCAAATGTAAGTTACTAAAAGATTTGCAAATATAAAATATAACTTGCGATAAAAAAAGAGTTAAAGGATAAAGAAATTTGACACTGTAGTTTATAGTGGTTCGGCCAATTCTTTGTCTACGTCCACTCCCCTAAGCTATTCTTGAAGCTTTTCACTATGTCAAGTTGAATCCATAATTTACACCGAGTTTTCCGTGGCGCACTTGCAATCAAGAATTTTTCATGGTTTACTTTAAACCAAGAGTTTTCCAAGGCTCACCCTAAACCTTTTACAACACCAAAAGTTTTTCACTTAGGTTCACTCTTTAACCTTTACACAAATTACCATTTTGAGTATACCCACTCAATCAAGGGTTTTCCAAACCAAGTGTTTGATAAAAAGAAGTTTATGACACAACTTGAGCACTCACAAAAGATTAAAAAAAGATTCAAGTGTAAGTTTCTAACCAAAGTATCCCAAGCTCACTAAAATGATATGAAAGTGTAGTTTGTGAGCTTTCATTATGATGAGAGTATTTAATAAAGAATATTTAAATTACTCTCAATATTTTTGCCTTGAAAAATAATGTAGAAGATGCAAGATCTAGGCAAAAATAAAATTGTGCTCAAAATGTAGTGAAGGTGAAAACTGCCACAGCTCTCTATTTTGAGACCGGTATGCCAGTTTACAGGGGCCGGTATGTCGATCCTGCAAAGGACAACGACTATATTTCCGTTGAATATTAAAATACACATACCGGATTACTGACCAGTATTGTAACCGGTATGCCGATTAGCTAATCGGTGTGGAAATCGGTATGATCCATCCCGTACCAATAGCTATGCAAACTCCAGTTGACCGGTATGGAGTAACCCAGTTCAAGAGAGCATGCAAATTTGCCCAAGGCAGAGTAGGGACACCAGTATGCCGGTATCAGGGATCGGTATACCGGTCTCACTATCGAAAACATAGAATTTGAAGATTAAAATCATTTTTCACATGACCCTAATACATTTATATGAATGTGCATGAGTCATATGAGCTTAGAGTACTTGAATTATATACTCAGCTATGATGAGAGCTATAAGCTATAAAATTACACTAGATATTCTTCATTTGACGCTTGAGTCTTCACATCCATTTTGTTTCGATATTTTTTATAGTGCCCGTGAATGTGCGTCGAAGTCTTTTTGTGTTGTATCATCAAAATCTATCTTGCGAGTATGTCGTTAACAATAAAAATATGAAATTACAACAACAATGTTGTTATTGATTTCAAATTAAATCAGTCGATAGTATGTTGGTCCAATGTCCACATTTCTTAAGATGTGAATTCTTGGTGTGAATGAGATACCATCCTTTTATAGGTATGAATTATTGCTCATGAAATTGACATTAACTTGTTAATATTGTTTACAAATGACACATACTGATACTAAATTATAGGGCAGGTAAAATCGGTTTGGATCGATTTGTGTTCAAAATTTCAACTAATTCAATGACGTAGATTTAGATTGAGACAAACTGATCCAGATAATTTTTTTTTTCAAACCGAATGGACGTCGTTTTGGATCCTCTGTTTTTGCCTATATCTGAAAATTTCCTGTGTCCAAAAGCTTAGCTTCTTATTTTTTTTTTTATTTCCGTCTGAAAGATGACACAATATCAACTTACGGATCGGTTCGGTCAGATTTCAATCATTGTGAAAAACAATTCAAACATCGATTTATGAGAAATAAAAACAAATTCAATTTTTTTATAATAAAATTGATCCCAACAGATCCAAAAATTAATTTGGATAAATTTAAATAGATGCATAGACTATCAGTGGAACAACATCTTACCTACTCCTTGAAAAGAACACGCAGCCATTGATGACCAAAAGAAACTGCATAAATAAATATAATTATTGTTCTGAAGGCAAAAATATTGACCATTATTAAGAACCTAAATAATTTCTTTATTGCAACTCTCCACCAACCGTCAGTCTTAATTTCTTTTTTCATAATTGACAAAAGAACAGTAAATAAAGTAAAATTCCTTTTGTTTATTTTTCAAATCATATCACCTACCGAACCAGCTTTCCTTAAAATACAATTTTTTGATTTGAATGCGTTTATCAAAAGTTTCAAATCACACTTCGAAATTATTAATTAAATGAGCATCACAGCCAGCATGGAGGATCACTCGCCACCAAATAATGACTAAAAAAAATTTATTTATTTTTTAATGTAAATTGCTTAAAAAGAACTTAGACTCTTAGCTTTAAATTATTTTGAAAATTTTTAAATTAAATCAAGATGGTCGATATGATGCAGGACATATTTATTTGTATACTTGCATGACAAATATATATATATATATATATATATATATATATATATATATATATATATATATATATATATATATATATATATATATATTAACGTTGACCGAGTCAACGAGATATACACGTGAAGTTTCTAAATTGTCATGTACTTAATATAAAAATAAAAAATCAAATAGTTAAAAATTAGGAAAACGCGGCTTTCACTTTCATATTCTCATGTTTAGTTCAAGTCCGTTTTTAGAAGAATTATTTAGTACCTTTATTATGTAAACGAGGTGATATTATAAATTATAATTTTTTTTTTCAAATTTTTAATAATTTTATATACGTAATAATTTATTTAATTTTTTTTATTATTTACTATTTGCCTCATGATATGGGACATGGTTACTGGTTACGCACTACCTCATAAAATATTTTGCCGATAAAATTCAAGGGGATAAAGCCTATTCGAATATAAAATAGTAATGTGGAGACGTATTAAATATGGTTGTAATAGATCTTTTCTTCAAGAGTTCGCTTCTTTTGATGAAAGCTCCCCTTATCATTACATATATGAACTTAATAGTTTATTGAGTTGGCACATTTCAATGCCAAACACCAACTGTTGTGATTCACTGATCACTCTAAAGTATTTTTGAGGAAAAAACCAAATGTTTTTCTATTATTCACAAGAATATAATATAAAAGTGTTTAAACTTTACAAAGCAAAATAAAACCTCACTACACTCTCTCTTTACAAATTTTGGGATGCATTTACACTGAGATTAGAGCTCCCCTTTATAGGGCAAAAACGTATGCTACAATGCACACGTTTTTGCCAACTAAATGCTCACTGGCCAAGTTGCCCAACCTGGAGTGCATGCATGAAGTTGCATGGCTGCACTGCTGGAGCACCGAAAGTAGTTTGTAGCTTCTGGTTTGATGATTACAGCTTGCTGGATGCCTGCTGGCTCTCACAATTCTCCCCCTCCAGCTGCATCTGAAACAATCATCATCTAACAGCTATTCCGGCTATGTCTCTGCACAACTCTAGCTTGTCTCGAGTAACTACTTTCGTTAACATGTCGGTTGGATTCTCATATGTATGGATCTTCACTAGTTTCAACAGTTGTTGATCCGTCATCTCGCGTATCCAACGATAGCAAATATCAATGTGTTTTGTCCGGGAATGATACATTGAGTTTTTGCTCAAGTCCAGAGCACTCTGACTGTCACAATGTATCTTGTATTCTGTCTGCTTGATCCCCAACTCTTGGAGAAAACACTTTAATCACAACATTTCTTTTCGTGCCTCAACTATAGCGATGTACTCAGCTTCTGTTGTGGATAATGCAATACACCTCTGCAATCTTGACTGCCATGACACAGCTCCCTCTGCAAAAGTGTAGATGAAACCTGATGTAGATTTCCTACCATCAAGATCTCATACCATATCTGAATCTGTATAGCCTTCCAAGATCGGATCAGCTCCCCCGTAGCACAGACGAAACTTTGATATACCCTTGAGGTACCTGAGAATCCATTTGACTGCCTCCCAGTGTTGATTTCCATGATTAGAGAGAAAACGGCTCACTACACCCATTTCATGTGCAATATCTGGCCTGGTAGATACCATTGCATACATAAGGCTTCCAACAGCTGAAGAATATGGTATTGATGACATCACCTCTATCTCTTTCTTGGATGAGGGACACGAACTCTTGCTCAGTTTGAAATGGTGCGCTAGCGGAACGCTGACTGGTTTGGCTTTCTGTATATCAAACCTTTTGATTATCCGTTCAATAAACCTCTCATGTGAAAGTCATAACTTCTTGTTCTGTCTGTCATGAACAATCTCCATTTCCAAAATCGGTTGAGCTGGTCCTAAGTCTTTATTGTCAAAAGACTTGGAGAGTTTCTTCTTTAGCTGGCTGATTTTCGCTGCTTCTTGTCCAACAATCAACATGTCGTCCACATATAGTAGAAAAGCAACGAAATTTCCATCTGGAAACCTCTGAATGTATACACATTGATCTGATGCAGTTCTTTTGTATCCTTGACCCACCATGAATGAGTCAGACTTCTTGTACCACTGCCTCAGTGCTTGCTTGAGCCCGTACAAGCTCTTTTTCAGCTTGCAAACAAGGTTTTTTTTTCCTGAAACATTGAATCCTTCTGGCTACTCCATGTAGATTTCTTCATTTAGATCACCATGAAGAAATGCTGTTTTGACATCCATATGTTCAAGCTCCAAGTTCAATTTGGCTACCAATCCTAGGATGACTCGGATTGAAGCCATTTTTACCATTGGTGAAAAGATCTCATCAAAGTCAATTCCATTTTTTCTATAGTAATCCTTTGACTACTAGCCGAGCTTTGTGTTTCACCACTTTTCCGCTACCATATTTCTTGAGCTTGAACACCCATTTATTCTTCAATGCCTTCATTCCATGTGAGAGCTTGACTATCTCATAAGTGTTATTTTTCTGCATAGATTCCATTTCATCTTGCATTGCGTGGAGCCATTTGTCTTTGTCTTTATGAGATACAGCTTCATTGAAGGTTTCTGGCTCCCCCTCATCAGTAAGCAGAGTGTATTCAGATCCTGAGTATATGGATGATGGAATCCGGCCTCGCTCAGATCTTCGTACTGGAGGTTCACTGGTTTCTGGCTGTCTGTTGTCATCCAGATCTATGGATGATCCTGTAGCCTCTGATGGAGCAGGTTGCAGCTCCCCATACTCAACACCATCTTTCTCATTCAGTTCTTCTTCTGATATGTCTTGTACCTCATCATCATCTGTGGCCATTCGTGTTGGTGCTGAGATTGTGTCTGGATTTGCATCAGCTTTGTTGGCACTAGATTTAGAAGACATTTTGGGCTTTTCAATGTCTTCTATTGTTTGGTCTTGAAGAAACGCTACATCCATGCTTCTGATGACCTTCCTTTCCTTCGGGTCCCATAGCCTATATCCAAATTCCTAGTCTCCATAGCCTATGAAGATACATGAAGTAGTCCTTGCATCGAGCTTCTACCTGAGCTCCTTGGATACGTGTGCAAAGGCTAAACATCTGAATATTCTGAGGTGAGAATATGAGTGATTCTTACCAGACCACACTTTCTCCGGAATCTCAAAGTTTAATGGTACAGATGGTGATCTGTTGATCAGGTATCAGGCAGTACAAACAGCTTCTCCCCAGAATGGCTTTGGCAGCTTAGCCATACTGATTATGCTTCTGACTTTCTCTATAATGGTGCAGTTTATTCTTTCAGCGACACAATTGTTTTGTGGGGTGCGTGGAACAGTCTTTTCATGTCGTATGTCGTGGCTTCCGCAGTAGGCATCGAACTCCCTGGAAGTGTATTCACCTCCATTGTCGGTGCGAAGGCACTTCAGTTTCTTCTTTGTTTCACGCTCAACCATGGCATGAAACAGTTTGAAGTAGTCTAGGACCTGATCCTTTGATTTCAGAAAATACACTCATACTTTCCGAGAAGCATCGTCAATAAAAGTCAGAAAATATTTATTACCGCCAAGTGAATTTACCTCCAAGGGACCATAAACATAAGAGTACACCAGACTGAGTAACTCTGATTTTCTTGCATAAGAGAAATTGAAAGAGACTCTATGTTTCTTACCGAATAGACAATGGTTGCAAGGATCCAGAGCATCATTTTTGGAGACAGAGATTAGATCCTTTTTCACTCATGTGACCGAGTCTCTAGTGCCACAGATTTCGAGAAGCCTCTGGTTCAGCTACATTGAGGCTTTCTGCACAAATCTTCACATGAGTCTTGTATAAGGTTCCACAAATATGTCCTCGGGTGATGACCATGGCACCTTTGATCATTCTCCAAGTTACATTGCTGAAGTGGCTAGGATAACCATGTTTGTTAAGGGCTACCCCCGAGAGTAAGTTGAGCCAAAGTTCTGGAACATGTCTTACCTCCTTCAGATTTATTGTATACCCTACATTTGTCCACAACTGTATTTCACTAATTCCCTCTATTTGAGAAGAATTGGTATTCCCCATCTTCACTGCTCCAAAGTCTTCTGCTTTATATGTTGTGAAGAAATCCATGTGTGGAGTGATGTGGTAAGATGCTGCAGTATCTACCACCCACTCGATATCTTGAGTTACGGTGTGAAGGCATGCTTCTTCCTAGCTGGAGCATATAGCTACATCTACTGTGGAAACTATTAGTGTCTCTGCATCATTCTTCTTCGGCTGGTTATTGCCTTGTCCCTGCTCCCGTTGTAGTTTCCGACAATTCTTCTTTAAGTGGTCTTCTATGCCACAGTGAAAGCACTTATATGTCTTTCTCTCGTCTTTGGATTTACCTCTGCTTTTGCTTCTGCCTCTCCTCTCACCTTGATTTTTCTTCTGTTGTCTTCCTTGATGCTCTGAAATAAGTGCTTCTGATTGATCAGAGCCTACGTCTTTTCTTCTGGCTTCTTCATTTGACAAGGCGTCTTTTACCATAGGCATGGTAAGTTTGCCTCCTGGAGCTGAGTTGCTGAGAGTAACCACCATAGTCTACCAACTATCAGGAAGAGAACTGAGTAGCAAGAGGGCTTGGACTTCGTCCGTCAGTTGCATGTCTACTGCAGACAACTGGTTCACAAGCTTTGGAACTCGTTGGTGTGTTTTGCAATGGAAGTTCCACTCCGTAGCTTCAGGTTCACCAAATGCCTCATGATTAAGGCTTTATTCCGAGCTGTTTTGACCTGAAACATGTCTTCCAGTTTTATCCATATTTCGTAAGCATTTGTATCATGTGCTACATGATAGAAGACACTGTGACCGATCCACTGTCTAATCTGACCCAGGGTTCTGTTATTGAGTTTGTTAAAGTCATAATCATTTTGGAGTTTTGGACGATAGGGCGCAGCGGAAGCGCGGGTCGGGCAAAATCGTATTTTAAAATTTTTTCAAAATACCAAATAAATTATTCAATATCCAATATGAATAATTTATTCATATTTCACCTAAACCTATTTATTTATTATCAAATATTAACATAAACATTGTTGAAACTTCGCGAAACTTTTACGAAAACCATTTTTCCGTAAAATGGCCTAAAACTCGTTTTGACCGAACCGACTACCCGACACTTATGGAAACTGCCCAAGTCAGCTCCAATAGTGTCGGGGCAGTTAATGGGCTGCCGGAACAGTGACTGATTCACTGTTCGGACATTTGTCACTATGTTGGCTCAAAATCCACCCGATAACGTCGTTTTTGGCCGTTTTCGCTTATTTCAAGTCGGAAACACTTTCCGGCAATTGTGCCAACACCCCAATTTAGATCCAAAACATTCTAAAGACGACAATTTTATCACCAAATCAGAATTGCTTCTAGGTCTGATCAGTAAATAAAAACAGTCCAAATATCATGCTTTAAATCCAATTTCCATTAAGATTAATCAAATTAATCCAACACCAAATGAGTCACACCATAAATGAATAACTCTAGAACAATTCTAGGCTATCTAAGAGTGGATCAATAACTCTAGAATGACAACAATATTATCCAACAATAATTTGAATAAAAATTGGAATGAAATTACATTAATTCCATCAAATCCCACTTCAACATACACTAATCTTCATTTCAACTCACCACAACCAAAAAGCCCCAAATTTAATAAGTAAAGGAAAACCCTAGAACTATTCTAGGAATCACAAGAACATGAAACTAAGTTTCTAAGCTCAAGAGTATTAAGAATTACCTTAAATTCTCATTTCCTAAGCTTTTTTTTTCTTGTTTTTCCTTTACTTTAAGCTTGATCCAACAAGGAAAAAATGAAAAACCCATTTCTTGAAGGCTCACGGTGAAGGGGTTTTAAGGGGAATAACGGTAACGCAGCGAAAACGCGGAAAATCAAAATTTTCCGATTTTAAAATTTTTTCTTGGATCGATGAAATAAAATTATTTATTTAATTACCCAATTATCAAATTCTGAAAAATTACACAAGAAACCAAATTTCTTGGTAATTACCGAATTGGCCCAAAACTTTGCAAATTGATCATTTTAGTCCATAAATTGTCAAATATAATTTTGGATGATTCTAAATCACTTCTAAAATGATTTCCAACATATCCAATACATCAAAAATCATATTTGCAACAAATCCCCAAACTTTTCTGAAATTGCCGAGAGCACCCCACATTTTCGGTTCATTGTAATTTGGTCCTTTTGTGTTCTAAACATGTCAAGATCAAATCCAATCAACCCAAAATTTAACATGCATCATATAAACTACATAATACATCACATATTGAAAATTCCCAAATTTGGAGTGGGTTAAGAACCTTAATTTTTCAATTTCATCAAATTGAGCAATTTTACCAAATCTTTAAAATCCAACACTTTAATCCATTCAATGCTTCACCAAACAAGCCTCACCACTTTTAAATAACTCTAGAACAATTCTAGGTCACCAAGGAGTGGCTCAACAACTCTAGAATGACAACTTGATTTTCCAAAAATCAAAAGCAAGCCTTTGAAACCATTTCAAGGCTACTTACATGCATAAATCTTTACAACCATATAAACACAAAATATAAGAGTAGAGATAACATCAAAGCATCACAAAATGAAGCTAAGCATGTTAGAAACATATTTCATGTTGAAGACATTAAAGAAAGACTTACAAAAATAAGCTTTTTCAAGCCTTTTCCCTTTGAAATCTCTTGTGTTATTTTGGTTCAAATGAACTTCTTTAAACCCTAAAAATGAAACAAAACAATATATACCTCGTCCAAAATGAGCCTTGGCCGAAATTGATGTAGGTAAAATATCTAGATATTATTTTTTTTGTTTCATTAAAGTTACAACTTGTCAACTTGCACTTGTAATCATCAACCTTTTAATGAAATAAAGTAAGTCAATAATTGCAACTCAAAAATATAACACTTATATTCATTTTAGGGTGTTGGCAGAAATTGACAATAAATGAAAGGAAATTGATATTTCAATTTTAACAATTTAAAATAAATATCCAAGGAAGTCAAATCCAATTTGACAACATTTTCCTTTAATGTAAAGTCAAACATTTACACTTATAATCATTTCCTAAATTTATCATTTGGTAAGATATTTATATTTTAATTATATTAATTATTTATCAATTAAATAATTAATCAATTAATTAAATACAAATATCTCAAATATATGTATTATATTTACTTTAAATATCTCAAATACATATATAAATGATATATGTCAAATACCTTTATTTGAAAATTTATTAATGTGTATTTAATAATATCATATATTAAATACAAATACACATTAATTAGGAAATGACGGTTCGACCCATTTGCATGTATTTTTCGTTTAACCTTTAAACGACTTATAAATAATCAATATTATTTATAAATATTGCCATAGTGCTCTATTAGTATATTTCATTAGTGAGACTCTCTAGATTCAGGTATATCCGTCACAAAATCTAATTTCGTGTCCATAATTTACCCACCCGTAAATTATGACGACCACAGATAAACTAGTTGAATCATACAGATCGAGGTCATTGCATACGTATAATCCCTCCATCACAGGTATCCGGATAATCCCAGAGATATAGATGTAAACGTCAAATCTCTTTAGGTAATATCACGTCGACGTTTCTATTAGCAATCTCTAAATAACACTCGGAACTCACTTCCGAAGTATAATGTGGCCACAGATTTAACAGATTGCTAATCACATATGGACTACCTATGCTCTGTACACAGAACTGATGGATCCTATCTTGATACACACAGGATATCCTGAGGATCGGTCCACACCCAATGAACAGGCGGAGGTCTGATCTGAATAGATCGGTGCCGTGACTACCATCTAATTGTGGAGGATGTCTCATACATCCACAGTGGTATCTCAAGTCGAATGACCACTATGCTACTCAACCCGAGAAGATTCTTATTGACGTTGGTGTACCATCCATCAAGAATCTTCGATGAGTCGTTCAGTGTTTATCAACTATAAACACATACACGTCTATACGAGTCTCCCTAGACTCATGGTTCATTGGGATAAACCATCAGACCAAGTCTCGATATACGACATGTACTGGTCTCAACGGATTTGACTAACTGACCCGTGTTAGTGAATCTTGACCAGGAACAATATTTGATAATATACATTTAGCAGTGACACTTCTCAATGTCAATTACAAACTAGTTTTGTAACTGTGTATTGCATTATATATTATCGGGCCTTTGTCTAATATATACATATCACTAAACCATATTTAGTTTCAATCTAATTGTAATCAGATCGAATATGTATATAAAAACAAGAGGTGCAACCATGAATAAGTAATATTATGGAAAAATGGATTGTTCGTATTCATGAATCAGACATAAATACGGAGCATATTGGCGCTCCGAGCACCGACCCCAACACACGGCAGTAGTAGTAAAAGAAGAAGATGATGAAAATAAACTTTTTATTTTCTTTTATATTGACCGATCAAAGGGTAAAATTGGGCAAATTGGTCCTTTAAAAATTTAACATATTAAATTCAATATTAACTTTATATCCAACCAATCTAAATGGCACACATATAAAGCTCATTTAATACATCCCAAATGCTCCAATAATAATTGGACATGTATCACAACATTTATGAAAAAAAGTCTTATTAATTAACAATTTAGATATTTAACAATTAAATATCTAAATAATTAATTAATGTAATTATTATTATATATGTATTTTTATTTACAATAAATAACAAATACATATATTTATGGCATGTATCAAATTCTCATTTGACGAATAATTAATGTGTATCTAATCATATTATGTATCAAATAAAAATACACAATAATTATTAGCGGACAAAATCCCTTAACTGCATGTGTTATCGTTTAACCGATTAAACGATCCGAATTAATTCATTTAATCTGATGAAGTATTATGAATAATCCGTATTATTCATATCGAGTTGTCCAAGTGCTCAACGAGTACACTTCATATTATGGGACTCTCTAAGTTTAGGTTTATCCGTCACGAAATTCAATTTCGTGTCCATAATCCACCCACTCATGGATTATGACGACCACGGATAATCTCGCTAAACTATGCAAGCCGAGGTCATTGCATACATATAATCCCCCCGTCACAGGCCATCCGTATTATACCTGGGATATAGATCAGAACGGCAAACCCGTTTGGTATAATACAATCGACTTTCAATTTACGATCTCTAAATAACACTCGGAACTGATTTCCGAAGTTATACCACGGCCATGGATTTACTAGATCATAAACACGTGAATATGCCTATGCTCTGTACATCGGACTGATAGATTCTATCTTGATACGCACAGGATATCATGAGCATCAGTCCACACCCAACGAACATGCAGAGGTATGATCATGACTAGATCATTGATGTGACTGTCATCAAAGTATGGAGGATAACTCATATATCCACAGTGGTATCTCAAGTCGAATGACCACTATGCTCGCTCAACTCGAGAAGGTTCATATTGACGTTGGTGTACCATCTATTAGGAAACCTTCCGTGAGTCGTTCAGTGTCTTATCAAATAAACACCCACATGTTTATACGAGTCTCCCGAGACTCATGGTTCACTGGGATAAATCATCAGACCAAGTCACAATATACGACATGTAGTGGTCTCAACGGATTTTACTAACCGACCCGTGTTAGTAAATGTTGACCAAGAACTTTATTTAAGGATATACAACTAATAGCGCACTTCCCAATGTCAATTACAAACTATGTTGTAACTGCGCACTATACTGTAAATCCTAGGGTATTTGTCTAATATACACGTATCATTGAACCATATTCAGTTTCGATCTAATCATAATCAGATATCTAATCGCAATTAGATCGAATAAGCGTATAAAAGACAAGGGTGCTACCGTTAAATTAAGTAATATTATGGAAAATATAATTGCTCGTATTTATGAATCAGACATAAATACGATCCGGATTGGCACTCCGAGCACCAACCCTAACACATCAGAAAAATCTTTACAGTGTAAATAATCTATCATCCGAGGTCTCCAGAGGGAGTAATTAGTTGTTGTCAGCTTGATCATTGCACTAGAAAGGGAATCTTCCATTTCCATTTTAAGTTTTAAAGTTTAAAATGAAAATATGTCAAAATCAGGGCTGGATTTCACAAATCCAAGGTCATCATTGCGTCCGGAACGGTCGAAAATGGTGGAATAGACACTTCGTTGGTCTAAATCCGACATAGGGGCTGATTTGTAAATTCTTAAAACTTCTGGGGTAAAATTATAAATTTCAAAGACTTCAGGGGGCTAAATGAAATTTACCAGGATGCTGATGTGGCAGTGATGATGTGTCAGCTGACGTGGCAAAATCGAGACCGGATCGATGACGTGGCAGACACATGTCGATGACGTGTTGATGACGTGGCCTGATGAGGTGGCAATGTTTGTTGATGTGGCTGCTTACTTGGCGATGATGTGGCGCCACATGGTCGTCTTCTTCCTCCAGACGCGCGTGTGGCACGTGGCGAGAGTGGGCTTCACTCTCCCGGAGAGTGGCGAAGCGTGCGGGCTCCTCGGATGTTCGTTTGATCGCCGAAAAATACCACCGAACTCGTCTCGACGTGAACTAGCTGATGGTATGCTCAAAAATAATTTTTGACAACTTTTCCGAAACTCAAATTTTCCGAACCGAGCTCCGTTCTTCAGTTTTACGATCCCAAAGTAGAACCGAAGCTCCTGATACCACTTGTTGTGATTCACTGATCACTTTAGAGTGTTTTTGAAGAAAAAATCGAATGCTTTTCTATTGCTCACAAGAATAGAATACAAAAGTATTTAAACTTTACAAAGCAAAATAAAACCTCACTACACTCTCTCTTTATAAATTTTGGGATGCATTTACACTGAGATTAGAGCTCTATTTTATAGGGCAAAAATGTGTGCTACAGTGCACACGTTTTTGCCAGCTAAATGCTCACTGGCCAAGTTGGCCAACCTGGAGTGCATGCATGAAGTTGCATGGCTGGGCTGCTGGAGCACCGAAAGTAATTTGTAGCTTCTGATTTGATGATTACAGCTTGCTGGATGGATGCTGGCTTTCACACCAACTTCTTAAATGTTGATAGTGCCAAACTTCATTTTCAGATGATCGTATATGGATGACATTATATAAATATATATGAATTTTGTTAAATAAAATTATAATTTTTTAATTATTTTTTAATTATTTAATACGTATGATAAGATATTATTTTATTATTATATAAATAATGTGATATCATTTTTATATAGTAGATTTTTTCCTATTTTTGGTTCCCTATTTAAAACGTACAAAATAATTTGTCGTTGATATGATTTTCAATTAAAAGAGTCGAAATTTTTTAATGTCCAAGGTTATTTTTGACATTTTTTGTGTTGTTTAATTGTAACATAAGTATAATTTTTGAAAATTTAGAAAGTTATTTTGCCTCTTGACAGAAATTCAAATTATAGAATTTTGAGAATAAAGTTTGTATAGCTTATTTTAAAGATTTAAATTATCTAAATTTCTTTATTTTATTTAACAATATTATTTCATTCATTTTACTGTACAATTTTTTTTGAATGTTAATGAAAAAATTCATTACCTAAAAATATCACAAGAATTTAATTACATGGCCATGTTAGCTAGAATAAAAACTTAGAAAATACTAAGCTTCGAATCCAATTAGGACGAAACCTAATAACATTAAATTTTTACACTGCACATATCCTGTAATTAGTAAAATCAGAAGTCGGATTCACACATAGAGATATTGAAGGTACTTGAGGACTTTACGGATCAACCATGTCCCACCTCTGCTATTGTTGGTGAATATAAAATCCGAAATAGTTATAGAAAAATACGCAATATACAAAACATAAATTTTTACAACAGTCCATATATAATTTATTACGAGGAAAGCCAATAAATCTATGGGGAACCTATAATATGTCTTCGCTTCTAGAAGTATATCTACCATCTTCCCAGAATAGATGACACACTCACAAAGTGGTTCTTTATTTCTAAATATAAGGGTGTCGAAGTAATAAAATAACCCAGTAAGTCCGGGGTCGATCCATAAGAAATATATTTTATAGGATAAAATAATAATTTGAGTAAAAAGAAAAAATGAATTGTTTGAAGTGATTGGAAATTTTAAATTAAACTGCAACAATAAAATAAAATGCTGGAGCTATAAAATCCACTTTAAATATTTCAAATTTAGAAATCTTACTTTTTATAATATATAAATTTTTATTATTACCCAATTAATTTATTTCAGTAATTAATAATGCCAAAATAAATAAAACGAGCCATAAAAGTGGTGATAATATTTGTCTATAATAAGTCCAGTTAGGTACTCAATTATGTCAAATAAATAAAATTAGCCATATAGGTGGTAATAAAGTTTGTCAATAATTAATCTAGATTTAAAATTAAATATTAATCATTAGATCCTAATTTATATATTATAATATAAGTGAGGTTAATCTATATTTTCATATTAAAAGTTTCTCCCTTTACCCCAACATGAAGAAATTAGCTACTCATAATTTGAATAAAAACACACATAATTTTATTACAAAAAAAAAAAAAAAATTATAAGAAAGCTTAAAAAAAAAACGTAAAAGCTGAAACCATTCACAAAATTTTAGAGAGAAACTTTGGAAGGATGCTGAAGAAAAGAGTCACTGAGCACCTCTTTAAAATCATTCTTCTTCTTCTATATTTTTATGTTATTTTTTAATGAATGATGCCAACCAATTTTGTTGTTTACCTTTTTTTATTGAATATTATATTAATATATTATAATATATATATATATAAAATTTTGGTTGGACCTTCAGAATAATATATAGAAATATTTGGTGGGTCCTCCAAAATATAATATATATATATATATATATAATAATAATAATAATAATAATAATAATAATAATAATAATAATAATAAATACATGTGTGGGAAAATACATCATAAGCTGTTGTTGGGTTTCTACTATAGTCCCAAGATCATTCAAGCAATGAAAATATGTGAATACAATAAACAAGTATGGCGGAATCATACTTACAATGATCGGATTAGCGATGCGTTGAACACAAAACTTTTGCTCCTTCATGAAGCTCTCGGCTATGGCCCTCTTTTGTGCTCCTTGGATTCGGTCAAGCTCCAAGCTTGGGAATGGATTCCATGCTCAAGGGTTTGTTTCCCTATCACCTTTGGATGACTTTTTAGTGTGCTAGCACTTGGAAAAATTTGCCACAAATTCTTCCTAAGCTTCTTGCATCTCTCGGCATTTTGAGAATTTTTTGAGAGAAAAATGGCCCAAGGCCGAATATGGGGAAGAGAGGGAGAAGAAGATGGGTTGATTTTTGTGTATTTAGATTTCTAAAATCTAATACCAAAAATTCAAATCCAAAAGTACAAGGCAATAAAGCCTTCCAACCACCCCCATCAATCACAAAAAGTGACAAGCATCACATCACTCAAAGTGATGTGACTTCCATCTCAAAATGACTAATGATGTGACGCGTGATGTGACTTGTGGGGCCCACTTGATTCGAAATGTGAGTGGGCCCGCAAACACTCCCAGGCTCGGGCTCGTTAATTCCGAATTAACGAATTTTCCGTTACGACGTAATTAAATCAAATTTAATTAAATAATTATGCCTATCAAAATTACTATTCATGTCACTAGCGAATTAATTCTAAATTAATTTGTTCGCCCGAATTAAAATCTAATTTTAATTCCGCGTCGAAATCTAATTTCGTATAATATATCGAATATATTATTTTATCGATTAATTCCAAATTAATCTCTCTATCTCTTTAAATAATATTTTTATCCAAGATAAAATATCTCCGTAATTAATCCCAGATTAATTTTCTCTCTCTAATAATTAATCCCATATTAATAATGTGCGAGTCATACGTCATCGGTGAATCTTCGGGAAGCGACCCATGAGATCCCCAGATATATTGGCAGTAAATCCGATCGTCGGACTATCCGAACACGTACGTTCCTAGTACTACGTTTTTACTGATTTACAAGACATGGTTGGCTTCTAGCAAAGCATTGTGCCTACCCAATTCTCCAGAAATATTCTTAAAGGAATATGTAATCTGTATCAGGCGTAGTATACATAGTATTGCATATTGCGATCCAGTATCGGATGTCACATGCTAGGCCTGAGGCTGTAATTGTGTCTGCCCCGTACGAAGCACATGTCGAATCTCTGGTAACTACTCTCTATAATCGGATAACTATGACCTTGTCATATTATCCCGATAGCTGCATCATAAAAGGGAGCCAGTTCCGTATCCTACGTGATCATCATCTCCACTATGACTGGAGTGATACTTCCATCTTGACATCACACCCAATACACTATGATTCTCAATATACCCAGAAGAGGCGTGCCACTCATGTCCCTGAAACTAGAATTGGGGGTGCGGATCTATGCTACCCTCCAAGCTCTGAAACTAGGATCTAGAGGCATCTACTATCCCTAGCCCTGAATAAGGATTTGGGGGCGTTATTATTCTCCTTCTTCTCATTTTTCTTCTCATTCTTCTTCTTCTCATTCTTCTTCTCCTTATTATTATTCTTCTTCTTCTTCTCATTCTTCTTCTCCTTATTCTTCTTCTTCTTCTTCTTCTTCTCATTCTTCTTCTCATTCTTCTTCTTCTTATTCTTATCTTCTTCTTCTTATTCTTCTTTTTCTTCTCCTCCTCCTCCTCATTCTCCTTCTCTTTTTTCTCCTCATTCTTCTCCTCCTCCTCCTAATTCTCCTCATTCTTCTCCTCATCATTCTTTTCATTCTTCTACTCCTCCTTATTCTTCTTCTCCTTCTTCTCCTCCTCATTCTCCTCCTCATTCTTCTCCTCCTCATTCTTCTCATCATTCCTCTTCTTATCCTCATTCTTATTCTTCTTATTCTTCTTCTTATTCTCCTTATTATTCTTCTTCTTCTCATTCTTCTTCTCCTCCTTCTTCTCATTCTTCTTCTCCTTCTCCTCCTTCTTCTCATTCTTATCCTTCTTATTCTACTTCTTCTCATTCTCATTCTCATTATTATTATTATTATTATTATTATTCTTCTTCTTCTTCTTCTTTAAACTTGGGATATTACCATAGGTCACAAAGTTCACGGGTTCTTTCTAATCCATCAGCTTAAACTGACTTTATACTCATAACCATCTTTATTTCCATCTATTCAGACTCTTACTTCACTGCAAACTAATTCACGTTAAACGGGTTCATTATAACTTGGTGACTAAGATCTCTGTTAAACTGATCATTCATTCATTTTTTTTTATAATAAGTACGCTTTAGTCTTTCTCTTATCTTAACTTTTGTTTCATACATTATGCTTTTTAAATTCTTGATCGTGAGGGAACTCCTCGTCATGTTTTCATAAAATTCCTGCTGATTACTTTACACTACGGCCATGCTATAGCTATTATGGTGCATCAAAGAAGCCTCATTCTTAGATCTTTCGTTAAACTCTACTTACTCCAAATCATTACCCGCATGAGCTATCAGTCCTGAATGGTATTAGGTTCGTGGTTTATATTTACACCTTCTAGTTCTTAATTTTTTAGTCTTTTGATATCTATTTACAAGAAGATATATCTAAGAGTCTTCTGGTTGAGAACTCAACTCTCTTTAACTTGTTTTGTATAACTATTGGGCTATGCTTTCCAACCTTTACTTAAGGGTCTATCATCTCTGAAGGTACTGTGTGTCTTTGATGAGCGGAAAATATATCAATATTTACTGCCCATTTTACCTAATATTTTGTATAGTTCTCGGGTTTGATGAAAGTTTTGATGTGTTCTAGTTTATTTTGTAGATAAAATAAAATTGGGACTCAATGGAATCATTTAGGACGAAATATGGAACAAATAAGGGTAAAAACTGGACTTGACATTTTGATTTTGGATATTAGAAACTTGAAAGGGCGTTCTAATGAAGTACAATTTCGAAAATTTCAACTTTGCACAATTTTATATTTTGGCCATAATATTTTACTACGATATCGGATTGAGGTGATTCAAGTTCTAAATTAAAGAAGATTCAACGATCTATAACCTTGATGTTCGTAGGAATTTCGCATTCTGACGATTTCATGACCGAAATTGATGAAACATTCGGAATGGTGTTTTGTGTAATTATTTAAGTCATTTTCAAAATAAAAATAAAAATAAAAAAAAAAAATAAAAAATTGTCAAACTTCCACCAAACATGCTTGCATGTTTGGTGGAGGATTTGGTGTCATGTTTGGTGCCATGTTTGGTGCCATGTTTGATGTCATGTTTGGTGCCATGTTTGGTGGAGCAATTGGTGGAGAAATTGGCGGAAGCCTTTAGATTTGCCTATAAATACCAAGTCATTTCATTTGTAATTCTCATGCTTTCCTTAGGTTTTTGTAAGGAATTTAAGGATTGCATCTTGTTTGTTTATTTTTTGTAATTTAAATTATGTACTTTTATTTTCAATAATTTATGTTTTATAGTTAGATTTCTGCTGGGGGAAGGGTGAAGCTTTTATTATTTTAGTTTGGATCAATCTCCCTTAATTATAATATGGAAATTATAATTTAAATTAAAGGATTACCGCTTTAATGGCTGGTTTTATTTATTTGACATAATATGACACCGCCTATATGGTTGGTCTTTAGGTGACAGATAATTACAGCCTATAGGCTGCTTTATGGACAAATGATAACACTGCCTTTATGCTTGGTTAGACTTAATTGAAAATCTGACTTAATCAGGATACCGCCTATATGGTCGGTTGATAATATCACTGATAATTTCTATATTATAATAAGGGAGATTTCTAAATTAGAATTAGTAAAGGTGGATCCCCTAACCCCTAATATTTTATTTTTATTCTAGGGAAGTGATGAAGCACAATATTAACATGCTTAATAATTAATTTAATTATATTATAGGTAATTCTTTAGTTTGTTTATTGTATCTTAAGCCTAATGCTTCTTGTTTCCTGATCACCAATAAGATTGATATGGTAAACTTAAAATGAACTTGGAAAAGGGATTTTAGGTTTCAGCCTTAGATTCAATAGCTCACGATCTTCCTTGAAGATAGATAACCCTTTAATAGATTTCCTTACATGATAGGAATATACCTGTCGGGCGGGGTAGCCATAATTGGAACTTGAACTTAATGAATTCAGGTAACTTGGTTAACATAAACATTTGATTAATTGGGTTAATTGGGTATTTGCATCTGACCATTGGAAGAGGCTTATGCATATTTTCATGTTCCAGGTTAGCAAACTAATTTATTACACATATATAAGGGGATCAATTCATCATTAGAATAATATTGTGTGGAATCACAACCCTATATATTTGTGTCTTTTTTTTCCTTAGTATTTTCTTTTGTTTATTTTATTTATTTAATCAACAAATCCATATTCAACTAACCAATCAAGCAATCATTCTCTTCTCCCTTAATTAGATACCTGTAAATAAATAGTATCAATAATTAATAACAACAGTAGGAATTAAGTTGCTTTTGCTTATCAGTCCATACAAATTTTCTTGCTTCTGCTTATCTGTATAAGTTAGGACCTTGTAGTGCTGAGTCAGTCTCTTACTCACCATTTTGTTTACCCAAAAGGGTTTGTACTAAAGAGGTTGGTTCTGGTAGCTTCTTTGGGAGCTTATTTTTTTTGTATACTTTTGCTTAAACTACACTTTTTGTTATAGACGGGGACGCTGGCAATTTAGTTATAGTTATAATTCATACTTCCTTCATACCTTTACTTCCATTTCTACTATGAATATGGTTACGGTGTTCCACACCAATTTATTTTCCATAATATAGTACTATCAAGCTTCTTTACTTCAATATATGTAAATATATTGTACCTTGAGGATCCGCCCGCTATGCTAATTGTAACTTTGTAGTAACTTATCTAATTGATTCCATACTATGCTACAATTCTACAAAACCACCCATACCCATGGCAAAAGCCGTCCCAAACCCGTAGTGGTTTGTTCAACTTAGACTAGGACTAGGTAAGTTGTTACACACTTTTGTCTTTTCTTATCAAGTATTCTCTCCTACCGTCGTTGCACCTTGATGGCTTCACTTCCAAACCTTTTGTTTAGTATTCTTTTCATCCTCTGCTTTATCCTATTCTATACTAAGAACTTCCTTGGTCCATGTCTGTTTCTTCTTATCTGAGAGATATATTATTCCTTTACATATCTACTATTACGTTCTAATATTGGTTCCTTTGTATCTCAGTCATTACTTGACTACTACTTTATCTCAGTACCACTCCATCTGAACCACTTCTTTCCTAACTCTTTTACTCAGAGCTGTTACTCACTTTTATTCTCTTCTTAAACTATGTCTGGAGGTCTTATGTTTCAGTCTTTTTTCACTATACTTTAAATTATTCATGGGAATATCTTGTGGCAACCTTGAAGGTCTATCTCTGCTACTGTTTCTAACGAGGGTTGGGAGGGTGGGAACTTATCCTGTGGCTTTCTGATTATGGTGATTTGGTTGCACATACTGTTTATCTATGAGCCTAGGACTCTCGTGTATATATATATATATTTGATGCCTTTCTCTACACTAGGGCGCTACTGCTAAAAACTGTCTGGCTTGCCTTCTCCAACTTTACTTCTGATCATTTTCAACTATCTAACACACTACCTCTTCTTGTGATTCTCTAAAAACTTACTCGTACTGTCTCTGTACTTTTTCCTGTTTATTCTCTGTGTTTAACCCTCTGAAGTCGTTATTTTCTCTCTTTGAGTGCCGTTATACTCTCTTTGTTATTCTTCCTTAAGAAACTTACTCTGCTGCATAGGTTTCTTTCGTATCTCAGTTCCTTGAACTTCTTAAATCTTTACTCTCCTAAAAACTCTATCAACTTCAATTACTTAAAACATCTTCCACTAAATCTTTTGGTTCATGTGTTACTCTTTATTTAGTCTTTCATTCTCAATACAATGAGACTCTTTATGAGTTGTCTACTTTATTCTTGAAAATAGCTCCCTCTGATCCCTTCACTCTTCTGAGCCTTTATTCCCTTAAAGACTCCCAACTCCACAATGTTTCCTAGATCTGGTTCGACTTACAGTGACTTCAAACTATTCTATCTAATATAGAACATTGTTATCTCATGATTCTTATCTATGTCCCGTTGAACTTGTCGGTTCAGTCCCCTAGCCATCTCATGATCCGCCTATTCTGCAATTGCTCTTCTTTACTGGTTCTACTCTTTACTGGGCTATAAGTTGAGGGATGAATACATACATTCCATAAGGATCTATGAATACATATTTTTGCTTTACTCTTAAGCTCGATGATGATCTGGTTAGGTGTTTCCATGCTTACTAGAATCGAGGTTTCTGGAAAGAAGGGTCGTCATTCATTCTGCAGGAACCTGGTTGACTACTCCATGTCTTGGGTCCACAACTATTATCAATTATCTACGCTACTACCTTCTTACTATGTTAAATATGTGCCTGAATGTTCTGAATTTCCTTGTTACTTCTCGCATTCCTCTCAATTACTTATGTATCATAACTCTTGGTTCTAAGTTGTGCTGCCAATGCTAGTGGTGACTCATTCTCTTGGTTACTTCCTAGATCTCGGCTCTCTGTTATTGCTATAGGCTACAACTTTACCATCTAATCTTACTGTCCTCACTGATACTTTTGTTAAATTCTGAGTACCTCTATCTCTGAGGTCTGTCCTTTTATATTTTTTTTCACGGATCTCTATTAGCATTGGGCGGATCTGTAGGTTCAAATACATGAGGGTTTTTATGTGGACTTTTACTAGTACTGCAAGCCTCATGCTGACTTGCTTAGATCTTTGGGCTATACTAAATTATCTCATTTACATCCTCAAAACTTCCTTAATCATTTTCTAAGTGATCTATCTTCCAAGGTTCTCCATTTCTAAAAATAAACGATCGTCGGGTTTCTTATGGTTGCCTTTATCTTAAGCTGGGATAGGATGAGGCAAACCTTTACATTTCGATAGTTATCATTCCCCTTGTTCTAGTACTCTATATCCTGGAAGAGTATATTTCTCATAAAAAGTAGGTATGATATAGGTTCTGTCAGAACAACTTTCTTAACTGGTATCACTAAGTGGTTGTAAACTAGTTAGCTTAGGGTCTTGTCTCCATCAGATTGCTTGAGAAAAGGTAACTAATCGTTTCTATTTATGATCTTTATTTCCCTACTTGTAGACCTGGGTATGGTTTTAGGGATCTGGAGTTCTCTATGATCTTTTAACATCTCAGTCTATTAGAGCTCTTAAGACTAATCTTGATTTCTTACTTCTGTTATCTTTCTGGATTTTCCACGTTACTCGGGGAACTCGCTATCTATACGAAGTACCTGACGACTATTGGATATGCTTAAAAGAATTTTCTGATGAGGGAAATAATCTTACATTTTCTAAGCACTCTAATACTTGATCGGGCTTTTTCTATTCTCTTTCTACCGTCCTGGGTGGGTATCATTAGAACTTCACTGTCTTATCCTGTCTCTTTACTTTTCTTTATCTCTGACTTCTTACTCATCTATGCATCTTTCCTTGCTTTCTTATAGCTTTCATTTCCCACTCCCATGGGTAACTTTTCTTAAATCTTTACTATTTAGTTTCATAGCTTGTTCTAAACTTCTGGTGATAAGCCAAGATAACTACAGAGAAATTCTCAACTTGGATCTAGAGTATAGTTGTTCTCGTAAGGAATACTATTCGAATAGTCCGGGAAAGCTTACTAACTTGTCTGTAAATCTTGAGGGCATACTCGGGGATCGGATACTAGAGAGGTAGTGCCTCACATACGAGTATCCTGGATATACTGCATATAAAAGACCCCAACACTCTACCCACTGCAGTCACTGACTTCCTAGACCATGCTCTGATACCATCTTTGTAATATTCCCAATCCAAGAGATGCTACCAGCAGGGAATAGGTCGTATTATTCCCCTAAGCCTCTGACTATCTATCTGTAATCATCTTAACTGAGCTAATATCAAATGACTTTCTCATACATTGTGACCATTGCCCCGACTCAACAACATAGAATGCATCTCAAATACTAATAAATGTATACTTAGTAACACTTACTTTTACAATGATTGTCACATAATCAAAGACTAATACATGACTTCTACTTGACTCTGACTGGACTCCCACTCTTTCTAACTTGATTTGGTGGACTCCATTCCCTAGTGACTGCATCAGTATCCGTCCTCCCGAGCTCGTCCTCCAAGAACACCTGCAAAACAAGAAAACTGGGAGTGAGGGGTTAGACTGTTGTACGATCTAAGTGAGTGGACGAAAACTGAAATACTGTTATAAAAACATTTGGTTCTAAAACCAAAGTTCAAAAATAGATTTATACGAAAACTCTTTTTCTGTCTGAAAACTCTGAGCTTCTTTCTGAAAATCTCTTCTGAACTCTTTCTGTAAAACTTATCTTTGCTAAAAGTTTCTTATAAAACTGTTGTTTTCTAAAAACTTTCTTTTCTGAAAATATTTTCTGAAAACTATTTCTGATATCTGTATCTGTCTCTGAAAACCTGACGTATGGGGGCGTTACATATCGCCATCCCCCCATATGCCTAACTAGAGCCAGAAATGCAAATCCATGACTTTGGGACGTTACGTATCACCGTCCCCCAAAGCATGCCACTCATATCCTTGAAACTAGAATTGGGGGTGCAGATCTATGCTACCCTTTAAGCTCTGAAACTAGGATCTAGGGGCATCTGTCATCCATAGTCTTGAACTAGGATCTGGGGGCGTTACGTATCACCGTCCCTCCAGTCCTCTATATGTGCACATATTATCCCTCAATTCCAAGTCTATATCTAGTTACATACTCGAAAACACAAAGCTCATGTTTAGAAAACATTTCTTTTTTAATCATTTCTTAAAACATGCTAAACAAATTATAACTAATAATAAAATTGACTAACGCCCTAAAAGCGAAAAGTAAATCTGATATAAACAACAACATATCGAAAATAAACATAAAAGAAAGTGTCAACTCACTGGTTGGAATCTGGCTGGTACTATACCACTTCGTCGAAGGAAATTATAAATCCTGCAATGGTCTATAAGCGGTAACTTGGTTAGATTATAAACAATGAGACAAGTTCGGAACTAGGCTAAACTTCTTAATTCAAGTATGTGATATCATCACTTGGTATATCATGCTTGTAATAAGTTGTAGTGTATGTACGCGAACTGATACGAGACCCTAAGGGTGGTCTCTAACAAGCTAGGGTGGAACTGGTATGGTTTAAAATTGATTTGGGATGATTTTGGGTCACGAGTCGCGACGTAAATCCTTACGCGTCGCGACGCTCAACATTCAAGAAACGTCCTGCCATTTTTCTAGTGTGCGTCGCGACGTAAAGCCTTTTAGCATTGCGACGTGAACCAGTTTTCCAGGATTCTATTTTTGTTTTCTTAAGTCTTCCTTACCCAAATGCATCACCAATACACAACCCATCTTATTACACTCAATTTCACTTACACTAAACCATCATCGCATCAATCATCAATTTTTAATCTATTCATTTTTCTCTTTTTAACCCAACACTCAAGATTTACAAATTTTGGATATTTCATCATACCTTACCATTCTTTGTTTACTAAACACTTAAAAGCAGCCCTTAGCTTGCCAATTTGACTAACATGACATCAAACTCTTAAGATTTAAAAATTCAAGGTTTGGGTCAAGTGGGTCTTACCTTAACTTGCTTGATTCTTCCTCAATTTTCCAAGCTTGTAGGTTGTCAACCTTTTTTTCCTCCTCTTCTCCTCCTCCTCCTCCTCCTTCTTCTTCTTCTCCTTCTTCTTCTTCTTCTTCTTCTTCTTCTTCTTCTTCTTCTTCTTCTTCTTCTTGATAAGTTCGAGTTACTATGAGTATATTTATGTCCCAACATAATTTATATTATGTTACCTTCATCCCGTAATACCACGGTACTACGGCGTAACAGTAGTAGAGACTACCAGTCGTTACATAAGCCATTATGTCGCCAATCTAAACACGGTGTTTATTTTTCAAGTCCGATTTGAATTTAGCTGTCATGCTTTTTTTGGGTTTTATGGGTCCTGAAATTCAGATCTAATGTCCATTTTTCCTATTGAGTTTCCGAAATGGTATTTTACTTACACAATAAATAAAAATCACAATAAAACATAAATACAATTATTATTTAACAAATGTAATAAATTAGGGTGATTAATGAAATTATAAGTGTAAATTAATTAGTTTCTCTTTTATTAAGTGTACACTTTTTAATGCTCATCACACCCCAACCAGCTTATTAATAGTCCCTAGTAATTTAAGCGAAAACTTAAGAGAGAAATTCTTATCCAAATTAATAATTATTTCCTTTTTCTTTCTAAATAATCAAATAAGAAAATTCTCCAGTACTTTTTACCATTCTTCCATACACAGATAAAAACGATATCAATCAATTTATTGAGCCCATAATTTTCACAAGACTTGTTAAAAAGAGAGAAATATTTTTGTCCTAAAATTATATTAGAGTTCACACCTTTTGGCAGTAAGAATTTATTTATAAATACAAAAATAGTTTTTTTAAATATATCTTCAATCCTTGTATCGAGCTTTGGGTCAGTGATTCCCAAACCAATTGGCTTTAGGGTACTAGGTGTTAAGACACCCTTACAGACTTAATTGCTCGGATCTCAGATGTTAAAAAGAAGAAGTGTATGATTTCCTTAAACTTTCTATTTAACCCATGTAACGAGCTTTGGGCCAGTGACTCTTATACTAGTTGGCCTTAGGGCACTAAGTGTTAAGACACCCATACAAATTTAATTATTCGAGTTAGAGAGGCTACGAAATCGAACTTATTCACACATTTATTTTTTACAAACTAAAGCTCTACCATTTTACGTGAACAATCACTGATTACTGAGGCAATATGTCCGGTTACTAAGTAAATATTTGATTATTATTATGATTTTTTTAACTAACTCAAGCTCTACCATTCTATGCGAACAATCACTACTTACTGAGACAAGATGTCCAGTTACTAAGTATAAACATGGTTAGTTTTTTTCTTTTTGAATAAAAATACAAATTTCATTGCCTTTAGGTGCTCACTCCAACAATTTAGAGAACTGAATATTATAAAATTTTCAATTACAATCCGCGATCATATGCTACCGTATATATTGATAATATCTGTCAAATGAGCATATGAAGATCAAATTTAACCAATATTATGGAGAATTCACAAATTTAAATGACTAAAAAAGAAATGAACAAAAATAATTTGTTACGAATTAAATTGAGACACATCTCAGGAGTGAAAACTCCTTACACTGCTATCTCTGAAAAACAATTCTACTTGTTTAGTCAAACATTTGTTGTTAGTTTGTGCGTATTGTTTTTTTTTTTTGAAAAAAACAAAAGAAAATCAATAGGAAATATTTTTTTACACACAAAATAACAACAAAGTAAAAACAAAATAAAAATATTTTTTTTTTACAAAAAAAAAAACAATAATATTAATTCCAATAATTTATTGGTTGATTAAGTATTAGATCGAGACATATTATAGTAAGACTCTATCTTGATGGTTGACATGTGGCTATATTATTTTTGCATCTATTACCATATTTTTTTTTATTAGGTGGTTGATGAACACTAAAAAGTGCATATTTATTATACGATAAATCAATCATTTTACACTTGTAGTTTCACAAATCCCCTTAAATTATCACATTTGTGAAATAATATTTTAAGTTATGTTTAGACTGTTTTTATTGTGTTATTTTTGTTATTTGGAAGGTAAAATACTGCTCGAAAGCTCGACAGGACAAACCAGACTTGGAAAAGGGCGAAAAACGGAAATTCAGCTTCCGCTTCGTGACACGAAAATATCTGAGCGTCGCGACGCGCCTAAAAAGACGAAGACACCGTAGAACGTGCTATTTTCTCAACATGTGTCCCCAACGTGGCATGCGTGTCGCAACGCGCAGAGCCTTGGCATCGCGACGTACCAACCAAACTTTGCCTATAAATTGAAGCCTCTTGTAGAAGAAATTTTCATATTTTCTTTTCGAATTCCTCTATAGATTTAGAGAGAGTGTCTTGTGTGTTTATTTATTTAAAGCTTTTTGTAATGTGTTTTTCTTTCAGTAATAAAATTACGAGAATTTTTAATTACAAAATGAGTAGCTAATTTCTTTTCGCTGGGGTAATGGGTTAAGCTTTTATAATGAAAACTTAGATCAATCTCGGCTACATTATAATAAATAAATTGGAATCTAATAATTAAAACTTGATTTAGATCTAGATTAATTATTGGCAAAATTGGCTACCACCTATATAGTGGTTTTATCATGCTACCGCCTATATGGCTGGTTTTATCTTGCTACCACCTATATGGATGGTTTTATACGATTTTGGCATAATTGAGTACCTTGGCAGGACTTGTTATAGACAAACGATATCACCGCCTATATGGCTAGTTTTATACGATATCACCGCCTTTATGGCTGGTTTTATGTTTTTGGCATACTTAGTACCTTGGTAGAACTAGTTATCGACATAAATGACTACCACCTTTATGGCCGGTTCTATATATTGGCATAATTAATTAATGAGATAAATTAATTGGGTAATAAGGACAATTTATATATTATAATTAAGTGAGATTTCTAGATTGGAAATATTAAAAGTGGATCCCCTAACTCCAATATTTCATTTTATTACTACATTTTCACTTAAAAGTTTCCAACAACTCCAACAAATCAAACCTTTTTCTTTTCGTTCTACTTAACATTCTATTTTACTAAATCTATTCCATGTGGATTGACCCCGGACTTACCGGGTTATTTTATTACTTCGACACTATTATACTTGGGAGTAAAAGACCACTTTTTGAGCGTTTCAAGTTTTTGGCGCTGTTGCCGGGGAATTATTATTTAATAGATATAATAATTTTTCTTTTTCTTTATTTTATATTTTTAGTTTATTTTTTTATCTTGTCATTAACTTCCTTTTTGTAAATATTGTATTTTTTTTAAGTTGCATGAGACACTGGTCTCGATCATCCAGCGGAAGACTAAACAGAGAATCTCCATCACCTTCATCATTTGTCAAAATGACCAAGAACCAAATTGAAAATCCAATTGAAAATACACCTGCCCGAGTTGAAAACCAAGTTAATCATGAAGAAAATGAGTCTCAGAATTGAGATTCTAATCATCCTAGGACACTCAGATAATTCATGAATCCCACTAGGATATGATCACTAACTTGCATTGTTTTTCCTCCAGATGCAACTTGTTTCAATTTTAAATCAGGTATCATCCATCTTTTACCCACATTCTACAGTCTAGAATCAGAGAATCCTTATCAGCATTTAAGGGAGTTTAAAGAGGTATGCAATACTTACACAGACCAAAATTGTAGCATGAATATAATTCGTTTAAAGTTTGTGCCCTTTTTTTAAAGGATAAAGCTAAAATTTGGCTGCAAAACCTTAGGTCGGGATCTATTAGAACATAATATGATTTACAAGAACAACTTCTTAAGAAGTTCTTTCCCCCTCATAGAATAAATTCCTTTAAGAGGAGAATCACAGCCTCCACACAAGAGTCGGGGAAACACTTTATCAATGTTGGGAGAGGTTTAAAGAGATGTTAAATATTTGTCCACATCACGGGTTTGAAACATGAAGGATGGTTGCCTATTTCTACGAGGGGTTAAAACTCCAAGGTAGACAAATAGTGGAGATGATGTGTAATGGTGATTTTAGGGACAAAGATCCCGAAGATGCACTAGATTACCCAGAACACATAGCAGATAATGCACAATAATGAGACACAGTTGGCACCTATGAGTTGTCTGTAAAACCACAGCCATCTGATAGAAGTATGTTTAACCTTATGGAAGACCATGACCTTGCTGCCAAGTATGCATCTCTATCTAAAAAAATTGAAGCTTTAGAATCAGGGAAGAGTGATCATGTCAAGTCAGTTCAGGAAGTCCTATGTCAAATCTGTAATTCTAATGAACATGTCACACACGTTTTCCCATCTTTACCAGCCCTGCAAGAATGTCTTTATGACCAAGTCAGTTCCATAAACACATTCAATAGACCAAATCTAAACCCATACTCACAAACCTATAATCTGGTTGGAGAAACCATCCAAACTTCAATTGGAGAAATGATAACCAAGCACAATCCTCACAACAACCTCCCCAGGTTCACCAGAAATTCTGAAATTCCCAGAATTATGCACCATATGTTCCACCACCTAGGAAAACCATAGAGGATACCTTGAATGCATTCATGGAAAAACAGGAAGTCGTCAATAACCAAAATGCACAAACGATGAATGATTTAAGAGAAAATTTTGCTAAAATTACATCTACATTAACCATTAATGAGAAAGGAAAGTTTCATGCACAACCACAGTAAAATCCCAAGAGTCATTTAAAATCTTACGAGGGTAGTTCTGGAAATCAACACTTAGACCAAGTCAAATATGTTATTATTCTTCGTAGTGGTAAACATATCCACAGACCTATTATTGAACCTCGTGAAGCTGATAATAAAATAGATTCAGAGGGTAAGGAAGGGGTTGACGAACCATTACCCTTCGTTGATAACAATAATTTTTGATATGCACATTCATTCCCTCAAGCATTAAAAACAAAGAAATTGAACCATTTCCCAGAAATTTATGAAATATTCAAATAGGTAAAGGTCAATATTCCTTTGTTAGATGCCATCCAACATATACCATCTTATGCCAAATTTCAGAAAGATATGTGCACCGTTAAAAGAAAACATCAGGTAAGAAAGAAAGCTTTTCTAGCTGAACATGTATGTTTCATTCTTTCAACTAATAATGCATTAAAATACAAAGACCCTGGTTGTCCAACTATTTCTTGTATTATTGGAAATAAAAATATTGAACATGTTTTGCTTGATCTTGGAGCTAGTGTAAATTTACTTTCATTTTCGGTTTACCAACAACTAAATATCGGTGAGATGAAACCAACCTCAACTACTCTTTTACTTGTCGATATATCAGTTAAGGTACCAAAAGGAATTGTGGAAGATGTGTTATTGCAAATCGATAAATTCATATATCATGTGGATTTTATTATTTTAGAAACACAACATGTGGCAGACAGTTATAAGTCAATCCCTATAATACTTGGTTATCCATTTTTAGCAACATATAACTCTTTAATTAATTGAAGGAATGGAATCATGAATCTTTCTTTTGACAACATGACATTGAGCTAAATATTTTTAATATGTGCAAACATCCATATGATGAGGATAATGAAAACGAAAGCATAGAATCAATCGAACGTATTATGGATGAGCATATTCAGGGGAGTTTATCTAATCCCATGGAATTTTATAGTGCTAATTTTATTGAGTCAAGTGCGCAAATAGATTCAGATATTACTAATGATTTTCTACTTGACTCTACGCAGGTATTGGAAGACAATGGAGAGATACAAAATTTGGAAGAACTGGAAAACTGGAAGAAGGAACATGCGAAGAAGCACCCAATTTGGAGTTAAACTCTTTTCCAGAAGGATTGAAATGTGCATTTCTAGAAGATAATCAAACTTACCCTGTGGTAATTTCTTCTTCTCTCACAAGCGATCAAGAAGCTAAACTCTTAAATGTGTTGAAAGAACATAAACTGGCAATTGGATGGACTTTAAAAGACATAAAAGATATTAATCAATTAATCTGCACACACAGAATACATTTAGAAGATAATGATAGGACATATCGTCAAGCCCAAAGAAGATTAAACCCTCACATGAAAGAAGTAGTAAAAACAGAGGTTCTTAAACTTCTTGATGTAGGCATTATCTACCCTATCTCTGATAGTAAATGGGTAAGTCCTACACAAGTTGTACCCAAAAATTCTGGAATTACTATTGTAAAAAATGATAAAGGAGAATTAATCCCAATCCACATTTCATCTAGTTGGCGTATGTGCATTGATTATAGAAAACTGAATGACGTAACTAGAAAATATCATTTTCCTTTACTATATCTTGAACAAATTTTAGAAAGAGTAGCTGGACATCCATACTATTGTTTTCTTGATGGTTACCCGGGTTATTATCAGATTTTCATTGCTTTAGAAGACCAGGAAAAGACCATATTCACATGCCCATTTGGAACATTTGCATTTAGGAAAATGCCTTTTGGACTTTGTAATGCACCTGCAACATTCCAACGATGCATGTTAAGCATATTTAGTGACATGGTTGAACACTGTTTAGAGGTCTTTATGGATGATAAAAATTTTTTGGAAATTCATTTGACAATTGCTTCAATAATTTGATAAATGTTTTGAAAAGATGTGAAGAAAAAAGACTTGTGTTAAACTGGGGAAAATGCCATTTCATGACTAATTCAGGAATTATTTTGGAACACGTTGTGTCGTCCAAAGGTATTAAGGTTGACAAGGTAAAAATAGAGGTAATTTCTAAATTACCATCACAAAAAACACTCAGGGAAATCCGTTCTTTCTTAAGACATGCAGAATTTTATAAAAGGTTCATTAAAAACTTTAGTACCATATCCAGACCCTTATGTAACCTCTTATTAAAAGATGAAACATTTGAATGGACAGAAGAATGTAAAAAATCATTTGAAAAAATTATCAGTCTTTTGACTTCTGCTCCTATTATGCAATCCCCTGATTGGTCCTTGCCTTTTGAGCTAATGTGTGATGCTAGTGATTATGCAGTTGGTGTAGTACTAGGTAAGAGAAAAGAAGGTAAGGCGCATGTAATATATTACGCAAGTAGAACTTTAAATAGTGCACAAACGAATTACACTACCACGGAAAAAGAACTACTTGCTGTAATATTTACATTGGATAAATTTCGATAATATTTAATTGGTTCTTCAACTGTTGTTTATTCTGATCATGTTGTTGTTAGATATTTGATGTCTAAATAGGATGTCAAGCCAAGATTAATACGGTGGATTTTGTTGCTTCAAGAATTCAATCTCACAATCAAAGACAAGAAAGGGGTAGAGAACGTGGTTGTAAATCATTTATCGAGACTCACAAACGAGTCACTAATTGATACAACTCCAATCAATGATTCCCTTCCCGATGAATTTTTATTATCCGTAAACACAATGCCTTGGTATGCTAATATTGCCAACTTTCTTGCAACAAGAAAGATACCGCCAGACTAGAGCCAGCAAGACGGGAGGAAATTTTTGACCGTAGTCAAAAGATTCTATGGAGTAGATCCATATATGTTTAAATGTTGCCTTGATCAGATTTTCAGACGATGCATATCGGATAATGAGATAAGTGGTGTTATTCAGTTTTGTCATTCAGAAGCATGTGGAAGTCATTTTTCATCTAAGAAAACCGCTGCAAAAATCTTACAGTGTGGATTTTATTGGCCCACCATTTTAAAGATACACACACATTCTGAAAAACTAGCGAAAATTGTCAAAAGTTGGGATCCATTTCAAAAGAAACATGATGCCTGTAAATCCCATCATTGTTGTCGAAATCTTTGATTGTTGGGGGATAGATTTCATGGGCCTATTTCCACCATCATTTGGATTTTTATATATTTTAGTTGCAGTCGATTATGTCTCAAAATGGGTAGAGGCAATTCCTTGTCGGAACAATGATCACACAACTGTGATCAAATTTTTAAAGGAAAACATGTTGAGTTGATTTGGAATCTCTCGGGCCATCATAAGTGATGGAGGTAAACACTTTTGTAATAGACCCTTTGAGTCCTTAATGAAAAAATATGGAATCACACCCAAAGTTTCCACCTCCTATCACCCCCAGACAAACGGTCAAGTTGAATTAGCGAATAGGGAAATTAAACAAATTTTAGAAAAAAAATGGTTAACCCAAAATCGCAAAGATTGGTCTCTTCGACTAACTGATGCACTTTGGGCATACCGAACAATTTTCAAAACATCTTTGGGATTGTCCCCCTATCCTCTTGTTTATGGAAAACCTTGTCATTTACCTGTAGACCTTGAGCATAAAGCATATTGGGCTATTAAAGCATTCAATTCAAACCTTGAAAATGTCGGTCATGAATGTAAATTATAATTAAATGAACTTGAAGAGTTAAGGAATGATTAATATGAGAACACGAAAATTCTTAAAGCTAAAACTAAGGCCTTTCATGATAGTCAAATTTCACGAAAAATATTTGAAGTTGGTCAAAAAATTTTGGTTTATAATTCTCGTCTTCAATTATTTCCTGGAAAATTAAAATCCAAATGGAGAGGCCATTCATTGTGAAACAAGTTTTCCTATACGAGTCTATTGACATTGAGAATTCTAGGGATGGTGATGTATTTTAAGTGAATTGACAGCGTCTGAAACCATTTTTAGAGTGCTCAAAATTTCAAAAAAAAATTTCTTGTCAAACCCAATATATCTTAATTGATGTAGTTTCTTTTATTTTCTGTTTAATATTTCTCTAATTTCCATTTTTCTTAGTTTTGCAGCATTTTTGTCTTTTCTATTTTCTTATCTCACACCCCAGTAAAGCAGCGGATAACGGTACTACGTGACTCAAAATCGATTATTTCAGTCTCCTAAAATTAATGATACCCTACAAACCAAAGCATGGAAGAAACTCTCGCAAACCTCCGCAAAATTTTCCTTCTCTTCCCCAAAATGCTCTGACAAAAATTTACAAAGCACGCACAAAAAGGATAGGGCTTCTTATGATTCATGGTATTCCTAGTGATATCCGATGGGTAATTGAAGCAAAAGTTCGCTTGGCAAGTGAGTCATCTGAATTTTTCATTTTTTACATGTCTGGTTTAGGGAAAAGCACATATGCTAAAAAATAAAGAGCTAAATAATTAGGTGTTTGTTATAAGTGTGCACGATGTACGTGCAACACTTGTTGTCGTTCTTTAGGAATGATGTCTGATAATCGCGAAGATAAAATTCAATTCATTAGGGATGGCTTGAGTAAGGAGTCTTTGGATGATATATCATTGACTATTAAGGCACATCTTAGTGGATATGTTCATCGAGAGATTCGCAAGTTACATACACAATTTCAAAAAGAAAGACAATAATACAGTCTCAGGAATCTGACTTTAAAAGACTCTATTTGTCAATTTATAAGAAAGTTGGATGGGAAGCCTATCCCCGACCCATAGAAGGTGTTCAAACCGTTACTGGACGTAAAGCCAGAGGAAGATGTGAGCCACAATCACAACTACCAGTATATATATTTTTTAATTATTGTGTTGATTTCCTTTACTTTAAATTACTGTTTTGATTTACTTTTTACTGACAGTATCTAACCTTTTTGCTCACGATCTATTTTCCTAATGATTGTCATTTTGTAGGTATTAGTGCATTTATTACTAACCCTTTTTAGGATTTATAAATTCAGCTCGTCACTTCTCTCTCTTCAACACATCTAGCTAAGAGAGATAGCACAAATGGAGACAACCTCAAAACGACGATTCACTAATATATGTGTGTTTTGTGGAACTAGCTCCGGAACTAAATCAGAATTTATTGATGTTGCGAGAGAATTGGTTAGAGTTATGGCAAACAGAAACATGCATTTAGTATATGGCGGTGGAAATCTTGGATTGATGAGGTGTATTTCAAAGGTTGTACAAGAAGGTGGCAGTCAAGTTTTGGGGATCATTCCAAAACCCTTAACACAAGACAACATCATCAGAAAATCAAATTGAGAAGAATGTATTGTCCTAGGTATGTTTGAAAGACTCACTGAAATGATCAATCATGCTGATGCTTTCATTGCTTTACCATGTGGGCTAGGAACGTTGGAAGATAAATTCACAGTTACGTCATGGGCAAACTTGAATATTCACCAAAAATCCATTGGGCTGTTTAATTGTTGGTGTTTGCTAAGGTCCAAAGATCATTAAACAAGCATGAAACAAGTATGAATACAAATCAACGAAGTTGCGGAATACTCACATCGATCGGTTGAGCGACGCATGAGGCAACAAAATCTGATTTTCTGCTCCATGGACTGCTCGGCAGTGACAGTGAGTTGGCTCACTATTTTTGGCCTTTGATGTTATCTTCCAAGCTCCAAGCTTCGTCAAACGATTCCAGGCTCATAGGTGGACTTCCCTATCACCTTTGCATGTCTCTCGGAGTGATAGCTCTTGTGATTTTTGCCACAAAAATCACCATACTTGCTTCCCATTTTCTTCTTGACTCACGGCAGTTCACTGCCAAAACCAGAAGAAAAATGCCCTCCATGCACGTGAGAGAGAGAAGTGAGGAAGAGAGGAGAGTGTGTGGTTGTTGGCTATTTTGTATATCAAATACACAAATCAATTTCCAAAATTAATTAATTGATTTTTCTCTTTCCAAAAGTCAAGTCATTAAAGCCAACCACCAACATCAATCAATCAGTCAATCCATCAATAAATCACATCAAGTGACAAGTTGTCACATCACTCAAACCGACTAATGATTTGACGCTTGATGCGACTAACGATTTGACGCTTGATTTGACTTGTGTGCAGCACTCGAATTCAAAATGCGAATGCGCTCGCAAATAATCACGGGTTCAGGTTCGCTAATTCCAAATTAACGAATTTTCCGTTGCGACGTAATTAAATGATTATGCCTTGCGAAATCACTATTCACGTCGCTAATGAATTAATTCTAAATTAATTCGTTCGCCCAAATTAAAATCTAATTTTAATTCCGCGTCGAAATCCATTTCGATTAATATATCGAATATATTAATTTAACTGATTAATTCCAAATTAATCGTTATCTCTCTTTAAATGATATTTTATCCCAGATAAAATATTTCCGCAATCAATCCCAGATTAATTTTCTCTCTCATCTAATTAATCCCAGATTAATTAAAAGTGTGAGTCATACGTCATCGGTGAATCTTTGGGAAGCGACCCATGAGATCCCCAGATATGTTGGCAGTAAATCCGGTCGTCGGACTATCCGAACACGTAAGTACCTAGTACTACGTTTGTACCGATTTACAAGACAAGGTTGGCTTCTAGCAAAGCGCCATGCCTACCCAATTCTCCAGAAATATCCTTACAGGAATAAAGGATCTATATCAGGCGTAATATACGTAGTATTATGTATGTCGATCCAGTATCGGATGATCACGTGCTAGGCTTGGGGCTGGAATTGTGTCTGCCCCGTACAAAGCACATGTCGGATGTCTAGTAACTAGTCTCTATAATCGGATAAACATGACCTTGTCATTTTATCCCGATGACTGCAGTACTTAAGAGTACTAGTACCGTATCCTACGTGACCATCATCTCCATATGACTGGAGTGACACTTCCGTCTTGACATCACACCCAACATACTACGATTCTCAATATACCCAACATAGGCGTACACAGAACCTGTTAAAGCCCTGGACGACCACAACCAAAGTATATTGATTGTCGCAAGTATTAGCGGTGCAAGTCTCAGGTTAAGACCAAATACACCTACCCTGATTTCAGACTTCCATAGACACATAGTCATACTACCAATGGAATTCCGAGGGGTCTATCCAGAGTGAAGCTGTTGCCGCACCATCGGTAAACAAAACCTCCTATCACACTTGCATAAGTATCCAATACTTAAATATATGAGAACTATGCCGTTGTGCTCCCACAACACGCACAAGTGCAATACTAGTCTATTCCGCATTATCGATGTCCAGTCTCGATAATACTACGACTAGGGATATTTAATGATTAATCCTTCGAGGACTGATACTCTCTCATATCATCTCAATCCAGGAACTAATCATAGGGACCTCCTATCATTTATACATCTAGGTGATCTAATCACAAATGATAAGAGCGCAATCTCCTTGTCACATAGTTAATTTGTACAACAACACAGTGATCTGTACAAATGGTGACGCTATGGGTCATAATTGTCCAACAATCTCCCACTTGGCCTATAGCCATTCACTCGACTGTCTTGCACCCGAACTATGTACGGTTGGCTCAAATTGCTGAGAAAAGGCTTTCGTCAGCGGATTTGCATGATTATCGTCTGATGCGATTTATACGATCATCACATCGCCATGATGTATGATCCGAACTAATCAGATGAATATCGAAGTATGTATCTGGATCGTTGATGAGACCATTAATTCTTTAGCCTGTGCTGACGCCTAGCTCAGCTGCTAACAGGATTATATCTAATCTAATTAGATTTGTTATCGACCCAAATGGCTTCAATTGCCGCCTCAGCTGCAGCAATTACCCGCATTTGTTGTTTATTCGGTAATGGTATCTTGCTTGGAAGATTTCCAGCTCACTGTACCGTTATTCAAACTGTATAGTACCTTTGTGCGACTTATAGTCATTTTTATTGGTTTATGAAACTTGCAGTAGTGATCCCAGTCACTTCAAGTTCTCCATCTCCACAGATTAAGATAGCATCCTTAGTTCTCTAAGAAACTAAGTATGTTCTTAATATCAATCCAGTGACTATCACTTGGATTGGCCTGTTTGTGACTCCATATGCTCAAAGCGTATGAGACACCAGGTCGCGTACATTTTTCAAGGTATGGTTTTCGGAGAGTTTTCTCGAAAGCCAAGCTTTCACCGATTGTAATATGGGAATATCATTTCCAAGAAATGACATATATTATCATTATTTTATAGGACAGTGATTGTCAGTGCGCTCCCACTAACCTTCTTATATACACAAGAATCTTTTACGTTTTGAATTAAATCATAAGCTATTATGATTACATCAAAACGATAATTCCAAGAACCTATGATTTCTTCAATCCAAAAATGGATCAAATAACCTGCAAACCTTGTTTGCTAGTTTTGGTACGACAAAATCGATGGGATGTTGTAAACATCCTCCAAATGGTTTCTTTTTCAGGAAAGCGATTTTGCCATTCAGCTGTCATATTTCATAAATGAAACATGCAGCTTTAGCAAGCATTATCCAAATGGATTTACAGTGGAAACAGGTAAAAGGTTGAATCGTAATCAACACATTGTTGATAACGATACATTTCCGCTAAAAGCCTAGCTTTATTCGTTGGTATGTTGCAATCCATGTACATCTTCCTTGAAGACTTATAGTACCATTAGGCAAAATGCTTTGCGGTACATCAACTAGTATCCAAACTGGTTGATATACATGGAATCCATTTCGGACACATGGCACTTTGCCATAATTAGGGAGTTGATACATTGTATCACTTCCTCATATGTAGTCAGTTGGAATTCCTCAATAAGATTGACATCTTTATGAGGTGAGATCAGAAACCCATACCCCAGGTTGTCTTCTGACTCTCTCCGACTTTACGCGGTTCTTATGTATTCGAAGATTAATGGTATAGTTTCATCCTTGATGAACTATTTATGTTCCATTAGGACTCGGTGCCTGGAATAGTATTACTCCGATTTTCATCGAGTTTTACTATCCTCCCACTTACCACTGCATATCGGTATTCCTCTTAGGAAAACCACATGGTTAGCAACAATTACATTGTTCTCTAGTGAGTTGTATAAGTACTATACTTTGGTATCCCTAGGATAACCTACAATTGGCACTTATCCAATTTGGGTTTTAGTTTGGTATCATCCAAACATATGCCAAGCATACCCAAACATTCAGGAATGAGAAACCGGTTTCTTTCCCGTTCATATCTAATATGAAATCTGTCAAATAGATTTTTATAAGAACCTTATTCAAAATAAGTTCTGCACTGTTTATGCTTATCCGTTGAAGGAAATGGTAGCTCAGAGCGACTCATGATTAACCTTATCATGTCCAACAAAATTCGGCTACTCGGTTCGGACACACCGTCAAAATGAAGTGTTCCAGGAGGAGTCCTCATTTGAAAAAAATACTTTACTCTTTCAAGTATATTAGAAACTTATTGCTTAAGTATTTTCCATTACGGTCTAACCGTGACGGTTTAATACTTTAGCCGATCTGTTTGTCTATTTCGTGTCGAAACTTTAAAAGTTTCCGATTTGTGTTTCAAAAGAAACACATAACCATAACGCGATGCCACATCCGTAAGGTCACAAAATATTCATATCCACATCTAGCCTAGCTAGACATGGGCCCACTTGCTTCACTATGAACTATGGCTAACAGATCGGTGGCATTTGCACTTTTACCAACTAAATAGTGTTATTTGAATGGAATCAAATCAGTCCGAGTACCCACTCTTCGAAAGTGTGGATATACGAGTCTCGTTTGATTGTGTCCCAGACAACAATGCCACAATTAGTTTCTTCTGATCAAATCAGTTTGAGCTATTTGTTTGTCATGTTATACGTTTGAGATTTATTTATATTCAAAATATAAATTCTGTTATTCACATCTAATGTGTTTATCTCAATATCATCTTTATATAATGAAACACTTTAGTGTTCTAGAATATAAAGGTTCACCCGCAACGGGTTAAACACTGATATAAAGATAATGTTTCTAGTAAAACTAGTTACAATATAACAGTTTCCAAATTTAGATACACACCCGAAGGTAGTTCCTAAATTTAGGTATCTACGGTTAAAACAACGATTTTCATCCCGTTTCCAATTCGCAGATTAATCTCAACTGAAGTCAGTATCCTTCTCATAGCAGATTCTGAACATCATTATGTATTTATGTATCACACTAAGTATTTAAAATCTAATTTTAATACTAATAGTGAACATAATGTTGACAAACATATTTGAAGTCAGAGCCTTGCTCGTCTTCAATTCCTTCATGTCTGCTTTGTCCAAACGGCAGTCACGCTTCTGCGATCCCGTTTGCCACAATTTAAGCAGACATTTTAGGATATGTCCTTTTATCTTCCTAGAAGATTATAATGATTTTGCCTTTGCCCTTTTCACATTGCCCTTTTCACATTCCAGAAGCCTTCGGGCAAGCCTTGGTCTTCTAGAATATCGAAGTAAGGTGCGCCTTGCGCTACTTGCCTATTGCAAACTTTGACTTTGTCTCCTTGAGAATAGTCATTAACTCTCCAAGAGTTATTATTGCAATTTAGTATTTCTAAGATCTAATTATAGATCTATGAAAATCCTTGAATTTCATTATCATACTTTAAGGATCTAATCCTTAGTTCTGATTCAGAAATTAAGGAGTCTACTGACAAGTTTAATGGATTAAGCACTAAAGTTATCATCACATAAATCTTCCAAAGATTATGTTCGACTATTTGCTTAACTCCGGGCTTTAGGCATAATATGTTATTTTATCAAATAAAGTAACTTATTAATTTCCAGGACCATCCTGAAATTTATTCCCAATTTGAAAATTAAACCATTTAAATACATTTTCCCTAGGATTATGTTTTAAATGTCAATATTTCAATTTTATCTTGATTTTAATAGTCCAACTATTTAATCAATGATTTAGGAACTATTTATTATAATGATTACAATAGTCCAACTATTTAATCAACTATAATTTAATAGATTAAAATCAATTATATTGATTACTATAATCCAATTATAAAATCAACTATAAATGAATTGTTTGAATATAGTCCAACTATTAATTAAAACAACGTTTAAATATTAGTCCAACTAACATTTAATTTATATGACGAATGATATTTGTTTGAGCGCGTATGGCAAGTAATTAAACGAATATTGCAAATTCAATTCTTGCCTCCCACTATTTTTCGGCGAGCCTCTAACCCTCTGTCGAGTACTCGGGAAACCGTGTTTCCTAGCGGGCTAGTATCCCGTTAAATATCACACAATCTTGACTTTGGCCAACAAATTGTATGATAATTAACTAGGTAGATCTCTAAGATCAATTGGATCCAATCCAATTCCTAGATCCAGCAGGGGGACATCCAAGTCCGAAACATATATCTTATATATGCCAATACACCCAAATGATTTCCAACACATCCAATGATCAAAATCAAAAAACCCAAGACAATTTAGGGCATGCTCATTTTCGGCCAAGCCATAAAATTTGGGGAAATTTGTTCCAAACACAATTTAATCAAATTGATCCAATCAATCATCCACAAAACATCAATTAAGCATATTAAATCATCCAATTTCATTATTCATGCTCAAAATCAATTTTACTCAAATTTTAAGCCCTAAACATTTTTCATGCTTTTCCTTGCTCTGGATACCATTGTTGGTGTTTGCTAAGGTCCCAAGATCATTAAACAAGCATGAAACAAGTGCGAATACAAATCAACGAAGTTACGGAATACTCACATCGATCGGTTGAGCGATACGGGAGGCAATAAAATCTGATTTTCTGTTCCATGGACTGCTCAGCAGTGACAGTGAGTTGGCTCACTGTTTTCGGCCTTTGATGTCATCTTCCAAGCTCCAAGCTTCGTCAAACGATTCCCGGCTCATGGGTGGACTTCCCTATCACCTTCGCATGTCTCTCGGAGTGCTAGCTCTTGTGATTTTTGCCACAAAAATCACCACACTTGCTTCCCATTTTCTTCTCGACTCACGGTAGTTCACTGCCAAAACCAGAAGAAAAATGCCCTCCATGGGCGTGAGAGAGAGAAGTGAGGAAGAGAGGAGAGTGTGTGGTTGTTGGCTATTTTGTGTATCAAATACACAAATCAATTTCCAAAATTAATTAATTGATTTTTCTCTTTACAAAAGTCAAGTCATTAAAGCCAACCACCAACATCAATCAATCAATCCATCAATCAATCAAATCAAGTGACAAGTTGTCACATCACTCAAAGTGACTAATGATTTGATGATTGATGCGACTAACGATTTGACGCTTGATTTGACTTACGTGCCACACTCGAATTCGAAATGCGAATGCGCTCGCAAATAATCGCAGGCTCGAGTTCGCTAATTCCAAATTAACGAATTTTCCGTTGCGACGTAATTAAATGATTATGCCTTGCGAAATCACTATTCATGTCGCTAACGAATTAATTCTAAATTAATTCGTTCGCCCGAATTAAAATCTAATTTAATTCCGCGTCGAAATCCAATTTCGATTAATATATCGAATATATTAATTTAACCGATTAATTCCAAATTAATCGTTATCTCTCTTTAAATGATATTTTATCCCAGATAAAATATCTCCGCAATTAATCCCAGATTAATTTTCTCTCTCATCTAATTAATCCCAGATTAATTAAAAGTGCGAGTCATACGTCATCGATGAATCTTTGGGAAGTGACCCATGAGATCCCTGGATATGTAGGCAGTAAATCCGGTCGTCAGACTATCCGAACACGTAAGTACCTAGTACTACGTTTGTACCGATTTACAAGATAAGGTTGGCTTCTAGCAAAGCGCCATGCCTACCCAATTCTCCAGAAATATCCTTATAGGAATAAAGGTTCTATATCAGGCGTAGTATACGTAGTATTGTGTATGTCGATCCAGTATCGGATGATCACGTGCTAGGTCTGGGGCTGGAATTATGTATGCGCCATACGAAGCACATGTCAGATGTCTGGTAACTAGTCTCTATAATCGGATAAACATGACATTGTCAATTTATCCCGTTGACTGCAGTACTTAAGAGTACTAGTACCGTATCCTACGTGACCATCATCTCCTTATGACTGGAGTGACACTTCCGTATTGACGTCACACCCAACACACTACGATTCTCAATATACCCAGCATAGGCGTACACAGAACCTGTTAAAGCCCTGGACGACCGCAACCAAAGTATATTAATTGTCGCAAGTATTAGCGGTGCAAGTCTCAGGTTAAGACCAAATACACCTACCCTGATTTCAGACTTCCATAGACACATTGTCATACTACCAATGGAATTCCGAGGGGGTCTATTCAGAGCGAAGCTATTTCCCGTACCATCGGTAAAACACAACCTCCTATTACACTTTCATGAGTATCCTATACCCAAACTTATGAGAACTTTGCCGTTGTGCCCTCACAACACGCACAAGTGTAATACTAGTCTTTTACGTATTTATCGATGTCCAATCTCGATAATACTCTGACTAGGGATATTTAATGATTTATCCTTCGTGGACTGATACTGTCTCATATCATTCTCAATCCAGGAACAAATCACAAGAACCTCTCATCATTTATACATCTAGGTGATCTAATCATAAATGATAAGAGTGCAATCTCCTTTGTCACATAGTTAATTTATACAACAACACCGTGATCTGTACAAATAGTGATGCTATCGGTCATAATTGTCCAACATTAATGTTAATGGATTTTTCGATTTTCTTTTTGTATTTCTTGAAGATGCAAAAGAAATGGGTTTATTTCAAAACCGGTAAGAGACATCTTCCTAACTGAAAGAAAAGATGATGATTTAATTGACCAACTCTTAGCCTATGAACCAAAATTTGACCCCATTCTTTCCAAATTGAACTCGTCTGGTAATGATCGTGGAAAAAATCCAAAGTAAACCTGGACCTTAATCTGTAATCTTTAGTCGTACCTGTAACTGTCAATCCACACTAAATAGGTGATATCTTCTAAACTCTACTTCTCTTTCTTTAAATATTGGGGACAATGTCTCATTTTCGTTGGGGGAGGGGATGGTTTACTAGATAATTTTCATGTTTCATTGATGTTTTTATTAAAAAAAATATTTTTACTTTGTTGTTATTTTGTGTGTAAGAATATATATCCATATATATACACACAACTAACAACAAATTTGTTTTCTAAACCAAGTGAAATTGTTGTTCAAATGTGGCTGTGTAAGGAGATTTTTTTTACTCATGAATCGCATCTCAATATAATTCGTAACATGTTATTTGTTGTTCCTTTTTTTTTGAATCATTTAAATTTGTGAATTCTCCATTACATTGATTAAATTGATCTTTATATGCTCATCTGACAGATATTATCAACAACATGGTAACATATGATCATGGGTGGTAAGAGAAAATTATGTAATATTCAGTTCTCTAGTCTGCTGGAGGTAACATCTAAAGGCAGTAAAAGTTTTATATATATATTCAAAAAAAAATAATCATGCTTTTATTTAGTAACCGGACATCTTACCTCAGCAAGCAGTGATTGTTCACGTAAAACGGTAGAGTTTGATTTAGTTTAATAAAGCATTTTACTCAGTAACCAGACATATTTCCTCAGCAAGTAATGATTATTCACGTAAAATGGTAGAGCTTGAAAAAAAATGAAGTTTGAATAAAGTTCAGTTTCGTAGCCTTTTTAACTCGAGCAATTGAGTCCGTAAGGTGTCTTAACACTTAGTACCCTAAGGCCAACTGGTCTGGGAAATACTGACCCAAAGCTCGTTACAAGGGCTAAAAAGAAAGCTTAAGGGAATCAGATAATTTTTCTTTTTAATATCTGAGATCCGAGCCATTAAGTCTGTAGGGGTGTCTTAACACCTAGTGCCCTAAAACCAACTGGTTTGGGAGTCACTGGCCAAAAGTTTGATACAAGGATTGAAGATATGTTTATGAATAAACTTTCACTGTCAAAAGGTGTAAACTTTAACATAATTTTAGGACAAAAATATTACTCTCTTTTCAACAAACACATGTGGATATTGTTGGCACAATATATTGATTAATATTTTATTTTATGAGTGTATGGAAGAATGGTAAAAAATACATGACAAGTAATTTATTTGATCATTTAGAAAAAAGAAAACAATTGTTAACTTAGATAAGAATTATGCTTTTAGATTTCGCTTGAATTACTAGGGACTATTAATAAGCTGGTTGGGGGTGTGATGAACATTAAAAAGTACATATTTATTATACGATAAATCAATCATTTTACACATGTAGTTTCACTAATCCCCTTGAATTGGCACGTTTGTGAAATAATATTTTAAGTTATGTTTTGACTATTTTTATCGTGTTATTTTTGTTATTTAATAGGCAAAATACTGCTCGGAAGCTCGACAGGAAAAACCAGACTTGGAAAAGGGCAAAAAATAGAAATTCAGCTTCCGCGTCGCGACACGAAAATGTCTGCGCGTCGTGACGCGCCTTATAAGACGAAAATGTCTGCGCGTTGTGACACGCCGACCGAACTTTGCCTATAAATTGAAGCCTCCTGTAGAAGAAATTTTCATACTTTCGTTCCGAATTCCTCTATAGATTTTGGAGAGAGAGTGTCTTGTGTGTTTATTTATTTAAAGATTTCTGTAATATCTTTTTCTTTCAATAATAAAATTACGGGAATTTTTAATTACAAAATGAGTAGCTAACTTCTTTCCGCTGGGATAATGAGTGAAGCTTTTATAATGAAAACTTAGATCAATCTCGCCTACATTACGTCCGCGTTTCCATCCTATATACCACGAGAGGCGACACACTTTTCATTTTATTCAAGGGCCACAACATACATCATTTTACAATACATGCATTTTTTTTTATCTGTTCAAAGGCCACAACATGCATCACTTCGTAATAATCATGCAAACGAAAATTAATAAATGATAAAAATACAATTGAAAACGGATGTAAAAAATACCCTCAGGTCTAACCTTTTTTTTGTCGACTTTCGGACTTGCGTTTTACGGAGATCGGAAGGGTTAAAGCTCCTCAACTTTTCTGGTTCACTGGTTTGCGTTTTAATTCGCTGTTTCGCTGCTCAAGCTACTGTTTTGACTCCGTTTTGCTGCTATTTTACTGCCATTTTGCTGCCGTATTTTGGTCACTGTTTTTAGTGTTTTAGGCTACTGTTTTGAGCAGTTTCTGGACTGTTTTACTGGGCAGTTTCTGGGTTAATTCGGGGCTGTTTGGCTTACTATTTTTGGGTGGTTAAGGGTCGGTTTATAGGGCTCGTGTTTTGATGGACGGTACAAATGGAGAGGGTATTAAGGGGCTGTAGAGTGCTCAGCCAGTGAAGGTTTAGGGGCAGCAGAGTGCTCTGGATGCTAGAGGTGTCCTAGGGTCCTCGGTGTGGGCTGCCATGTATGGCTTTTAATGAATGGGTTGCTGCTTTAGCGTGGGTGTGCTAGGTCAATTTACAGGGTTGTGGCGCCTTGATACGTGAGTGAGTTATTGTTATTGGCAGGCTTGATGAATGAGGCAGGTGGCGTCTGGATTGAAGGTTACGTGAAGGGCTGATGAAGGAATTTGAATGAAGAGAGAGGGGCTGTTTTTGTGGCTGCTTCGTGAGTGTGTTCAGGGCTATGGAGGTTGAAGAGCCAGCCGAGAATGTCTAAGGGGAGAGCTGAGTGTATGATCTTCTTTACGTGTGCATGTGAGGGAGGTTGACGTGATGGGAGGCTATGAAGGGTGTTACTACCGAGTTGAGAGATGAAGGTTGATAGTCTTAGGGTTTTCTTGTTTTTAGGTTTTTTGTTCTTTCGGTTGGTGGGGGTAAGGCTGGTTTTTGTGTCGTGTGAGAGTCAATAGCTTTAGGGTTTGCTTGGTGTTTATTTTTTGTTTATGCCGTGTATTAGAGAGTGAAGGGAATGCCTTGGAAAAGTGTTGTTTAAATAGACAAGGGCTAGGGTTTATCCTTGCTTGACAAGGAAGGGATTTGGTGCATTCAATTAGGATCTGATTTAGTGTCAAACAAGGAAATCCTAAGATATGATTGGGGGACATGTCTTGGCTAGATTAGGAATACAATATATTTAATTTGTTATGATTGATTTTAATTAGGCATGATATTTGTTAAGTTAGGTATATAATATTTTTGATTGATTTTAATTAGGCATGATTTTATTTTATGTTTTATTTAATTTGGTATATGATTTTTAGATTTTATTTAATTTGGTTTGATTTAATTAATTATTTTATTTAATTTGGTATATGGATTAATATTTTATTTAATTGGGTTGTATTTTGAGGGCATTGGTCGTGAGTGGGCTTCCCTTGGGCGTGAGTGGGCTTGGCTTGGTGGGTTTGGTTTGTGTGGGCTTACGGGGGTTTTAGGTCAAGGCCAAGGGGTTTGCGGGGATTTTGGGCCGAGGTTAAGTGGTTTGCAGATTTTTTTAGGCTAAATGTGCTTTAAAACGGAGGTCCAACGAGCGAGATTGGAGCTAAATATGCGGATAAAATTTAACGAAATGCCGATTCCCTTCCGACAACCGTTTCCCGTAACTTCCTCGACTAAAAAGATAGTGCCTCCAAATGAGACTCATCATAGGGACTCACATGCAAAAATGCAATGCCTACAGTCGCCCCCACTTTGATGGGACTTGTGCAGTGTGTGACTTTGAACATCCTATCAAAGTTATGCAATGCATTTTCACTTACCTGGCTCGCCAGCTATTGCTTAACTTACTTGTTATCGTGAGATGCTTTGACCTTTGGGCTTTATTCTCGAACTATGTTGAGAGAAAGCTTTATTCTCCTGGGCTTTATTCCCGAGCTGTTTTGCAAGTGGGCTTTATTCCTCTAGGCTTTGCTTATGAACCGTGTAAAGATAGAGCTTTATTCCCCTGGGCCTTGTTCCCGAGCTGTATTGAAGGTGGGCTTTATTCCTCTAGGCTTTTTTCCAAACTGTATCAAGATAGGGCTTTATTCCTTTAGGCTTTATTCCCGAGCTGTGTTGAGGTAGAGCTTTATTCCCCTGGGCCTTGTTCCCGAACTGGTTTGAAAGTAGGTTTTATTCCTTTGGGCTGTATTCCCGAACTGTGTTGAGAGATGGCTTTATTCCCATGGGCTGTATTCCCGAACTGTACTGAGAGAGAGCTTTATTCACCTGGGCTGTATTCCCGAACTGTACTGAGAGAGAGCTTTATTCTCCTGGGCTGTATTCTCGGAATGTACTGAGAGAGATCTTTATTCTTCTGGGCTGTATTCCCGGAAGGTACTGAGAGAGAGCTTTATTCTCCTGGGCTGTATTCCCGAACCGTGCTGAGAGAGAGCTTTATTCTCCTGGGCTGTATTCCCAAACCGTACTGATAGAGATCTTTATTCTCCTGGGCTGTATTCTCGAACCGTGCTGAGAGAGAGCTTTATTCCTCTGGGTTGTATTCCCGGAATGTACTGAGAGAGAGCTTTATTCTCCTGGGCTGTATTCCCTAACCGTGCTGAGAGAGAGCTTTATTCTCCTGGGCTGTATTCCCGAACTGTACTGAGAGAGAGCTTTATTATCCTGGGCTGTATTCCCGAACTGTACTAAGAGAGAGCTTTATTCTCCTGGGCTGTATTCCCGAACTATGCTGAGAGAGGGCTTTATTCTCCTAGGCTGTATTCCCGAACTGTGCTGAATGTGGGCTTTATCCCCGATTTGAGCTGACCGTGGGCTTTGTTCCTGAATTGTACTGAATGTGGGCTTTATTCCCTGATCTGAGCTGACTGTGGGCTTTGTTCCCGAATTGTACTGATATGGGCCTCGCCCCAAACTAATACTAATATGGGCCTCGCCCCCAGACTGATACTGATATGGGCCTCGCCCCCAGACTGATACTGATGTGGGCCTCGCCCTAAACTGATACTGATATGGGCCTCGCCCCCAGACCTTTACTGATATGGGCCTCGCCCCCAGACTGATACTTATATGGGCCTCACCCTCATACTGAACTGATGTGGGCCTCGCCCCCAGACTGATACTGATGTGGGCCTCACCCCCAAACTGATACTGATTTAGGCCTCGGCCCAGATTGATACTGATGTGGGCCTCGCCCCAAACTGATACTGATATGGGCCTCGCCTCAAACTAATACTGATATGAGACTCGCCCCCAGAGTGCCATACCCAAAATGCAAACTCAAATGGGCCTCAACCCTGGGATTATTACCCAAATCTAATACTCTGCTTTTTACCGTTTCTGATTAGCTTGTTCTTTGCCGCTTTATTTTTTCTTCTTCAAAACCTATGAACACAAAACAAAACAAACACAAAAGGATGCGAAATGTGTTACGTCTATGCATGCATGAATGTTCCTATCCCGTCGGGTTAGGTCTTCTGCCAATTCTCTTGGTGACTGCTCAGTCTTCTTTTCCTCAGGCAAGCCACTGCTTAAATCTGTCTACGTTGATCGGCTCGGTGAACTAATTCTCTTCCAAGTCTGATATTCTCACTACGCCCATTTCCCAATTTCTGAATGGCTATCTTATCTTTTCTGCTTGCTTATTTCGAGGATTCCCCGTGTTCTAAACATCACTGAATTTCATAGTACCCAGGTTGAATGCTTTTCTCAAATATACTCATATTGTAAAAGAGATTCAGCGAAATGAACGTCTTTATTATCATTTAAAAATGGTTCGAACATATAGACTAAATCAATGTCTATATTAAAAATGCAGGATCAAATAAACTAGGAGGAATAACTTCATCATTCGCAACATTGCCTTCTTCCTTGGCCTATGGTTCTTCACTGTTATCCTTTATCTCAATGCAAGAAGCTTGGGTGGTTGAGTGGCTTTACGGTTGAGGGTTCATGTGTGTGTTGGGTTGTTCTTTTTCTAGATTGGGTATTTTTTGGGAGTCAATGAGGTTTTGGACCTCATGCCTAAGGCGGGTGCAGTTGTCGGTGTCATGGCCTTTTCTTGATGGAAGTAACAATACTGGTTTAGGTTGAGGTACGGTGGTACAGGTTTTGGAAATGGCCTAGGTTCCAAAGGTTTTAGAAGTCCTTACATTTTCAGTTTCTCGAACACATTTGACCAAGGTCTACCAAGATTGGAGAATCGCCTGTTCTTGACGGTAGCGACCTCGGCAGTAGCGGGCTTGGTCTCAGAAGGCCCCCCAAAAGTTCTTCTATTCTGGCCATAAAACTTTCTATTTTCAGCCTCCTCTTCTTCAATATCCATAACAGTCTCTCTCAACTGTCAGAAATCAGTAATCATGGAGGTCATCCTTCTCAGCTTACCATAAATAGAGGGCTTGGTGCCCTTGATAATCATCTTAATTTGGTCTTTCTCTGAAGGCCGAGTCTGTATTTTCAAAAGCTGGCTTCTCCAGCGATCCACATACTCTTTGAAACTTTCCTCTGGCTTCTGCTTAGTGTTCTCCAAATCACGGAGTGACAAGTCAATCTCTAAGTCTGTAACATACTGCTTCAGAAAAGCATCAGCTAGTTCCCTCCAATCTTCCTTAACCTTCTTCTCAAGGCTATGATACCAAACCACATGTGCCCCCAAGAGTGACATCCCAAACATCTTTTGGACTTGGCGCTGTGATAGGCCCACTGAACTCATGACTAGACATATTGCTGCAGATGGACTCTCGGGTCTCCATTCCCATTAAACTTGGCCATGTCGGGCATTTTAAACTGAGCTGGCAGCTGTTCTCCGAAGGTCATTGCCTCATAATCTAACAACTCTTCATGTTTACCCCTCATTTTGCGGTAACTGTTTCAACCTGATCTCGAAGCTTCTGAAATTCTGCCTGAGACCCAATCACTCTGCATGTTGCATACTCTGGCATGTCATCATCAAAAGTGGGGATATCATCCCCAAACCCATTCAGAGGCTCCTCGCGCCTCATATTCTCAGAATTTCCCCAGCACGGGGTACAACCATATTTTCCATGGCGGTAGTCAAGGCTTGCAACTGTTCGGTAATCTTGGCGAAACCATTTTCCAACTGATCTATCTGAGATACCTCGTTATCGGATGTACTCATATCTTTTTACCGGTCTTTTAGTGAGTCTTCACTCTTCCCCAACCCAACGGGAATCTATGATGGCTTTTAGACACAGAGGGTGTTAACAGGATATATGTATGCATGAGATGAATGAGATGCATGCGATACAAGGAATATATCAACTCATTAAAATCTTCACACAAATCGGCCCATCATCATTTTAGAAGCTTTTGGGCTAACTGTCATAGGAGTGAACTCGTCCCAGTTTAAATGGCCCAACAAGTTCACATCTCATGGCAAGAAGTCCAACCGTATCCAAATGATAATGCTCCCAAACACAAACATACAATGGCCCATTGGCGTTTTAGAAGCTTTTGGCCCAATCATCGTAAGATACGTTCTTTTCCCAGTTTAAATGGCCCAACAAGCCCATACCTCATGACAAAAGGTCCGAATGGATCCAAACGACAATTTTCCCAAACACAGCATACATAAATAATTTCTACAGAGTGGCCCATCAACATTTCAGAAGCTTTTGGCCCAATCGTCATAGGATACGAACTTGTCCCAGTTTAAATGGCCCAACAAGCTCTCATTTCTGACAAGAATCCCAACTGCATCCAAATGAGGATGGTCCACAAGCACAAGGAAATAGTTGCTATAGGCCGTACAATTCCGGTCTACGTATGGGTTTGCGGGAGTGTAGAGAAAGACTCTCGCTGGCGAAGGATTACCCACAACTAGGTCTCCCCACTCAAGGGTTCGAGCGACCAAGTGAGCGCACCTTTTTTTATACCTTACAGTACGTGCCAACGAGTTATGGTGTGTGACTAACTGTCAAATGGATTTCTTGATGCAGATTCCCCAGAGGGAGGGTGGAGCGAGGCTCTCTTAAGTACCCAAGCCTCTTAGGCTCTTATCGCTTGGTGACAGGAATAAGCAACAAGTTGTACAGATAAGTCTGTCACAATAGGCTACAAGTAGATGATTATCTAGGTGCCTTCACAACTTTTCCTTCTAGAAAGGTAGTGAGTGAAGGAAGACACCAAACCATTACCCAGCCTAAACAATATGCCTTTGATTAAACCCCTTTTAACTCATAGTAGACACAGTTAATTAAAGCAAAAATCATAATATTACAAGACATTATTTCGGGGCCGATTCTCTATCCCAGTGGAGTCGCAAGACTGTGGGAACACAGAAACTTGGGCGACGCATGCTGTTCTGGGTTCGCGGCCCGATTGGGAGTACGAAGTAGCCCGCGGGGGACTAAACCGGAGAAATAATAGAGTCGCCACCCGGTGTGAACCGGGAGAAAGATTTAAGGCCGCACTCACCCCTCGCAAGGGAAGACCTCAAACCGTTGGGTTCAGAATGGTCCTTTACTTATGCCACTTGTAATAAAATGATTTGTGTAATAATCTTACCAATCCTAAGCAACATATTTCCAAGGATAATTTACTCCTAAGTTTGCATGCATAGGTACAAAGCTCATATCTAAGTTCACATATAACACATTTTCATATTTTGCATACAACCAATTTGCATACAATCTATGTCCAAATTTGCATACAACCTACTTGCATATAATCTATGTCCGAATTCATGCATAAAGATAAATTGACATACAGAAAGCATAGAATTTCACATTGGTAGACACAGAAGCGCAAACAAATAACATTCATACAAGCATGCATATTAAGGAAAGACAATTAAGCGCATAATGGAAATAGATAACTAAAGAGGTAATACGAATGCATAAGGTAAAAAGAGACAACTAGATGCTAAAATAGACATGTCGTGATGTGATGCAGAAAAGATATCTAGAATTGACATGAACACACGCGTGGGCCTTTTTCCAAGTGGTACATGGAATTGTATCCCTAGTACAGATCATACTACCGTCCATTCGGAATCGGCTATGAAATTTATGTCCGGGTTTCCATCCTATATACCACGAGAAATAATACCCAAATGCCATCATAACATAGGTACACCAATGATAATAGATCGAGCCAAGACAAGGATAGATGATGCAATCAATAGATGAAAGACGCGGCAAATATCGTGGTAAAGGTAGCCTTTTAGGCTTTTCTTCCCCCAAATGGAGAACCTTTTAGTCCATCACCATAAGCCCATGCACTTTTCATTACAATGCGTACAAAGATAAAGATAACAATATCGGACTTCGTATACCCAATTGAACACATCTTACATTCAACCGAATATACATCAACCGGCGCGGCAAAACATCGTGGTAAATGGTTTTAACCCCTCGAAATAGGGGACCTTTAATCCAAATTACTAAACCCATGCGCTCGATCACATAATGCATATAAAAAATAAAGACAATAATATCAGACTTCGTATACCCGATTGAACACATCTTACATTCAACTGAATATACATCAACCGGCGCGGCAAAGCATCGTGGTAAGGTATTTTAACCCCTCAAAATAGGGGACCTTTAATCCAACTTACTAAGCCCATGCGCTCGATCATATCATGCATATAAAAAATAAATACAATAATATCGGACTTCGCATACCCGATTGAACACATCTTACATTCAACCGAATATACATCAACCGGCGCGACAAAGCATCGTGGTAAAGGATTTTAACCACTCAAAATAGGGGACCTTTAATCCAACTTACTAAGCCCATGCGCTCAATAATATTATGCATATAAAAAATAAATACAATAGCATCGGACTTCGTATACCCGATTGAACACATCTTACATTCAACCGAATATACATCAACCGACGCGGCAAAGCATCGTGGTAAAGGATTTTAACCCCTCAAAATAGGGGACCTTTAATCCAACTTACTAAGCCCATGAACTCGATCACATCATTACATAAACAAATAACATGCGGAAATCAAATAGCGAATAATAAACAAATCAAAACAACATAAAATGAAATATGCGCCATTTACTCAAGTGGTACGTGGAGTTGTATCCCGAGTACAGATCATACTACCGTCCATTCAGAATCGGCTATGAAATTTATGTCCGGGTTTCCATCCTATATACCACGAGAGGCGACACACTTTTCATTTTATTCAAGTGCCACAACATACATCATTTTACAATACATGCATTTTTTTATCTATTCAAAGGCCACAACATGCATCACTCCGTAATAATCATGCAAACGAAACTCAATAAATGATAAAAATACAACCGAAAATGGATGTAAAAAATACCCTCAGGTCTAACCTTTTTTTTTCGACTTTCGGACTTGCGTTTCACGAAGATCGGAAGGGTTAAAGCTCCTCAACTTTTCTGGTTCACTGGTTTGCTTTTTACCTCACTGTTTCGCTTCTCAAGCTACTGTTTTGACTCCATTTTGCTGCTGTTTTACTGCCGTTTTGCTGCCATATTTTGGTCACTATTTTTGGTGTTTTAGGCTAATGTTTTGAGCGGTTTTTGGACTGTTTTACTGGGCAGTTTCTGGGTTAATTCGGGGTTGTTTGGCTTACTGTTTTTGGTGGTTAAGGGTCGGTTTATAGGGCTTGTGTTTTGGTAGATGGCACAAATGGAGAGGGTATTAAGGGGATGTAGAGTGCTCGGCCAGTGAAGGTTTAAGGGCAGCAGAGTGCTCTGGCTGCTGGAGGTGTCTTAGGGTCCTCAGTGTGGGCTGCCATGTATGGCTTTTAATGAATGGGTTGCTGCTTTAGCGTGGGCGTGCTAGGTCAATTTACAGGGATTTGTCGCCTTGATACGTGAGTGAGTTAGCGTTATTGGCAGGCTTGATGAAGGAGGTAGGTGGCGTCTGGATTGAAGGTTACGTGAAGGGCTGATGAAGGAATTTGAATGAAGAGAGATGGGCTGTTTTTGTGGCTGCTTCGTGAGTGTGTTCAGGGCTGTGGAGGTTCAAGAGCCAGCCGAGAATGTCTAAGGGGAGAGCTGAGTGTATGATCTTCTTTACGTGTGCATGTGAGGGAGGTTGACGTGATGGGAGGCTGTGAAGGGTGTTACTACCGAGTTGAGAGATGAAGGTTGATAGTCTTAGGGTTTTCTTGTTTTTATGTTTTTTGTTCTTTCGGTTAGTGGGGGTAAGGCTGGTTTTTGTGTCGTGTGAGAGTCAATAGCTTTAGGGTTTGCTTGGTGTTTATTTTTTGTTTATGCCGTCTATTAGAGAGTGAGGGGAATGCCTTGGAAAAGTGTTGTTTAAATAGACAAGGGCTAGGGTTTATCCTTGTTTGACAAGTGTAGGACACAGAAACTGGGCGACGCATGCTATTCTAGGCTCGCAGCCTAGTTGGGAGTACAGAGTAGCCCACGGGGGACTAAACCGGAGAATAATGGAGTCGCCACCCGGTGTGAACCGGGAAAATGATTTAATGCCGCACTCACCCCTCGCAAGGGAAGACCTCAAACCGTTGGGTTCGGAATGGTCCCTTACTTATGTCGTTTGTAATAAATGGATTTGTGCAATATTAACCAAGTCTACTTAACATGTATAATGGTCAAAGTAGTCTGAATTCTTATAAAGCCTAAATCTAGGTATGCATGCTTCAAAAGTAAACTTTTATAACAGCAAACACATGATATCACACATCAACATGTTAAATAACTAATGATCTAAACATAACATAACTCAAATTCCTAATACGAAAGGTAAATAACTAGGTCATGCTAAAAATAACACAACATTCTAATAGCTTAATCATGCTCAAATACAAGTTTGGATGAAATGAAATATGTGAATCCTTCAAGTGGTACGGGGTATTGTATCCCGAGTGCAAACCATAATACCGTCCATTCGGATTCGGCTATGGAATTTTTGTCCGGGTTTCCATCCAATATACCACAAGAAAGAACACATATTTCATTCACCCGAAATCACATCATATACTAAGTCATAATTCTCATGCGAAGAAAAGTAAATTACATGCTTTTCTAAGTTACTAATTTACATAACTTAAATTAAATAACATGCTAAACCAATTATTCATGCTAAACACATTTCCTAAGTCATTATTTCATGTGAACAAATTCCAACAACATGCTAATCTAATTATCCATGCTAGATATCACAAAATATATCTCCTAAATCATTATTTCATGTGAATAGATTCAATAATATAAACCCTCAGGTCTAACCTTTTGTGTCGTTCTTCGGAGGTGCGTTATACGGCCGTTGGAAGGGCTAAGACACCACGATTTCACGGGTTAACTAGTTCGACGTTTTGCTCACTGTTTCGCTGTTTCGTCCGCCATTTCCACTTCGTTTCGCTGCGATTTAAGTCTCCATACTTAGTTCACTGGTTTGCAGTGAATTAGAGGTTGTTTTGGTGAATTTTGGGGGGTATTGGACTGCCGTTTACTCAGTTTCTCAAAGACTTTCAAGTGCAGTTTTTTATTCACTGTTTCAGTGATTTTGACCACTGTTTTGAGGGCAATGAGCTGCTGTTTGGACGTGATCAATGAGGTTTAAAGGATGCAGTTTGTGCACTGGTTTGAAGGGAAAATAAGGGTGATTTGGGCGCAAGTTTTTGGGCGTTGTAGAAGGCTGGTTGGGAGGCAGTGTAGGGCGTGAACTGTAGGCAAAATAAAGGGACTGGATGAAGGGCTAATTGGCGTGAATGATAGGCACTGAAGGAGGCCGTTTGGCGTGCTTGTAGGGGGCTGAAATGGGAGCTATGTGTGTTGCTTGATGGGTAGTGAAGGAGGGGTTGCAGTGGGCGCGTTTGAAAGGCAGTGAGGGAGGGCTGAGTTGAGGGTAATAGGCGTGAATGATAGGGATGAATTGAGGGCTGACTTGGGCGTGTTTAAGGGCTATCTTTTTGAGGCTACTTGGGGGCAGTGAAGGGCGTGAGCTTTAGGGGAATTAAGGGGCTGGTTTGAAGGCTTGAGAGGAGAGATCTTTGTGTGCTATGGAAGTGCTTTCAAAGTGCTAAGTGTATCCTCAATATGTGCTAGCTCTTTGAAGTGAATGAGTGGTGGTTTATATAGGCAAATGAGAGAGGCATTAATGGGGTAGGTTTTTGTTGAAAAAAATGGGAAAGAGGATGCTAAGTCATGGGTGTGGGGTTAGTGAATTATTTAGTGGTTAGAGTGATTATGGGCTTTTTGTGATTTGTTGTTTGCTTTATTGAATTTGTGGATGTTTTTGTTGAATTTGTTGGTGTATTTCACATGGTGTAGGGGAGGAACCTTGACTTTTTTTTTGAAAGGTGAGGTAAGTGGGGTTGTTTTGTTGAAAATGGGGGAAAAGGTGGATTTGGTGTCAAATGTGTGGGGAAAAGGTGGATTTGGTGTCAAATGTGTGGGGATAAGGTGGATTTGGTGTCAAATGTGTGGGGTATGCATGGTAGAAGGGTAATTGTTGTTTGAATAGTGGATGGATGGGTGAAATTAGTGTGTTGGGCGTGGGCTTCATGGTTGGTGGGCTTGGTGTTTAGGTGAGCTTAGAGTGGTTTGCGGGGATTTCGGGCCAAGGATATGCCTCGAAACGAAGACTCAACAAGCGAACTCCGAGCGAATTCAACGAATTAAAACCAATGATGTGTCAATTCTTGACCTCTCCTTTCCGACGAGCATTTTCCGCAACTTCCACGACTTAAAGGTAGTGCCTCCTTACGAGGCTCATCATCGGGTTGGTATGCAAAAATGCAATGCCTATAGTCACCCCCACTTTGATGGGACTTGTTCAGTGTGTGACAATGACAATCCTATCAAAGTACGTGCAATGCATTTTTACTTACCTGGCTGGCCAGCTGCCACCTGACTTGCCTGTTGCTTCCATCAGTGTTGATGATGCAGTGGACCTCGATCCTGGGACGCATCCCAATAACTGCAACCGACAATGGGGGCCTCGACTCTGGGACGCATCCCAATACCGCTGATAAAATGGGCCTCAGCCCGGGGACGCATCCCCAAACTGGAATATATGTTGCAGTAGGTCTACGACCCTGGAACGCATTCCAATAACTGCAACCGACAACGGGGGTCTCGACCATGGGACGCATCCCAATACCGTTGACAAAATGGGCCTCGGCCCGGGGACACATCCCCAAACTGGAATATATGATGCAATGGGTCTACGACCCTGGAACATATTCCAATAACTGCAACCGACAATGGGGGTCTCGACCCTGGGACGCATCCCAATATCGTTGACAAAATGGGCCTCGGCCCGGGGACGCTTCCCCAAACTGGAATATATGATGCAGTGGGTCTACGACCCTGGAACACATTCCAATAACTGCAACCGACAACGGGGGTCTCGACCCTGGGACGCATCCCAATACCGTTGACAAAATGGGCCTCGGCCCGGGGACGCATCCCCAAACTGGAATATGATGCAGTGGGTCCACGACCCTGGGACTCATCCCCAAACTGCTGATAATGATGTGGGCCTCAACCCGCAGAGTGTCATACCCGGCAAAGACTGATAATGATGTGAATGATTTATTTCAACATATTATATTGCTCTCATCGAGACAATCTTAATAGCTAAACATATTTTCTTCCTCAACGAATACTTTATGTCAAAACCAGAGAACTTTCAAAGTACTTGATACACTCAATTCCGATCGTCTGAATAGGTGATCTGAACTAGGCTCCTAGTGTGTGTGCTAAGGCTCTTTCGCAGCTTGTTCCTTAAGTGGGCCAACTCGATGATTTTGCTTTGGAGAATCGAACCAGTGGGTCTAACCAACCTGGATGTCTTAATCACGTTCGGTGATTACTTCAGCATACTCAACATGATATGGTCTTCGTCTTTTTTCTCTTGTCTCTTTTTTTTTCATTTTGAATTTTTTTTCTTTTCTTTTCTTTTCTGACACACTTACCCTTTAAGGTAGCATTTCTCCTCTTGGTGGTCCTAATACTCTCCCATGGGTAGCTTCACGCTTATCGGTTATAGGTGGTCTTTTTTTTTTCTTTCTTTTTATTTCAGAGACCTTTTTTTTTCCAACCATATCATATATCATAGCATCAGTAAACCAGGGTGGACTACCAGGTAAACGATCATTCACTGATCCATAATCTCTTCAACTAGTCACCTTGCCAACCACTCAGGCTTCTACTGTTAGGATCCCGTAATCAAGTGCTCACGGGTCTAGCTAAGATCAATCCATTCAGAATATCGGACGAGAGAATGTCTCGCACTTATCGTTTCTAAGGTTTCTCCTTTCAGCATACAATGTCATCACCAGACATATGTCTAATTATCAAAGACTTCTCTCACTCAATTTTTTATTCATTTTTTTTTTACAATTAACTAGAGCAAAAACTTTCAAATATGTCTCATGTCTGTAATACCTGGTCAGCAGGAAACATCACCGATTAAGATCAATGTCCAATTTACGCTTCTTGCCACGATCGCTATCTGTCCAGTCCAATTTGGAGAGAATGGGGTCGAGCTTCGGTTCAAAGGCTATGATTTGGTCAATTAACTCTTCGGCCTTTGTCGCAGTCAGGAAAATATCTTGAACAGATTGGTGATGAACTCATGTTTTTTAGCTTCCGTGAGAAATACAAACAGGAAATCGAAGAAATGCTCAATGTTGAGTATCCCAATGGGCTTCCGATGAATGTTTAAATGCGCCCATGATGCTACCGTGAATATTTCTTCAAGGGTACCAAGTCCACCTGGTAACGCAATAAACACATCCGCAGTATTGATCATTTCATAGAGTCGTTCAGACATACCTGATACGATACGTTCATCTCCATTTGTTGGTCCAATTAACTGTTCGTCCGCCAAAGGTCTTGGGATGATTCCCAAAACATGACCGCCACCGTCCTGAACGGCTTTTGAAATGCTTCCCATTATCCCAAGATTTCCACCGCCATATACTAGGTGCATATTCTTCTCAGCCATGACTCGCCCCAATTCCTTTGCAGCCTCAATGAATTCTGGTTTATTACCAGTATTTGATCCACAGAAAACATAAATTTGCTTAACTCGCTGCTGTGAAGTTGCTTCCATTTTCTTTATCTTACTTGGATGTATATCTGGATGTGTTGAGAAAAGAAATGTTGAGCTGAATTTATAGAACCTGAAAAGGGGTGAGTAATAATTGCACCGATATCTTCCACATAACGATTGTTAGCTAAACCACAAAAGAAGTCGTGAGAGGTCAAAAAGTCTTGGATCATGTCTACGAAAATAAAAGAAAACAACAAAAAAAGTCGTGAAATGTCAAAAAGTCTTGGATCCTGTCTACGAAAATAAAAGAAAACAACAAAGGAAAAGCAATAATTAAGGCAACATAATTATGTACTCAATACGCCACTCGCTTGGTATAAATTCATTAGGATGTGTCTCAAGAATTCTTTCTTTACTCAACCAACACTAATAAATTAGCTCCCATCTTTGTGATTGCCCAAACACCATTCCTTCCGTCTTAAAATGCTCCGTCTGTGCTTCTACCTACAAAAATAACACACAAAATTAAAAATTCTACAACATGTATACACAAAACATGAAAACAGAAATTGCAACAAAGTGCATGGGTTGCCTCCCTGCTAGCGCTAAATTCATCATCTTCAGCCAGACATGACCGAAATCCATCTATCAAGGTGGCTTCAATGTCGTCCTTAGTGCTTGTGTCACCTTTTGATCTTTGCCGCTTTCCCTTTTTCTTCTTTAAAACCTGCGAATATGAAACAAAAACAAAACACATGAGACAAGATGCAAATTTGTTATGTGTATGCGTGCATGCATGAGTGAATTTCCTATCTCGTTGGGTTAGGTCTTCTACCAATTCCCCAGGTGGTTGCTCGGTATTCTCTTCCTTAGGCAAAGTACAGCTTCAACCTGTCCACATTGATCAGCTCGGTGAATTCATTCCATTCCAAGTCTGACAACCTTACTGCTCCGTTCCCCATTACCTTATGCACTATGTAGGGTCCTTCCCAGTTTGGTCTGAACTTTCCTATCGGGTCTGTTGTCGACGGCTTCGACTGCTTGAGCACCAAATCACCTTTTCTAATCTTAGTAGGACGCACCTTCTTATTAAATGCTCGAGCTAGTCTCTTCTGATATATCTGCATGTGATGCAAGGACTTCATCCTCTTCTCATCCAGCAGTGCTAACTGTTCAAACCTCTGCGCGACCCATTCCTGTTCTGGTAACTCTGCCTCAGCTAATACCCTCATGGACCGTATCTCAATTTCCACTGGCAGTACTTCTTCCATTCCATAGACCAAGGAGTAAGGTGTGGCCCCCGTTTCCGTTTTCGCTGATGTTCTGTATCCCCACAAAGCATATGGTAGTTTTTCGGCCCAATCCCTGCAGTTCTCTGTCATCTTGGCCAATATTGTCTTTATCGTCTTGTTGGCTGCCTCGACTGCTCCATTTGCCTACGGCCTATATGGTGAAGACTTATGATGACCTATTCCATACTTCTGTAGCATTACCTTTGTTTCTCCTTGAAATTGCACTACATTGTCTGTGACCACATGGTGCGGCATACCGTACCGACAAATGAGATTCTGAGCTATGAACTTCGCCATCTGCTTGGCTGTAACATTACAGAATGATTCAGCTTCTACCCATTTTGAAAAGTAGTCTACGGCCACTACTATGAAGCGATGCCCATTTGATGCATTCGGTCGAATCTCTCCGATCATATCAATCCCCCAGGCTGAGAAAGGCCACGGCTCTGACAGCCCATGCAATTCTGTGTGCGGCAAGTGATTCAAATTACCATATACCTGACAATCATGACAGTGTCTTACCATCTTTACGCAGTCTATCTCCATGGTCGACCAGTAAAAACCTTGTCTCATTATCTTGTGCGACAGATTCAACCCGTTCATGTGTGGACCACATACTCCGGCATGTACTTCTTCCATTACCTGCTGAGCCTCTCTTTTCCCCCAAACACTTCAACTGAATACCGTTTGCTTGTCTCTTGTACAGCTCCCCTTTCAAAATCACATATTGGGAAGCTAACTTCTGAATGGAAAACCTGTCTTTTCTTCTTGCTCCCTCCGGGAGTTCCCCGTGTTCCAAATATCTCTAAATGTCATGATACCAAGGTTTCCCATCGTTGACTTCCACCTCTATGATTCTTTCCATCTCATAAACCGATTTGCTTGCTGTTGTCAGTGATGAGTGGTAAATCTATCACTATTTCACACTCATTTAACCTAATATTTTGTATAGTTTCTTGAGTTTTGTGAACGTTTTGATGTGTTTTGTGTTATTTTGCAGATAAATAAAGTTGGGAAAGCATTGAAAGCAATTTGGGGCCAAAATAGAGAAAACATGACAAAAGGGCAATTCGGTAATTTTTCTGCGTCGCGACGCCAAGAACCTATGCGTCGCGACGTCTAACGTGCGCCGGACATGCTAACGTGCGCCGAGGGACACGTGTCAGAATCTGAGAAAATGGACTTGCTAACGTGCGCCGACCTTGCTAATGTGCGCCTTGCCACGTGTCATCATCACAGAAGATCAGCTAAAATGCGCCGTCTACCACGTGTCGAAATCTCATTGGACCAAAGCAAGCGCGTGACACGTGTCGAGTTTTCATTGGACCGAATCACCGGCGACTCACATGCTGCCACGTGTTAATCTCTCATTGGACCAATCCTAAACGCGTGCCACGTGTCAGATGATCATTGGACCGAAAGCTCAGCCAATCACCGTGTGACACGTGTCGTCTTCTCATTGCACCACCTTTACCGCGTCACACGTGTCATCACCAGATTCTGTCGACAGATCACGCGTGGTCAACCCGCGTGGACCAAAACCGCGTTCCAGCATCGCTACGCTGGGACCTTTGGCGTTGCGACGCTGGTTCCAGAAAATGCCTATAAATTCAGGCCTTCACCACTTCATTTGGTGTGCTTTCCTTGGGAGCTTTTCCCTGTTTTTAGAGGATTGCATCTAGTTTTGTATATATTAATATTTTTAATTTATGTATTTTAATTTTCAGTAATAGTAGTTCTCTTCTTCTACCTTTCTTTTTAATGTTTAGTTGTTAATTTTCTGCTGGGGATAAGGTGAAGCTTTTATTATTTTAATTTAGATTAATCTGCCTTAAATATAATATGGAAATTATAATTCAAAATATAAAAGATTACCGCCTTAATGGCTGGTTTTATTTATTTGACATAATGTGGCACCGCCTATATGGTTGGTCTTTAGGTGAGGGTAATTACCGCCTATATGGCTGGTTTATGTTCAAATACTATTACCGCCTTTATGGCTGGTCGGACTTAATTTGACTTAATAAAGAATACCGCCATTATGGCTGGTCGGTAATATCATGTTTAATTTCTGTATTATATTAAGGGAGATATCTAAATTATAAATAGTAAAAGTGGATCCCCAACCCCCGGCATTTTATTTTTATTATAGGTAAGTGATGAAACACAATACACACACTTAATAATTGATTTTCTTTTTATGGATAGTTCTTTAGTTTGTTTATTGAGTCTTAAGCTTAATGGGTCTTGTTAACTGGCAATTAATAAGATTGATGAGGTAAATCTAAAATGACTAGACATAGGGATTTTAGGTTTCAGCCTTAGATTCAATAGCCAACGATCTTCCTTGAGGATAGATAACCCTTTAATAGATTTCCTTACAGGATAGGAATATACCTGTCGGGCGGGGGTAGCCATAATTGGAACTTAAACTTAATGAATCCAGGTAATGTGGTTGACATAGACATATGGTTCAATTGGGTTATACTGGGTATTTGCGTCTGACCATCGACAGAGGCTTTTGCATATTTTCGTGTTCCAGGTTAGCAAACTGAATTAGTACACATAAATAAGAGAATCAATTCATCCTTTTAACAGTATTGTGTGGAATCACGACCCTAGATCTTTGAGTCTGTTTATTTTATTTTTCTTAGTATTTTCTTTTGTTTATTTTATTTTTATTAAGCAATTCCACATTCAACCAATCAAAGCAATCAATTCCCTTCTCCCTATAAATAGATATCTGTAAATAAATAGATTCAATAATTAATAACAACAGTAGGAATTAAGTCCTCGGGGATCGATATTTTTATACTACTTGAACGATACGTGTGCTTGCGTTATACGTGTGTGTTTACGCGGTCAAGTTTTTGGCGCCGTTGCCGGGGACTTATATTTCTTGAGTTGTTAATTTTGAAACTATCTAATTTACTTGTATCTAATTTTCTTTATTTTTATTTGTAATTTTTTTTCTTTCTTTTGTTTTCAGGTGGTTGAACAATGGAACACTACTGGGAGATTGAGAGATTATGAGCGTTACAAGAAGATACACCCAAAATCTGGGAGTAACAGTCCGGTTTTCTGAGGCCTGTTGTACAGCCGAATGACTATCATTGGATGTCAGAACCAATTAATACTACATTTGCTCAACAGAACTCAATGTGGAGATGTGACATATGTAATGGTAACCACCCAAGCGATTATTGCGAGTACAACTACAATTCAGGGTGGCAGAACTATCAGAATCCTTCATGGTATGATGAGCCATCACATTTCACAGAGCCACATTTTCCATCTTATCCACCATCTACCTTTGATCTTTACCAACAACCAGAACCATCCGAGGAAGATCAATTGATTCACATGTTCAAAGAACAAGGAGCTCGATTTGATGCACAAATTCAGAGTAACGCAGAATCCATACAGAGAATGACAGATCAGATCAGACAATTAATAGAAAACCAGAGCTACATACCTCAATAACCATTTTCTGATGACACTGATGAAGCCTTTGAGTACCAATCATTTTATAATGACACTTCAACAGAGGAGGAGACTGAGCAGTATCAACAACCAGAGGTATCAGTTCAGGAACCCGAGCCGACAAAGTCTCGATATGATTTCTAATATTCAGATTCTGACGAGGATGAAGCTGAAATATTTGTACCAACTGCATTAAAAATTGGGGATGGAATTCTGTATCCTCAAAACGAAGATCTTGGAGATTGCATTGCACACATGTTTGAAGAAGATCTAACTGAGCCAATCAATTCACCCGAATCAGAGGATGAAGACCTAATGTCTGACTCATCTTTTCATCCTCAGGTGGAACAAGAAGTAGAGAAAATGGAGGAGGAAATGTCTGATTTTATTGAAGACCCAGAGCATTCAGGCGAAACATCACTGTGTTGGGGAGTACAATTTAGAGAAATCACCCAGAAGCTTGACAGAATGGAAATTCCATTCCAAGTCAAGCACCATACGAGACCTCCTGATTTTCTTTCTTTCTTTGCAGGAATTGTTGGAGCGACAAAGTTTAAAAAGGTGGCACGAGCACTGAATGAGACAAAACTTTTTTTGCCTATTTACCGTTGGAAGAGACCCTTCAAAAGCAACGCTCACGGGATTGTTTTTAATCGGACATCCAAAACGACGCTGAAACCTCCTTGACATATGGATTACAGTCACGTCTGGCTGAAGACGTAAAATTTAGCGCT